>JAVJIF010030890.1:0-280421 GCA_038442645.1 Agave tequilana
TTACAAGAAGACTTCAAAACCGTAGTCACATTGGTATTTGGAGGAGGGTATCCTAACCTTTTGGAGTTTTAAAGACTAGTTTTCGATGGAGATGCAAAGTTTGTTTCATATTTTATGGAATACACTACAAGGGAAAATGAATCTAGAACTGCTTTACTCAAGTTATTTAAATATTGATAAATCTAACAAATATTTATTCTTTTTTAATGCCTATCACATTATCTTGTTGAAACTCTACGATCACAAGCTTTTTCTCAACAGCTGCGAAGAAAAGAATCCTTCCACAGTGGTAGACGAAGGTGAACTAATTGGTAACTTGAAAAACTATATCATGTACCTGCAACTGCGAGGTATTGGTATGGTATCTTGCGAGGAAGATGGAAACCCGCAAGTGGGAGCACTCCCATTACTTCCCAATAGAGCTTGAGCTTCCCCATTTTCTTTTTTGATAATAATATTTCTTTAGAGAGAGAGAATGGGGAGAAAAATTAAGAAAACAGTCAGTCATCACAGGGATTAGAGCCTAATTGGCCGTACAAATCATCATCATCGTCAAGCAGATTAGTTATCTTGAAGGCGGAGGATTGCTTCTTTCATTGCTTTGGAGCCTTTGAAGGTTGCTTGAAACACGTAAATTGTAGGAAGAGAGAGGAAGTCGCGAGGAGGTTGAGGAAGTCGACGACGACAAGGTCCAACGAAGAATCAACAACAACAGCAGCAGCAGCAGGACCAGTCGACCGGGCCGGTCGACCGGCGTGCACCAATGTGTACAGGCTGGTGCGGTCGACCGCCCAGTCGACCGCAGAAGGAGAGCGGTCGACCGCCTGGTCGACCGATTGACATTGCCTAACTCTCGGTTAGGCACGGTCAACCGGCACGGTCGACCGGTGCTTAGGTCGGTCGACCGACCGTCGACCGACAGGCGTATTCAGGCTGATTCGGATAGTTTTCTGATTTGGAAATCAGCCCAATAAGGAATCTGATTCTCCTAGGGTTTACTTGGGTATATAAGAGAGGTTGAGTCCTCTTCATAATGAATTGCTTGCAATTTGTATTGATTATCAAATCAATAAAGAAATCTCTCTTCCTTGCCCCAAGGACGTAGGCGAAATTGGCCGAACCTCGTTAAATCTTGTGTTTGTGTTCTTCTCATTGTTCAAATGTTCTTTACTGTTGGTAGTACTTCTATTGTGCATCTGTGCCTTAAGGGTTCCTCTAAGTGGTTATTGTTTCTGGGCACAACAAGTGGTATCAGAGCATCCCAGGTTTGTCATGGGATCATCTGGTGATTCAGAGGGCATCTGTTGCTGATTGGTGGAGATCGTGTGTCGATCTCAGGTCAGCGTTGAGACTGTTTGTGGGATCGTGTGTCGATCTCAGAACAGCGCGTGAAGTGCTCAAGGAATCAATTTGAGGAGTAGATCTATTTCAGAAACTCATCTAGGGTTTCATGAGGAGGTAAAGATCTGATCTTTATGAAATTTGTTTATCTAACTCCGTTGGTTTTCGTATTACATAGAGGATCTAGTCAAAGAGATGGCTGAAGAAAGTACATCTGTGAGAACCATGAATCCACACATCTGCGGATTGATGTGGTGAAATTCAATGGCATGAACAATTTTGACATGTGGAGGTGTGAGGTGATGGATGCTCTGACGGCATCAAATCTCGAAGATACTTTACGTTTGGAGAAGAAGCGAAGCACAACCACTGAAGAAGAGTGGGATAAGATGAACCGATCGGCGTGTGGCTTAATCAGATCGTGTCTAACACAAGATATCAAATACCTTGTGTTACACGAAACATCTGCGAGGCAGTTGTGGGAGATCCTAGAAAGAAAGTATCTGACCAAAAGTATTGAATCCAGACTACAGCAGAAGAGCAAGCTATATGGGTTTCAGATGAAGAAAGGATGCTCCGTAAATGAACATATGAATCGCTACACAAAGCTTCTTACGGATTTGGTTAATGTGGATGTTGAGGTAGATGAAGAAGATGAAGCGATAATTCTCTTAAACTCTCTTCCTGCAGAGGAGTATGAGACTTTTACCTTAACCTTCATAAATGGTAGACAGTCCCTTAACTATCATGAAGTGTCGTCTGTTTTGGTTAATTATGAGATGAGGAGAAAGGAAAGACAGTCTTCTCAGGCAAGCACATCAGCAGAGGCATTAGCAGTAAGAGGTAGAGGTTCACATAGGAAGGGCAAAGATGATTGAGGGAGATCGAAGTCCTGGCCAGGTTATAGAGATCTGAAGAAGAACCAGTGTGCCTTCTGCATAGAATTAGGGCACTGAAAAGTTGACTGCCCAAAGGCCAAAGGGAAGAAGAAGGAGTGTAAGACTGAGGCAAATCTTGCAAAGGTGGTTAGTACTTCAGGCAGTACCTCATAGGCAGGTGGATCAGACTCGGACTCGTCGGTATTTTCATTCTCTGTCACTACTCCCATCATTGGCTACTCAGGAGATTATGAGTGGATATTGGATACTGGTGCTACATACCATGTATGCCCGAATAGAGATTGGTTTTCTAGCTTTGAGAAGCTGGAAGGATGTTCAGTCGTTATGAGCGATGATCATCCATGTATCATGGAAGGTGTAGGAACAATCCAGATCAAGATGTTAGATGGGATGATAAGAGAACTGAAGGAAGTGAGGTATGTACCTCAAATGAAGAGAAACCTTATCTCTGTTGGAGCTTTGGAGACATTGGGTCTTGTGGTGTCAATAAAGGAAGGAGTCCTTAAGATGACCAAAGGCTCGATGGTGATACTGAAGGCCGTTCGCCGGAACAATCTTTACTACTTGCAGGGTAGCACTGTTACAGGGCAAGTGGCGGCTTCTACTGATTCAGATGAAGACTCAACTAAGCTATGACATATGAGGCTGGGACACACAAGAGAAAAGTCTTTGCAAGCTCTTACAAGACAAAGATTATTGAAAGGTGCCGGAACCTGCAAGTTGGAATTTTGTGAACATTGTGTCATCAGAAAGAAGACCAAGGTGAAATTCGGCACAACAACTCATTGCACTAAGGGGATTCTGGAGTATTTTCACATTGACGTTTGGGGACCTACCAAGACTGCATCAATTGGAGGTAACCACTACTTTGTGTCTTTTATTGATGATTATTCTAGGCGTTGTTGGGTATATACCATGAGGCACAAAGGGGAAGTCCTAGAATTATTTGTGAAGTGGAAGAAGAATTTGGAGAGAAGTACGGGAAGGAAAATCAAGGTCCTCCGTTCAGATAATGGAGGGGAATATAAGTCAGATCCTTTCCTTCAGCTATGTCTTGATGAGGGCATAGAGAGGCACTTCACAGTGAGGGAAACACCGCAACAGAATGGGGTAGCAGAAAGGATGAATAAGACTTTGCTAGAGAAGGTCCGTTGTATGTTGTCCAATGCTGGTTTATCGAAGAACTTCTGGGCTGAGGCTTTGGCATACACTTGCTATCTTGTCAACAGGTTGCCATCGTCTGCGATTGGAGGAAAGACTCCTCTAGAAGTTTGGTCAGAAAAAACTGCTGCTGATTATGATTTGCTAAGGGTGTTTGGTTGTCCAACCTATTATCATGTTAAAGAAGATAAGTTAGACCCAAGAGCAAAGAAGGGCTTGTTCGTCGGTTTCAAGAAGGGAATTAAAGGATTCAAGATCTGGGATCCTACGGACAGGAAGTTTATTTTCAGCAGGGATGTCACATTTGATGAGGCTTCGATGTTGAAGCCTAAGATCTCTCAGCAGGTGGAGATTATCAAGACCAAAGATGTATCGCAGCAGGTGGAGAATGATGCTAATCTACTGTCTCTAGACAGTTCAGCATCTGTGAGGATCATACCTAGGGTGACACAAGGTAATGATCAAGCAAATGAGGTAGATGCTGATGATGAAGAGGATCAAGAACAGATCATGGGTGATGTTCCTGATTCTACTGCAGTTACAAAACCAAGGAGAAACACACGGAAACCAGGTTGGCTCACTATAGATATGGTCGTTGCTTATGCACTTCAGGTCGTTGAGGAGGCTATCCCGTCCACCTATAGAGAAACTGAAATCAGTTCAGAGTCAAAGATGTGAAAGCTGCCATGAAAGAAGAGATGAAGTCTCTTTACAAGAACGACACTTGGGAGCTCACAAGGTTGCCCAAAGGAAAGAAAACGATTGGCTGTAAGTGGGTCTACGTAAAAAAGCAGGGATCTCTTAAAGAAGACATGGTGCGCTACAAGGCCAGATTGGTAGGAAAAGGCTATGCATAAAGAGAAGGAATTGACTACAATGAGGTATTTTCTCCTGTTGTAAAGCATTCGTCAATTCACATCTTATTGGCTCTGGTGGCACAGTACGAGTTGGACCTTGATCAACTTGATGTAAACACCGCCTTTCTCCATGACGATCTGGATGAAGAGATCTACATGTCTCAGCCGACAAGGTTAAAGATTGCAGGGAAAGAAGATATGGCGTGCAAGCTGAAGAAGTCACTGTATGGGTTAAAATAGTCTCCTAGACAGTGGTACAAGCGGTTCGACAGCTTCATCAGAGGAAAGAGGTACACACGTAGCCACTATGACCCATGTGTGTATTACAATAAGCTACCAACAGGAGAGTATATCTATTACTATTGTATGTAGATGATATGCTTATTTTTTCAAAGTCTAGATCTACAATTGATACACTGAAAAAGGACTTATCTTCTGAGTTTGAGATGAAGGATCTTGGTGAAGTAAAGAAGGTGCTAGGCATGGAAATTACACGAGACCGAATGGGTGGCAAGATGAGCTTGACACAGAAGGGGTATTTGTAAAAGGTACTTCAGAGGTTTAACATCAGTAAGGATACGAAATCTGTAAGTACACCACTGGCTCCTCATTTCAAGTTATCTGCCACTATGTTTCTAAAAACTGTTGAAGAACGTGAGTACATTGTTAGCCCAAAAGGTTACACTCTCCATTTGTTTAAAGTTTGATGATAACAAAACAAATAAGAGCTATTTGGTACTAATTAGTTTGTCAAGATAAGTTTCAGGTTTGTACCATATTTGGAGGCCATTGCTTAGTTATTGCAAGAAATTCTAGGTTCATAAAGCAAAGAAGGCTTTTTGCACATCAAGGAAGGAATATAGAAGAGAAGGCTCTAGCAAGGCATTGCATGGCTCAAGACTTTAAGATTGCTCAAGATAATTTATTAGATTTGTTTTTAGTTTAGAGTTTTTGTTAAAGAATAGTGAATAGGTTTGAAGCTTTATCACACACGTTTTTGCGCACATCTTGTTTTCAAACATATTTCGTATAATTTGTACAAAAATAGTTTGTATACAATCTTCAGCCTACAAACTCATTTTTATCCATTATATATATATATATATCCCTATTCAAAACTAGCTTGTTAAAAATAGTTTTCCCCTCAAAATTCTATCTTTGTTTTGGCTTTTGACCTGAGCCGGTCGACCGCAAGGGTCGACCGACCCAATGTCAGGTCAAGCCGGTCGGCCGGCCGAGTCGACCGGAGTTCTGACAGCTACACGTATCAGTGTGCACGTTTCACGGTCGACCCGGACGGTCGACCGAGACATGCCTGACTGCAAGACCCTGCTCTCTGTTTGTTTGGGTCGACCGGGCGGTCGACCGTAGCCTGCAACGGCTATTTTTTTGTACTAGCGGTCGACCGGGCCGGTCGACCGAGCTAGCCGTTTGAACAGTAACGGCTAGTTTTCTGAGCTGGTTTATTTTTGTCCTTTTTTTTCACTTAAGTGTGTTTAAGTGACATGTTTTGGTTTTAATACTTTCTGATTAGCCTTAAAAATGTTTTATCTCTAAACCCTAGCCCTCTCCTATAAATAGGGGTGTTTAGGGAGAGATTGGTTACTAGAAAAATTCTCAAAATTTCCAAAAGTTTAAGGCATTCAAAAAGACTTGGTTTCTTGGTTTTTGTGCTGAAATTCTCTCTCATTTTCTAAAGTGTTTTCAAGAACTCTCTGATTTCTTTTTCTTTTCTCCTTGCACACAAGAGCTTCATTCCTACTCATTATTCTCTAAGGACCTTTGTAAGGGAAGAGAATTTTGCAAGAGAGAGTTTGTGGTCTTTTGACTACTCAGAGATTGCTTGTACCTGAGATTGTGGAGTTGGGTACTCCGGTGTATTTGTGACATCTTTGTGATAGTGGAAGTGGTTGGAATCCTTCTGGGAAAGGCGGGGAAGTAGAGCTGGGTGCTCGAACCTCGATAACAATTCTCGGTGTTTGCGTTTGGTTTACTTGCTCTTGTTTCTTACTCTATTTTCATTGCTCTTATTACTTACTCTCTACATTCATTGTTATATTCAATTGCTTTGTGAGATTGTTGCTTCATAATTTTAAATTGTGCATTGATTAGCATTATCACCTATTCACCCCCCCTCTAGGTGATTTTCAATTGGTATCAGAGCTTGGACTCTAGGTTTTGGCTTAACATCCATAGAGAGATCCTTAAAATTTGCTAATCAACATTTGCATTCCATTTGTCATTCACTAGTAAACATGGCCGATAACATTAAACCCCTCCTAAATTTGATGGACTCAACTTCCCTATTTGGAAGGTTAGGATGACTATCTTTTTGCAATCCTTAGGTAGCTTAGTAGCTAAATCTTTGACCAAACCCTATGTTGCACCCGATAGTGATGAGAGCACATGGACCGACTTCAACTTTAGAGAATATGAGGCTAACTCCAAGGCCCAAAATTCCCTCTTAACCGCCTTGAATGAGGATGACCTTACACGGGTAATTCATTGCCAATCCGCCTATGAGATTTGGCAACATTTATTGGTCACACACGAGGGGACTTCACAAGTTAAGAGAGCTAAGATAGATCTCTTAAGGTCCCAATATGAATCCTTTAAAATGATTGATGAAGAATCTATTGATTGTATGATTACTAGATTTACTAAAATCACCAATGCTCTTTCTTCTTTAGGTGATGACATCTCCAATGACCCAAAGGTGCGAAAAGTGATTCGGGCACTTCCTACATCATAGGAGATCAAGGTCACCACCCTAAAAGAATTGAACGACAAGGATGAGATGGACCTAATTAGTCTCATTGGGAACTTAAAGACCCATGAGATGAAAAAGAAAGAAAGAGAAGAGGCCGCTCCACTAAAGAAGAAATCCATACCCTTCAAGTCTTCATCCACTCTTGAAGACGATGAAGAAGATGAAGAAGAAGATGAGGAGCTATCACTACTTGTTCGCAATGTGAAGAGAATGTACCGGAGGAACAAGCTCAACTTCCGAAGGAAATTTGAAGGCAAAGAGGAGAGGAGAATTATATGCTACAATTGCCGAAAACCCGGACACATCATGGCGGATTGCCCGGAGTTCAAGAAGAAGATGACCTCCTCCTTCAAGCCAAATAAACCGGAAGAAAAGAAAGCGTACAAGGCAACTTGGGATTCGGAAAGCGAGTCCGAGGAAGAGGCGGATGTAGTGAATATGTGTTTCATGGCAAACACACCAAAGGTAACCCCTCAACCTCTTGATGATGAAGATGATGAATTAAGCAAAGAAGTTCTTGTTCATGCCTTTGTTGAACTTTCAGAAACCTATGACAATAAAAAGATTGAATGCTCTAAATTGGAAAAAGAAGTTGCTTTTCTCAAAAATCAACTTGCTATTATTTCTAAAGAAAAAGATGAAATTTCTTCAAATCTCATTTCTACCCAAAATGAATTTTGTGCTTACAAAGTTGCTTGTAAAGCAAAATTTCCTAAAATTGATGGAAAAGAAATTTCTTCTTTGAAAACTAGAATTGTTGATTTTGAAAAGACTTTAAAGGATTGTGCTTTCAATACTAAGAAACTTGAAGAAATTTTTTCTAAAAAGCACACCTCTCATGCTAAAGATTCACATGTTAAGATTCCTCATGCTCACACTACACATAACACTTCTCATGCTAAATCCTTTCATGCTCACAATTCTCATGCTCACAAGTCACACACTCACTATGCCTTTAAATATGGTAGAGTGTATAGATGCACATATTGTGGTAAGAATGGACATTTGACAAAATTTTGTTATGACCAAGTGAATAGATCAAATAATCTTGTTTGGGTCAATGAAACTAACTCTTTAGGACCCAAGAAAATGTGGGTACCAAAATCAAGTCCTAAATTATTTGATGTAGGTACACACCAAGGCTCCAAGACGTAGGGAGCGGTGGTACCTTGATAGTGGTTGTTCAAGACACATGACGTGGGACATCAATAACTTTACAACCCTATCAAGGTACGAGGAAGGTGGCTCCGTCACCTTCGGGGATGACTCCAAAGGCACTATCATCGGTATAGGTAACATTCAAATTGGTTCATCTCCTACTATAGAAAATGTTGTACTTGTTGATGGTTTGAAACATAATTTGCTTAGCATTAGTCAATTTTGTGATCGTGGACTTAAAGTTATTTTTGATGATTCTTCTTGCAAGATTTTTGATGTTAAAACCAATGTTTGTATTCTCACCGGTTTTCGTGATGTTAATGTTTATATCATTGACATGCTTAATGTGGAATGTTCTACTAAATGCTTAAATAATTTTGATAAAAATTCTTGGCTTTGGCATAGAAGATTAGGACATGCATCTTTTGACCATCTTTCTAGGATTAATTCAAAGGAATTGGTGAAGGGTATTCCTTACTTGAAGTTTGAGAAAGACCACATTTGTGGTGCGTGCCAACTTGGGAAACAAACCAAGTCTTCCTTCAAACCAATCAAGGATATCATGTCAACTAGGCCTTTAGAATTAATTCATATGGATCTTTTTGGACCTACTAAAACTAAGAGCTTAAATTGTAGTAGATTTGCATTTGTTTTAGTTGATGATTTTTCCCGTTTCACTTGGGTTTTCTTCTTGGAACACAAAGATCAAACTTTTTCTCGTTTTAAGATTTTTCGAAAAAGAGTTGAAAAAGAAAAGGGTTTTTCGATTTTGAGAATAAGGAGTGATAGAGGTGGTGAGTTTGTTAACCAACTCTTTATGACTTATTGTGATGAAAAGGGAATTAAGCATGAAATGTCTTGTCCTAGAACTCCACAACAAAATGGAGTTGTAGAAAGGAAAAATAGAACACTTCAAGAGATGGCTAAGACAATGATAAGTGAGTATGACCTCCCTCAATATTTATGGGCCGAGGCCGTAAACACCGCATGCTATATATCAAATCGTATTTATTTGTGTAAAAATTCTTCTAAAACATCTTTTGAAATGTATCATTCTAGAAAACCTAATGTTGCATATTTCAAATTTTTTGGATGCAAGTGTTTTGTTTTGAACACTAAAGATAACTTGGGTAAATTTGATGCTAAGGCTTATGAAGCAATCTTTGTTGGATATTCTACAACTAGTAAAGCTTATAGAGTATTCAATAGATCTTCACTTACCATTGAAGAATCCATGCATGTTAAATTTGAAGAATCTAATGTGGTTGTTGAGAATGTTGTAGAGATTGACCCATTAGGTGAAGACATGGAGAGACTATCCTTGAAGGACTCACCCGCTCAAGAAGAAAAGTTAGAATCAATTGGTGATGTTCAAGAGGATAAAGAGGAAAGCTCTCAACCGCTTCCTAAAGCTTGGAGATATGCCACAAATCATCCCAAGGAGCTCATCTTAGGTGATGCATCCAAAGGGGTAGCAACTCGCCCCAAACTCCATGACCTATGTGGTAACTTTGCTTTCATTTCTCATTTTGAACCCAAAAGCATCCTCGAAGCCGAGGCGGACTCATATTGGTTGCTAGCCATGCAAGAGGAACTCAATCAATTTGAGCGCAACCAAGTTTGGCACCTTGTTCCTAGGCCCCACGATAGACCAATAATTGGTACTAAGTGGATCTTTAGAAATAAGATGGATGAGTCCGGAAATGTGATTAGGAATAAGGCTAGGTTAGTGGCCCAAGGTTATACTCAAGTTGAGGGAATTGACTTTGATGAGACCTTTGCACCCGTAGCACGGCTTGAAGCCATACAGATGACACTAGCTTTTGCATCTTTCAAAAATTTTAAACTTTTTCAAATAGATGTGAAAAGTGCATTTTTGAATGATTTTATAAATGAAGAAGTTTATGTTGCTCAACCTCCCGGTTTTGTTGATCATGTTCATCCCGATTTTGTTTTTAAACTTGATAAAGCTTTGTATGGATTGAAACAAGCTCCAAGAGCTTGGTATGAAAGGCTTTCTAGTTTTCTCATTTCAAATGATTTTATTAAAGGCAAAGTAGATACAACACTATTCACTAAGCATGTTGATAATGAAATTTTAATTGTGCAAATTTATGCTGATGATATAATTTTTGGTTCTACTAATGAGTTTTTATGCAAGGAATTTGAAAAGGTTATGCAATGTGAATTTGAAATGTCTTCAATGGGTGAGCTTAATTTCTTTCTTGGACTCCAAATCAAGCAATTGCAAGATGGGAACTTCATATGTCAAGCCAAATACGCAAAGGAACTCGTAAAGAGGTTTGGACTTGAAGACTCAAAGGTTTGCAACACTCCCATGGCAACTACCACCAAGCTTGATAAGGATGACCAAGGTAAAAATGTTGATATTAAATTGTATAGAAGTATGATAGGTAGTCTTTTGTATTTGACGGCAAGTAGGCCGGATATCATGTTTAGTGTGTGTCTTTGTGCTAGATTTCAATCGTGTCCCAAAGAGTCCCATCTTATTGCGATAAAACGCATTATTCGTTATATTAAGGGAACGATTGGAATGGGTCTATGGTATCCGAAAACCGGAGATTTCTCAATGACGAGTTATTCGGATGCCGACTATGCGGGTTGTAGAGTAGATAGAAAGAGTACTAGTGAGACATGTCAATTTCTTGGTAATTGTCTTGTTTCATGGTCCTCTAGGAAACAAATTCCGTAGCTCTCTCAGCCGCCGAGGCGGAGTATGTTGCCGCGGGGGCTTGTTGTGCACAAGTCCTTTGGATGAAACATACTCTCCTTGATTATGATTTGCATTATAACCATATAAAAATATTTTGTGATAATACTAGTACTATACACATGACAAAGAATGCAAATCAACATAGTAAGACCAAGCACATTGAGATTAGATATCACTTTCTTAGAGATCATTTTGAGAAAGGGATATAGATATTGATTATGTTTCTACGGATTTGCAACTAGCCGATATTTTCACTAAACCACTTGATTTTGCTAGATTTTCCTTCATTTGTGGTGAACTTAATGTTTGTGTTATTGAATAAAAATGTTTTCATAACCCTTTTTGATGTATGACAAAAGGGGGGAGAATGAGTTTTTATGATAGAAATATGAGTTCATATGGTTTTGGTTCCATATGAGTTTATATATGTGTTTTTTTAGTTTTTGATGTGTTTTCATGAATTCTAGTAATTTGAGTTTTCGATGTGTTTGAGTTTAAGTGTTTTGCAAGTGTTTTATATTTTTCGTGGTTTTTGGTTTCATGATGTTTACTTGCAAATTACAAATTACATTGTTTTTCCTTGTTTAATATAGCATAATTTGAGGGGGAGCTTTCTCCTCCCCAATATTTTTGTTTATAGCCTATTTGTTTTGTCATCATCAAAAAGGGGGAGATTGTTATCCCAAAAGGTTACACTCTCTATTTGTTTAAAGTTTTGATGATAACAAAACAAATAAGAGCTATTTGGTACTAATTAGTTTGTCAAGATAAGTTTCAGGTTTGTACCATATTTGGAGGCCATTGCTTAGCTATTGCAAGAAATTCTAGGTTCATAAAGCAAAGAAGGCTTTTTGCACATCAAGGAAGGAACATAGAAGAGAAGGCTCTAGCAAGGCATTGCATGGCTCAAGACTTCAAGATTGCTCAAGATAATTTATTAGATTTGTTTTTAGTTTAGAGTTTTTGTTAAAAAATAGTGAATAGGTTTGAAGCTCTATCACACACGTTTTTGCGCACATCTTGTTTTCAAACATATTTCGTATAATTTGTACAAAAATAGTTTGTATACAATCTTCAGCCTACAAACTCATTTTTATCCATTATATATATATATCCCTATTCAAAACTAGCTTGTTAAAAATAGTTTTCCCCTCAAAATTCTATCTTTGTTTTGGCTTTTGACCTGAGCCGGTCGACCGCAAGGGTCGACCAACCCAATGTCAGGTCAAGCCGGTCGGCCGGCCGAGTCGACCGGAGTCTGGCAGCTGCACGTATCAGTGTGCACGTTTCACGGTCGACCCGGACGGTCGACCGAGACATGCCTGACTGCAAGACCCTGCTCTCTGTTTGTTTGGGTCGACCGGGCGGTCGACCGTAGCCTGCAACGACAATTTTTTTGTACTAGCGGTCGACCGGGCCGGTCGACCGAGCTAGCCGTTTGAACAGTAACGGCTAGTTTTCTGAGCTGGTTTATTTTTGTCCTTTTTTTCACTTAAGTGTGTTTAAGTGACATGTTTTGGTTTTAATACTTTCTGATTAGCCTTAAAAATGTTTTATCTCTAAACCCTAGCCCTCTCCTATAAATAGGGGTGTTTAGGGAGAGATTGGTTACTAGAAAAATTCTCAAAATTTCCAAAAGTTTAAGGCATTCAAAAAGACATGGTTTCTTGGTTTTTGTGCTGAAATTCTCTCTCATTTTTAAAGTGTTTTCAAGAACTCTCTGATTTCTTTTTCTTTTCTCCTTGCACACAAGAGCTTCATTCCTACTCATTATTCTCTAAGGACCTTTGTAAGGGAAGAGAATTTTGCAAGAGAGAGTTTGTGGTCTTTTGACTACTCAGAGATTGCTTGTACCTGAGATTGTGGAGTTGGGTACTCTGGTGTATTTGTGACATCTTTGTAATAGTGGAAGTGGTTGGAATCCTTCTGGGGAAGGCGGGGAAGTAGAGCTGGGTGTTCGAACCTCGATAACAATTCTCGGTGTTTGCGTTTGGTTTACTTGCTCTTGTTTCTTACTCTATTTTCATTGCTCTTATTACTTGCTCTCTAAATTCATTGCTATATTCAATTGCTTTGTGAGATTGTTGCTTCATAATTTTTAAATTGTGCATTGATTAGCATTATCACCTATTCACCCCCCTCTAGGTGATTTTCATACATGACTCACGTCCCATATGCTAGCGCAGTTGGTAGTCTTATGTATGCTATGGTGTGTACACGATCAGATCTGTCACAAGCTGTCTCTATGGTCAGTAGGTATATGCATGATCCGGGACAGGATCATTGGGAGGCAGTGAAGTGGATTCTGCGGTACATTAAAGGTACCATAGATGTTGGTTTAGTATTCAAGAAGGATTCCACAGGGAAGCAAGATTGTATCGGTTATGTTGATTCCGATTATGCAGGTGACCTTGATAAACGCCGGTCTACAACGGGGTTTGTCTTTACATTATCTCAAGCACTGGTTAGTTGGCGCTCTATTCTACAGTCTACCATTGCATTGTCTACCACAGAGGCTGAGTACATGGCCATGACGGAGGCTATGAAGGAGGCAATTTGGCTTCAAGGCTGCTTGATGACTTGGGGATTGATCAGGATCTACTGAAGATCAACTGTGACAGTATGAGTGCTATTTATTTAGCCAAGTGATTAGTCTACAATTTCTGCATTATTATATCGCATTCTCCCACCGATTTATGAATAAATTGTTGATCTAAACCGTGTTTTGGTCTTTATTGCAGGTAGATCCAAAGTCCAAGGGTAAAGATGGAATAAGAGCTTAATTAGACCCAATTAAGGGTAATTAATCCTGCATTACTTGGAGGCCAAGCAAAGGATTCTCTAGAAGATGCATTGAACCTAGACTCCTGCGCTTGTCAGACGAATATTCGGGTGCAAATACCAGAAACGGGATATACCCTGACAATTCTCGCAGCCAGAAGAACATTCTGACGAAAACGAGGGAGCTCTCTCCCTGGTATTGCCGTGGAAATGCGGCAATAGCCACGTTTCCGCGGCAAAGCTGTGGAGCCACGTGTCGATTTTCGACGCGTGGCCCCGTCTCGTCTTCTGGAAGCATCTTTTGCCTATAAAAGGCCCTGCAGAGAGCCAAACCGAGAGCAGTCTTCGTTTTTAGGAGTAGGTCCAGATTTTAGTGTAGTGTAGGTGAGTGTTCTTCATTTCTTGTATTTTTCATTTCTTTTTCTTAGATCATTGTAGTAGGGCTGAGTGATTTCTAGAGAGAGAAAGCAAGGGATTGATGTAATAGAGAGTGACACTCTATGTAAAGATGCCTCCTTTCTCTTCCAATGTAATCTCCTTCACCTTCTACATGATTTCTTACTAGTTTTTCTTCTCATGGCAATCTAACTACTAACCACTAACCATCTAACCACTTACTTGATAATCACATGAATCGGGTTGCCTCTACAAGGCCTTGTTCTTGCAAGAGCCATTGATGGCCAAAGATGATGGGTTCTAACTTGCTAACTTGCTAACTTGCTAACCAAGCTAACTCTCTTTTATTTCATGCTCTTTTATTTCATGCTAGTAGTGTAATGAGTGATGCTTGTATTAGCTTGTTCTTGATGCAATGTTTTGAATGTGATGAACCATCCATGAGCCATGCTTTGTACCGTCTCTTGAGCCAAGGATTGTGATGGCCAAGGATCAAAATGTGAGGCAACTATCTCGAAGAGGTTAGCATGGTTAGTGGATCACTTAGTAGTTAGTAGCCATGAGTTTTCTTTTAGTTTGTTTTAGAAATTATTTTCAAGTTTCTTTTGATCATTTCCATCGTTGTTTTCACCGTCTTCTTAGTTCACTTTAGTTCCATTTCCTTTTCTATTTGTTTTCCAAACCACTTTTGATTTTGTTTTCACTTCGCCGTTTTCATCGCTCTCCTCACCTACCATATTCTGAATTTCCTTTTCTTTTCTTTTCACTTTCTTTTTCATTCTTTCAACAAAGAAGAATTGTTAACATACAACGGGAATAGAAACTGTCAATGCTTCTATCGCCTCCCTTCCCTGTGGATACGACCCGTTAAGCCAATGCTATAACGGAAGTATCGAGGGTACATTAGCACATTCGAGCGTTTACATCGATTCTACATAATACACACTTTTGAGTACTAGTTCCACCCCGATCAAATTTTTGGCGCCGTTGCCGGGGAAGGGAATGGTTTTGTTTTCACGTTTTTGTTAACATTGTCTTCTCTGTTTTGGTGTGCAGGGCAATATTTACAGGTGCTTAACATTGCAGAACAGAAACTAGCTTTGCCTCTCCCTGCTCTTGAAAGCAGGGCCCCAGTTTCTAAAGAAAAGCCGCGAAATCGCGACATTTGCCGCGCAACCGCGGTCATTGTGCAATAATTTTGTATCTTGTTTGTTCTGGGATGTGTGAATTGTAATAGCTAGTGGATTTGTACTGCTATCTTTCTTGCTTTGATTGCCTACACACCATAATAAATAAAAGAACTAAAATACGGTATTTGGACGCTTTTAAAACGGTTTAGACATTTGCATTTAGGCACGTGTCAATTCAATTCCAATATACTGTATTTTGTTCTGTTGTTGTGATCTGGATGGAGATGTACATATGGCATTGCATATAGCATAGGACAAACACGTGGGTGATTTAACGCTTTGTGTTATACTATTGTCTATATTGCACACTTGCACAAATTGAACTTAAGGGTAAAACCCATACAAGATAAGGTGGGGATTTAATCACCCTTCCTTAGCCCAAAAACCATCTCCCCACTCACACAACCCAAGCCCTAATAAAATTTGAATAGACGTTGGCCACTAGGGACATCTCACCTAGGTCTAGGTCAACCCTCCTATTGGCTTGGTTTTGCTTTTTCTTTTTTTTTTGTTTGTTGTTTGATTTTTCTTTTTGTTTGTGATTGTTTGTGAAATGGCATTCAATAATAACAATTCTTTCAATCCAAATATGAATACATATTTCACACCAACCCCATTTGATTCGGATAATTCCAACCCGGCGTTTTACAATATGCACCAACCAAATACACCGGGTTGGCCTTATCCGAATCAATACAACCCATACCCACATTCTTATGACTATAATTTCTAAAATAATTTCAACTCTTCACAGAGTCAATGGGGATTCACGTACCCCGAGTCAAATTTTCAACCTCCTTGTCCATCATTTTCACCTTATCCACAATATTCATTCCTCGAATGTGCTTCCTATACTCCTTTTTCTGAACCACCAATTGAAGAAAAATCTGAGTTACTAAAGAGTTTAGAAGCCAATCTACAAAGGGCCGAGCAACAACTTCAAAAAACATTGGCCTCTCCAATTCCACAGTATTTTCAAGAGTCTTACTCAATTCCACCCCCTCACAATGAACAACCATCTGCCTTGGAAATGAGTAAGGAACTTTTATGTCAGTCCAAACAACAATCACAAAATCTGATGGACTCACAATTTCACCACCAATTCCAAAACAACACTGCATCTCTTCAACAAAACGATGAACCAATCAGCCAGAAAAAGATGCTTGAAATCATGACTCAGGCTCAAAATGATCGTAACCATGACATAGATTTGATGATCCAAACTCTTCATTCTCATCCTATTTCTAATATCACTAACCATTCTATCCGAGCCAAAGAGTCATGTTGTTTTGGAAATCAAGATTCAATTTCAGCACACCCACCTGAACTTGTCCAAACTTCAGATCCCATTGACATTTTGGCAAGTTATCCTTTTCCTGAATTTGAACTTGAGCATGAATATGATCCTGAACTTCCACTTGATGATTCAATTCTACTTCCTGATTCAATTATGACTCCGGTGTCTTCACCTGATTTCACTCCTTTTCCCAAGTCAGTATTGGATCCAGTGCCAGTTCATTGTGAAATTGAATCACCAATCTCTTATGATGATCATATTGAACTTGACCAATTTCATACTTTTGAAAGTCCATTTGATAAATTGGTAAGTTCTCATTTTTGTGGAATTGAATTTAATGAAGAATGTGACTTTGATTCTCAAGTTTGTGATCCAGTTCAAATTCCTGAATCACTATTGACTCCTGTTTTGTTATCCAATTTGAGCAACATTTTAGAGTCAGTTTTGATTCCCATACCTGTCATTCCTGAACTTGAATCACCAATCTTTGATAGTCACATTCCATCATGGGGAAATGAATGTGGACTTGAGCTTCATCTTCTTTATTTGGACCCTCTTCCAGAGCCGATCTCGACTCCCGAACCTTTACTTGACTTGAGTCATTTTTCTGAGTCGATATTAGTTCCTATATTTTCTGAGTCCAAATCAATCATTCCATTCTGGGACAAGGGTGTTGATAAATTTCACTCCGAAATTATTTTGAAAATTTGGAAATTAGATGGGGTAAAACTGTTAATAAAAATCATTCATATATACATCATTCTTGTGGGTTGTATTCTTGAGATTTCTGGTGGGTTTCTCTGGACTCCACGCAAGAGTATTGGGCCGCCTTTCGTTGACCAATCAGACTACCACCGGAACCACCACCTTGAGGTGATTTTTCCTTCCCTCTCTATTTGTTTCATGCATACATACATCACGATGCATTGAGGACAATGCATGAGATAAGTGTGGGGGAGGGTTTACTAACATAGAGTTTTTAAATTTTCTTTCTTTTACACTTCTTTTAGAAATCTTCCCTTTTGTATAGAAATTTTCTCTTTCTTTAAAAATTTTTTGAAATAAGAGACAAAGTTTTCATCTATTTTTAAGAAAATTAAGATGATCTTAGAAATTAAGAAAGCCTTAATTATGACATCTTAAACCTAGTTGAAATAATGGATCTTGTTTAAAATTATAGGCTAAGTAAGATAAATTGGAGAGATAATTTTATCTTAAATTTTTTGCCTTAGATCGTATGCACTTCACACTTACACAATTTTTGGGATGGAAACAAAGACCTAAAATGCCATAAAATAAATAAAAAGAATTTTTTTTTTGAATAAAACATCACTTATTAAGCTGGATAATTATGCCTCAAGAAGCATGATTATTCACGCCTAACGGTGGGCAAAAGAAGTAAATAATCCCCCTTAGTTTTGTGGCCTTGTTTACTTGAGTCCTTAAACTCTAGGGATGTTTTTTCATCTGGTGCCCTAAAACCGTCTGGTTTGGGAGTCATCGGTTATAGGCTCGTTACATGGGTGAACTAGAAAGCCTAAGAAAACTAAGGGAAGAAAAAAGAAAAAAGAAAAAATATAAATATAAATGGCTTGATGGTTAGAGTTGAAATCCCAGAAATCTTCACTTATCACAAAGTACATATTATCTAGGTTTTATGAGAGATAAAATATTCAATCTAATTTTGAATTCTTACCTTAATTGAAGACAAAATCTTGCATAGAGACTAATTTAAGGAAGATTGATTGGTGGTGGACTTATGACCTTAGATCACTTATATTTTTGCAAAAATATTTTGAAAACTTTCTCTCTTTTCAAAATGCGTTTTTAAAATACTAACATTTGTCTTCTTTCTTTATGGATTTTGTGGGTGCAATCCGCTGAAAACCCTCAGGAGACAACACTCCTCCTCTAGGGTAACCTAGAGGTTTAACGGCTTGTTGCACACGCTCAGTGCAATCGCGTCACCTGCGAAAGTGGTGTAATAACCCTTATAGTATAGTTTTTCTTTTCTTGTTTTGCTCGGGACGAGCAAAAGAATAAGTGTGGGGGTGTGATTAGTCTACAATTTCTGCATTATTATATCGCATTCTCCCACCGATTTATGAATAAATTGTCGATCTAAACCGTGTTTTGGTCTTTATTGCAGGTAGATCCAAAGTCCAAGGGCAAAGATGGAATAAGAGCTTAATTAGACCCAATAAGGGTAATTAATCCCGCATTACTTGGAGGCCAAGCAAAGGATTCTCTAGAAGATGCATTGAACCTAGACTCCTGCGCTTGTCAGACGAATATTCGGGTGCAAATACCAGAAACGGGATATACCCTGACAATTCTCGCAGCCAGAAGAACATTCTGACGAAAACCAGGGAGCTCTCTCCCTGGTATTGCCGCGGAAACGCGGCAATAGCCGTGTTTCCGCGGCAAAGCTGTGGAGCCACGCGTCGATTTTCGACGCGTGGCCCCGTCTCGTCTTCTGGAAGCATCTTTTACCTATAAAAGGCCCTGCAGAGAGCCAAACCGAGAGCAGTCTTCGTTTTTAGGAGTAGGTCCAGATTTTAGTGTAGTGTAGGTGAGTGTTCTTCATTTCTTATATTTTTCATTTCTTTTTCTTAGATCATTATAGTAGGGCTGAGTGATTTCTAGAGAGAGAAAGCAAGGGATTGATGTAATAGAGAGTGACACTCTATGTAAAGATGCCTCCTTTCTCTTCCAATGTAATCTCCTTCACCTTCTACATGATTTCTTGCTAGTTTTTCTTCTCATGGCAATCTAACTACTAACCACTAACCATCTAACACTTACTTGATAATCCACATGAATCGGGTTGCCTCTACGAGGCCTTGTTCTTGCAAGAGCCATTGATGGCCAAAGATGATGGGTTCTAACATCTAACTTGCTAACTTGCTAACCAAGCTAACTCTCTTTTATTTCATGCTCTTTTATTTCATGCTAGTAGTGTAATGAGTGATGCTTGTATTAGCTTGTTCTTGATGCAATGTTTTGAATGTGATGAACCATCCATGAGCCATGCTTTGTACCGTCTCTTGGAGCCAAGGATTGTGATGGCCAAGGATCAAAATGTGAGGCAATTATCTCGAAGAGGTTAGCATGGTTAGTGGATCACTTAGTAGTCAGTAGCCATGAGTTTTCTTTTAGTTTGTTTTAGAAATCATTTTCAAGTTTCTTTTGATCATTTCCATCGTTGTTTTCACCGTCTTCTTAGTTCACCTTAGTTCTATTTCCTTTTCTATTTGTTTTCCAAACCACTTTCTATTTTGTTTTCACTTCGCCGTTTTCATCGCTCTCCTCACCTACCACATTCTGGATTTCCTTTTCTTTTCTTTTCACTTTCTTTTTCATTCTTTCAACAAAGAAGAATTGTTAACATACAATGGGAATAGAAACTGTCAATGCTTCTATCGCCTCCCTTCCCTGTGGATACGACCCGTTAAGCCAATGCTATAACGGAAGTATCGAGGGTACATTAGCACATTCGAGCGTTTACATCGATTCTACATAATACACACTTTTGAGTACTAGTTCCACCCCGATCACCAAGAACCAGGTGTATCATGCATGGACGAAGCACATCGATGTCAAGTTCCATTTTGTTAGGGAGATTCTTGATGAGGGTGATACTGAGTTGTTGAAGATTCACACAACAGAGAATCTCGCCGACATGCTTACCAAGGTGGAGTCGGGAGTAAAGTTTGCATATTGTAAAGCTTTGCTCCATATCCTTCATGTTATATGAGCTTCTTGAAGCTCCTTTGGATGAACTACGGATGGCTTGATCCCTTGGACAGGGTACGTAGGCAACCACAGTGGTGCAGCCACTTTCGAGTCGACAGATCCTATGTTTCAGTTCGGCTCAGATTTGAAAAATCTTCACCGAGGTGGAGAATTGTAGGAAGAGAGAGGAAGTCGCGAGGAGGTCGAGGAAGTCGACGACGACAAGGTCCAACGAAGAATCAAAAACAACAGCAGCAGCAGGACCGGTCAACCGGCCGGTCGACCGGCGTGCACCAACGTGCACAGGCTGGTGCGGTCGACCGCCCGGTCGACCGCAGAAGGAGAGCGGTCGACCGCCCGGTCGACCGACTGACATTGCCTAACTCTCGGTTAGGCACGGTCGACCGGCACGGTCGACCGGTGCTTGGGTCGGTCGACCGACAGGCGTATTCGGGCTGATTCGGAAGTTTTCTGATTTGGAAATCAGCCCAATAAGGAATCTGATTCTCTTAGGGTTTCCTTGGGTATATAAGAGAGGTTGACTCCTCTTCATAATGTATTGCTTGCAATTTGTATTGATTATCAAATCAATTAAGAAATCTCTCTTCCTTGCCCCGAGGACGTAGGCGAAATTGGCCGAACCTCGTTAAATCTTGTGTTTGTGTTCTTCTCATTGTTCAATTGTTCTTTACTGTTGGTAGTACTTCTATTGTGCATCTGTGACTTAAGGGTTCCTCTAAGTGGTTGTTGTTTCTGCGCACAACATAGATATACCAGAGGAGCGGTTTCTTGCCTTTTTGGCGAGTTCTTGAAGCCAATGAGGGAGGCAAGTCAGGCCTTGTCAGCGGCTCAGCAGACGATGGAGCAATAACTTTCAGGCATTCAAGAATTTCACAATGATTGGCCAACATGTTATTGGCGTCGGAGGAAGGCGATGAGTGGATGGGGTTAGGATTGGGCCTCGGCCAGGCCAGCTCCAATATTACCCTCAATAACAACTGGCCCGAGGCTATTGGGCGAGCCCACAAGCCCCTGCAGAGTCCATTGGATCTGCAATGGTTGTGGGCTTAAGCCCAGGTACTCCCAAAGGCCCATGAGAATTAACACCTCGACCGACTCGTGTCCGACACGTGCCGAGGCGAGGAGCTTGGCAGAGCACGTGAGGCACCAGACACCGAATGCGATGAAACAACACGTGAAGGGTCACGTGAGGAAGGTCAGTCTTTATGTGTAAGATACCACACTTGTATGCAGCAGGTATCGGATAGTTTCCTGCTATGTTCCGTATGTTTAATTTGGTACGCTTTTATTTGCATTAGTAAACGCTACCTGTCAATGATTTGGATCACTTCAAATTAACTTGCTCGCCTAAACAGGAAACCATGTGACTATGTAAGCTTGATGATTAAACTAGTTAATTACCGATGACCATTGAGGTCCTTCTGTATTCTAAACAAAGCAGCTTATCTTGTTAAAAGTCTAGTCATTAACTCCATCTTTAGCCTTCACAACTGTTCATCTCAGAATTTCCCTATCAAAATCAAGAAAATGGTGATTCTCTCTTTGATATGATTGGTATGATCACTGATTAAAGCCCACTTAAAATTTTGTTTATTTTCATGTTATTGTTTGTAGGGCAACGATGGCAGCATTGACGGTGGAGGCGGCGGTGGGGGAGAAGTGTTGTGCCCCCACGACCAATCGCTGGGGCGGCACAGTGAAGGCAACACAGATCTACAAGCAACAAAAAGAAAAAAAGAAAGAACAAGAAGATATTCTGAAGTATAAAAAGCCAATACATAATTTAACATAGCTCCACCGATCAACCAGATCATGTGTACATCCACGAGAGAAGGGGGAGAAACTTTATTAAACTTTGGGGAGTACGATTAGAAACACTTACACCTCTCGCTAAGAAGATTACAAGCCTTTTGATGACCGCTAAGAATAGCGAATCCTGATGGCTAAAGCTTTTCCTACGGATCTCTCTCTTTGATGAATTACACTATTTGGAATTGCAAATTCATTGAATATATTGAAGGCCAACCATGAGGTTTATTTATAGACCACAGAACTTTGTTACTCCTATATGAACTTCATCAATACGAACAATCACCGCCTCAGAGGAAAGGAAACTTGAATCTAACTCAAAACTGGAAACAGATCTAGAAAAGGAAATAGTCAGACCTGACACTAGTTGACTAGCTTTAGTATAAGTCGACTAATAATATGCATTAGTCGACTATGCCTATTTATAAGTCGATTACTCTGACAAAATCCGAGAACCCAACTCTCTGTTGGTAAGACCTAGTCGACTATACCAATATATAACTCGACTAATTCTTATCATTAGTTGACTATATCAAGTATAAGTCGATTAATACTGTGCACAGCTTCTTGTGCATGTCCGTTCGTCGAACTCTGAAGTTTCGTCTACCTTTATGACGTATTTCGGTCATAATCCTAACAATCTCTCCCTTAACTTGAATTCGTTCAAGTTCGAGAATAGCCAACATGTTTAATGTGCTCATATCAATGTACAATTGAACAAATCTTGACTTCATCTCCATCTCACCCCCTCTTCTTCATAACTCTCTTATGGGGTTTACAACTTGATTAGGTCGAACAAGTTCAAGCCCGACCTGAACATAATTACCCAACGATCTCCTTGATCTACACATGATTTATGAGAATTTGCTCTACAATAAGAGTAACGATTTGAACTTTCTTGTTGTGGGCCAGCGCTGCTTAGTCCCAATCTACCTTCAAGGTAAAACTGAACATCCGAGCTCAAAACCATCGAGGTCTCTGATTATTCCACAACCTCCGATCTTGAAGCTGAGGATAACTACAATCCATCAACTGTAACCTCCGAATTTCGCAACATGTATACATTGTCGACACGTTCCACCTGAAACTTCACGAGCATCTCCCATTGGAACTGATATGCTGTGAACATTTAAAGTCAATTATCCATCTATTTTTGTTACCGATTGATCTGTCTGTTACAGATAAAACATCACACATTTCTTCATCTCCTTCAGCCAGTTCAGCGACACTAGTATCTAGTTGTTTCTTCTTTCGAGTCCAACAATTAGTTCTAATGTGCCACTTCTTGTGATACCAGTTGCACACTAAGCTCTTGTGTTTTGGGTTTTCGTGAAACTTCTATTATTACTCTTCTCCTTTGAAAAGTGAACTTGCGCAGAATCATCACGGTGAGACTTACCAGTCTACTAGTTGTCAATTTGTTCTTATGGAGCAATGCTCTTTGACCTCATTAATCTTGATAGTTGATTTGCCTCATAGATAATAGCTTCACTAAAACTCTTACATGAAAAAGGTAAAAACACAATAATAGAAGTGCTTGATCCTCGTCTTCTATCTTAACCTCTATTTTATCTAAATCATTAATAATAGAAGAAAATTCTACAATGTGAGACTTGATAGGTGTATTCTCATGCATGTAGAGAAAAAAGAGACTCTACTTCAGAATCAATCGATTCGTCAACGACTTCTTCAGATAGTGATTCTGAAGTCATTCTCACAACGATGATGCTATTTTCTTCGTAAAAAACTCATCCAACACTTCATCTGCCAAGCAAAACTAAATAGCTGTCAAGGTTTTCTCATTCAACTCCTGCCAGATTTCTTGCTTCATATTTTGAGGGTTTTTTTTCTCCCTCCCGAGTAGTGCTTTTTTCATCCTGCTCTAGGTCAGAATAGCGTTCATTCTAATTTACCAACTGTTGAAATTGATGACATCATCAACTTTCTAAATATCGAACTTGATCGCATATATTTTCATATTGACTTTGCTCTGATACCAATTATTGTGCCCTCACAACCAATTGCGGGCGGGCACAGTGGAAGCAACACAGGATCGACGAGTAACGATAAGAAAAAAGAAAGAAGAAGAAATTCTGAAGCATAGAAAGCCAACATACAATTTAACGTGGTTCCACCGATCAAACAGATCGTGTGTACATCCACAGGAGAAGGGGAGAAACTTTATTAAACTTTGAGGGAGTACAAATAGAAACACTTACACCTCTGGCTAAGAAGATTACAAGTTTTTTGATGGCCGCCAAGAACAGCGAACCCTGATGACTGAAGCTTCTCATATGAATCTTTTTCTTTGATGAATTATACCCTTTTGGAATTGCTAATTCATTGAATACATTGAAGGCCAACCCCAAGGGCTTATTTATAGACCATAAAATTCTCCTAATCTTATATAAACTTCATTAATACGATCAATTACCACCTCAAAGGAAAGTAAACTTGAATCCAACTCACAACTAGAAACATATCCATAAAAGAAACAATCAAGCCCGACACTAGTCGACTAGGCCTTAGTATAAGCCGACTAATAACATGTATTAGTCGACTATACCCATTTATTAGTCGACTACTCTGACAAATCTGAGAACTCAACTCTCTGTTTGGCAAGACCTAGTCGACTATACCAATATATAAGTCGACTAATTCTTATTATTAGTCGCTATACCAAGTATAAGTCGATTAATACTGTGCACAGCTTCTTGTGCACGTCTGTTCTTTGGACTCTGAAGTTTCATCTACTACCTTCACGATGTATTTTAGTCATAATCCTAACAAGGAGGAGGAGGAGGAAGCTGTAGAGGATACAATCGAGGCCGAAATGAAGTATTTTCAGCCGTAGATGGGGCGGTCATGGTCGTTGCGGTGGAGGCTCAGGGGTGCTACAATCCTTTACCATGTATGTATGTTTCCCTGTAAGTACTGCGTATGATCCCCCCCTTGTACCTATGGGGTATAAATATGTACAAATAAGAGCATGGATTAGACTTTGTTGCTCTTCCCTCTCAAATGTGTTGTGGTTATTGATGTTGTTGCTGTGATTTGAATGTTGAAAGTTCTGATTTGAGCTAATAATATTAAATCCTTGCATTACTTGTTTTTCTTACTTTTCTTTTAGCATGAATATTGCGTTATTTTGGTTAGACTAAATGTCACTGAACCTTTCTAAACTTGTCATATAATTTTTCCAATTTCTTAAATTATCAATAAGCCCATTAGCTATGGGATACGTTAGAGCGGATTTACGACTGTAATCCTAGGTGTATGAACGTTTATACCCTTGATTTGAAGGGTTTTTCTTTTTTGAAATTTATTAATCTAAATGGGTATTCAACCAAAATAGGTTTATGCTCTATATTTCATTTTCTTCTGCGGCATCTCCTTGTATTTTTCAATTTTAATTTCTAATTTCTTGACCTAACCAAGAACATTACACCCAAAATCATGTCATGGATATTCCCTCCTTATTTTCAATTTCATATTCCCAAATCTGATTCAAACTTATCATACCAAAATCTAGAACTAATCTTTTTTCTCTTTCTTCATTCTAGCACTCAAATCACGCCCTAACTCATTATCCAAATCAAACCTTAATTTTTTCTTCTCATTTTATTGTCATTCCCACATCAAACCCAACACATAATCACCAAGATCAAGCTCTAACATTTCTTCTTATCTTTCTATTTTCATGTTCCAATCAAAACCTAACCCATCATATCTAAATAAAGCCCTATATTTTCCTCTCTTGTTTTTTGGTGGGCATCTTTAAATAAAATATTAATCATCATTATCCAAATAAAGTTGCTTTTGGGATACCCAAGTCCAAGTAGCTGTTTGGTCTATCTGAATTGAACGTAACTTGTCACGGTGAACGTTGTTCTCGGCTGATCTCTGGAGGCACAACCTTTTTTAGCTTTCTAGCTCCCTTTCGTGTATTTTCTTATATTTTTTCTTTTTTCTTTTCTTCCTTTCTCACTTGCTTGGTGGGGGTTTCTACCTTCTTCTGTTGTACTCTTTATCTCTTTTTATTTGCTTTTTCATATAATGATACCTTAATATCTCAAAAAATAATAAGTTATAAGCTCTTTGAGGGTGTTTTTCTTTTTTTCTTTTGAAAAATTAGTTATAGTCTAGTTTAAGGGAAATTTGAATGTCGAACATTTTGCCTACTCGAAAGAGGTTTTTCCACTGACTGTACTATAGAGACGGTTGCACACACTAATTTTGATACACAGTATTTCCTCCAGTCTCTTCAAGTTATTATCTTGGAATAGGATTAAAACTCATGATTTTCCAAAACATCAAATTAAAAGAGATATTAATTCTCTTGTTCCAAGTAGATGATGGAGAGATGGTCCATGAAAACTCCTCAAGATTGCTCTGCAATGTGTATAAGATTGCCTCTGATTTGGTCTTTCTTTCTAAAAGAAATAAAGCATTTTTGTCTGTCTTTGTCTGTAGTCAATGTTTTGGCCTTTGTTAATTGCCCTGTTGCTTGCCTCACCAAGTAAGTAACCACTTTAATATTAATGGAGATTTATCTAATTAATTAACGAAGACCGGACCTCATTGAGGTCATATTCTATATACTATATTCCAAAGGGAAAGCCCTGTAGTCTGTTATAAGCATCTCAAGTCTTCACAAATATTGTTCATCTGGGAGATCATAATTCTCCATATTGAAATCAGGAAAATGGTAGCTAGTATCTCTTTTTCTTGTTCTCTATGACATGACAGTTAAGCAGCCAGTAGATGGTTTTCAAACCTCATAAGATATTTTTGTTGATGTGTGCAGGGAAATAGTAACGGAGGAGGAGGAGGTGGAGGGGGGCCAGGAGGTGGTGGTTATGGTGGGTGGGGTGGTTACGGTGGCCCAGGTGGCCGCGGAGGCGGCGGCGGCGGAGGAGTAGGAGGACCTGGTGGTTATGGAGGTGGATTCTGTGGAGCAAGTGGTCAAGATGGAGGCGGCGGCGGCGGCAGAGGAGGTGGAGGAGGAGGAGGGGGCGGTGGCGGTGGCGGTGGAGGATCCAGAGGTGGCGGAGGCGGTAGTGGATGGAGTATTTTTGGAGGCAGTGGCGGAGGGGGCGGTCGTGGTGGATAGGTTTGGCGCCGGCGCCGGGGCCGGGCGGGGCGGCCGGGGTGGTGATGATGAACTTGTATGCAGGGCCGTTTATGTTGTTACCATGCATATGTTGCGTGCCTTCGTTTAGTAATGTATTTGGGATAAATAAACAAAGAGGTGTTGATCAGGTTCAGAGTTTTCTTGATCTTTGATTTCCTCAAAATGTGTGCGCTTTCTCCCTCCCTCCCTTCGAAGTGTTGTAATGTGAATGTTTTGGTCATTGTATATGTAATGGCATTACTTTGTTCTCTTTTATTTTGAAATGAAAATGGTGTGAACAGTGTTGTACGCTTGTATTCATCATGCTCACTTTATCAGAACGCCTCCTAACTCAAAAAAGCGACCTCCGCGCGCCTTCCCAATCCAGTGTGCTGACGTCGTCCCAAGACATGGATAGTTCTCTCGGCCGCATTCTCCTCTCCCACAGCGACCTTCTCCCTTGGCCTTTCCCTGAACTGCATCTAACACCGCTGGCTTCCATCTTGTTCGATTCTCCTCCACCACCCCCAATTCAATGTCTAACTTCGCTCCTCCCGCTATGTTTGATTGTTATTATTTGGGTTGATTGTTGTATTTGAGACCCCCTCTTTCTCTCCTGTTCTCTCCTTCAACCTCCTTCACCTCCCTGCCCGCCAAGTATTCGACAATATTCTTGAATTGACGCAAACAAAGAAGCGAAGATGCCTAGATCTTGTTCTAATGCAACGAACCCTAAAAGGATACCTTCAGTAGGAAAAATACTCGAATCTATGAGTAAAGTACTCAAATCCACGAGCAAAAGATACACAACTCAAATCCACAAGTAATTGAAAGAGAAAAACTCAATTTAATTGATAATCAAAATTTAATGAATAAAATTATAAAGATACAACAGTCTTAAATAGGCTCAAAATTAGAGTACTAACCTATCTAGAATTCCTAAAGAAAATAAAAGAAAAACAAAGAATTCGGAGTTCAAATCAAATCCGAAAACTAAATCCTAAACCGATTCTGAAACTGCTGATACGCGGCGGGCGGTTGACTGGGTGGTCGACCATTAGTCAAAAGTGTGTTGCCGGTCGACCGGGTGGTCGACCGGCTAAGAGACTAGCTCTCTGTTTTTTAGGCCGGTCGACCGGGCGGTCAACCGACAACAATGGTCGTTTCTCTGTTTTTTAGTTGGTCAACCGAACGGTCAACCGACGGCTTCCACTTGCTTTCTCGATCGACTAGGTGATCGACCGAGAACTGTGTCTGGCCTGCTGTTGAACCTTGATCTCCTGCTGCTTGCTTTGGTTGATCTCCTACATAAGTCTCTCCCTCATTAAGAGAACTCGTCCTCGAGTTCTAATCATGCTAGAGCTGTTCGGTTGGGTGATATTCGTAAAGATCCGTCACATTAAATGTCTTGGACATCACATAGCACTTGGAAGATCTGTGTAATAAGCGTTAAAACTGATCTTCTTCACGATCTTGAACGACTCACACTTTTTGGTTTCAACTTGTTATTGGATCCAACCAGAATTTTCTCTTCTTAACTACACCATCACCATGTCTCCTTCTTCAAAGACTTTCTCTCGCCTCTTCTTGTCAGTTGTTGCCTTGTACTTCGCAATAGATTTCTCTAACTTCAATCAAACTGACTGTTGAACATTAAGAACTTGTTCAGCCATGTCACTAGCTGCACTACTAAACTTCTTTCGGAGATAACGGGGTACCTTCTTATAAACAATAGAAAAACGTGACATACCCGTTGAACTGTGAACTGTGCTGTCGTAAGCAAACTCTGCTTGAGGTAAAACTTGATCCCATGCTCTTGGTTTGTCTCCACATATGCTTGTTAACAAGTTGCCTAAAGTGTGGTTGACAACTTTCATTTGTCCATCAGTTTGAGAATGTATCGTGCTATTATACTTTAATGATGTGTCAAATCTCCTCCATAGAGTGGTCCAAAAAGTAGGTAAGAACTTTCTATCACGATCCGAAATAATAAAACTCAGCACGCCATGCAATCACATAACCTCTGGGAAGAATAATTTGGCAACGTGCGGTGCGTCAGAAGTCTTTCGAGAAGGAGTAAATTGTGTCATTTTGGAAAATCGATCAACCACAATGAAGATAGAATCCACTCTTTTTAGGAAGTTCTAACACGAAATCCATGCACAAGTCTTTCCAACTATCTTTGGGGAAGGACAAGGGAGTATGCAAATCCGTATTATGAACTTGTCCTTTAGGAACTTGGCAAACCGGACAACTCCTTACAATTGTAGCCATGTCCTTTCTCAATTGAGGCCAATAATACCTCTCTTCAAGACTAGCTGTAGTCTCGTCTCTTCCAAAGTTTCCTCCAAGCCCTCCTCCATGCAAATATCGAATGATCTTTTCTCTTAAAGAAGTCCTTGGAACACAAAGCCGATTTTCCATAATATGATAGTCTTGAGGGGGTTGCTTTGTCGAATACTTCTCCCAAATCTCCTCAAAGTCTTCATCTTTCTCAAATAACTCCTTCAAGAAATCAAAGCCAATGATCTCGCTTTACAAAGAAACCAATAATGAGACTCCTACTCAATGCATCGGGAATTGTTCTCAACACCGGATTTGTATTGTTTCACAAAGTTGAATTGTTCAAAATAAGATGCCCACCTTGCATTCATCTTGTTGATGTGCTATTGATTTTGAAATATTGGAGCAATTGATGGTCCAAATAGAGCACGAAGTCGCAAGATATAAGATAGCTCTCTCAAGTCTTCAAAGAACAATATACCGCACATGATTTTGCTCATAAGTAGAGCACTTTTGCCTTACTTCATTCAATTTTTCACTTAGAAAAGCAATATGCCTCTTCTCTTGTGAGAGAACTGCTCCAATACCAACTCTACAAGCATCGCACTCTAGTTGGAACACCTTTTAAAATCAGAAAAAATCAATACGAGAGCATTGGTAAGCTTATCCTTGATTAGTGCAAAAGCTTCGTCGGCCGTTGTGGTCCAAAGAAAAGGACCTTTCTTCTCAAGCAATTAGTGATAGGTGCCACCAAACTACTAAAATTTTGGATGAAACGTCGGCAGAAAGTAGCTAAATCATGAAAACTCCTCACCTCCGTGGCCCTCTTAGGTGTAGGCCACTCCTGTATTTTACCTTGTCTATATCAACATGGATCCCTTCAACGTTAATTACAAGCTCTAAGAATATTAAGCTGCTAGTCATGAAGCTGCACTTCTTCAAATTGATATACAACTAATTGTCATGTAGCACTGTCAATACCTCCCATAGGTGTTGCATATGTTCATCTTCACTCGAACTGTAGATAAGAATGTCGTCAAAGTAGACAATCACGAACATCCCTAAGAATGACTTCAATACTTGGTTCATCAATCTCATGAATGTGTTAAGGGCATTGGATAGTCCAAAAGGTCTGACCATCCACTCATATAATCCCTCCAATGTTTTGAATGTCATTTTTCATTCATCTTCCAACCTAATGCGAATTTGATGGTAGCCACTTTTTAGATCGATCTTTAAAAATATGCATGATCCTCCCAATCGTTCCAACATATCATCAAGGTGAGGTATGGGAAACTGATATTGAAAAGTGATCTTGCTATGTCTTGGCTATCCACGTACATGTGCCAATTTTATCTTTCTTTGGTGTCAAAAGAACTGGTACCATGCACAAACTAATGCTCTCTCTAATGTATCATTTGTGTATCAAGTCTTCGACCTTCTCCCTTAAACCTTCGCTCTTCTTAGGATTCATCTGATAATGTGAGAAATTAGATAGACTTGCTCTAGGAATAAGATCAATGTGGTGCTGGATATTTCTTATGGGTGGTAGTCCTTCCGAAAGCTCGTCATGAACATGAAAATACACCTAGAGGGGGGGTGAATAGGTGTATACCTAATATAATGTCAAATGATGCAAAATTAAAAACTAATTGCAACACACTATGTGTAACCAAAGAGTGTAGCCGAATTCCCGGTGATGGGATCTGGACTATCTCCTCTAAATTCCTCTAAATAAGAGTTGAGGTGCTATATGAAGCTCTCTTGGTTTAACACAAGTATGGTACACAATCAATACCAAGCATATATATGAAATGAACAATATGATGCAATGAAGATGTAAGAGAGAGTTAGAGATAATAGATCAATCACAAACAACAAGAAATGTTTCGAGGTTCGAGCCACTGCTCTACGTCTCCGCCTTCACACAAAAGGATCTCTACTATATCCACACAGGGAACCTCCACCGAGGAATTACAATTATAAAATTAGGAGTACACAACTCCTCTCTCTAACAACAACCACCTCTATACAAGAGGCAAGGCACAAAGTCAAAACAACAATCACCTCACACAAGAGGGATAAGACACTAAGCCAAATAACAATCACAATCACCTCTTCACAAGAGGGATAATCACGAGCCCAATCACAACCTCCTCTACACTTAGAGGGATAGGCACAAACCAAAGCAAAGAGAAAGTTACAATCTTGGTGATCTCAAAGACCATAAACAATCCTTGGTGATTACTATAGACCACAAACTAATTTCCTCACAAAAATAAGATCCTACAGATAGGATAGAGATGATAGATCAAGTGTGAGAAAATAAGGTGTTAGGAAAACAAATCACAAAGAAAAACACTTGAGAAAAATACTAGAATGAAATGGATATGAAGACCAAAACAATTTCCCCAAAGATTCTTTTTCTTTGATTTTTTCAACCCTTAAAACACATAAAAAATAAAACTTTTAACCATAAAAGCTCTTTTAAACTTCTTGCTAAACCACTGAGAAAGATAGAAATCTTAGCTCTCAAAAACCTTATTGAAATCAGCCCAAGAGATGGCTATTTATAAGCCTCTCCAAAATCTGCATGTTGCAACCAGGAAAAGCCCAGACTGCCCCACCGGTCGACCGCCCAGTCGACTGGCCCAACGGTCATTTTTCTGACCGTTGTGCCTCCAATCGACTGCCCGGTCGACCGGGCCAAGCCTGTCGGTCGACCGGCCGCACCCGAGAGTTGGTGCTTACAGTCGGTCGACCGGCCGTGTAGGCTGGCGTTTTGTGCACGTTTCGTGCACATCAGTCGACCGGTCCGGTTGACCGACCCCTGGTCCGGTCGACCGTCCGGTCGAACGCCAGTATAGTCTAGCTGAAATTCTAGGACTTAAAACTTGGTTAATTTAAATCAAATAAAATCCCATAAATACTTATAAATTCCATAAAAATCAGTTCTTATAAATATTTGAAGAACAAATATGTGTGACTAAAATTAAACACATATTCTAAACTATTTGAACCATTTTTTGTGATATTGAAATTAAGCTTAAACATAAAAACCGTATTTTTCAAAAACCAAACTTTGAAATGGAAATCCGATTTTTATTAAACTTGTATAAATACAAAAATATGATATTTAAACTCTTTTTGAAGCATATTGTGTATGGATAGAATCTAATACACATGTAATAGATATATCTATATTTTTGACATGAAATCCAAACATAGGTTTGTTTAAAAACAAAGCTCCAAACAATGAATAGGATTATCAAAATAAGTTTTTCTAAGTATATGAAGCATATATGTATATAGGTGAAATCTATTATACATTTAAACCATGTAAACTTGTTTTGATTATATCTATTCATGAAAACCATGCATATGTATATACGAAAATCAAAATCGGTTAAACCGAAAACAAACATATTAATTTTTGTGTGTGTGTGGGCTTGAGCATATCAACACTATCTATCTTTACACAAGATCTAAACACAAACTAAACTTAAACAAACCGAAGTCTTCTTGTCGATCTTCATCTTCAAGACGACTCGATCCAAACACGATCCAAAGAGCTTGACTCTAACCGAGTGCTAGATGCGATCTTGACGCGCTAGCTCTTGAATCCACATGTGTTAGCTTTCAAAACTCCTTTATTGAAGCTAATCACCTACTAAGATCTTGATCAAATATCTGAGACTAATTAAACACAAGATCATTAGTACTATAACTACATGAGTTAATCATCATCAAAACTAGAGCGATGAGCCTATGGGCCAATAATCTCCCCCTTTTTGATGATGACAAAACTCATGGAGTTATATATGCATGGATTAAAGTTAAGCTTCATAGAAGCTCCCCTTAACTCATGCATAGTAATGAATAATAAAGATATTCAATAAAGTGCATAAACTAAACAAAACATATATGCATAATTAGAGATATAAAACATGCATATATAAACTCACCAAATTCTTCTCCCCATTTTTTCAATTCATCAACAAAAGGGTGAAGGCAATCAAACAAATAAAGATATATATATATATATATATATATATATATATATATATATATATATATAATATATATATTATATATATATATATATATATATATATATATATATGAGACATATATTCATGAAGAGGAGAGACGTTAAGTTAACTCCCCCTGTATACATGCATTACATGAAAAGAGATGACTAGACCCTAATCACATAAAGCATAGTATACAATGTATAAGTGGAGATGTTAAGCCCCCTACACACGTGTATCATATAAAGAAGAGAGGTCAAGCTCCTCAATATGAGATACACTCAACATGAATCTATATATAGAGGAGATGTAAGCTCCCCTTGCATATAAGCAATACATATCAGAACATTTTGAAATCACTTTTAAGATAAAATTTTGAATTTTCTTGAAGTCAACAAAATAAATTTTGATACCAATGAATTCAAATTGTAATTGACAAAACAAAAGTTGGTATCACTTGAAATTTTTTTTAAAGTACCAATAGATTACTCCAATTTAAAAATAAATTTTAGATACCAATAGTAAATTTTGATACCAATTGAAAATGAAACATTATAAGTTTTTGATACCAATGAATATCTTGTAAATTTTGACACCAATTGAAAGGTAAAATATGAAGTATATTTTGATACCAATTGAAATGCCAATTGAAATGATTAGCAATTGAAATACCAATTGAAAATAATGCATAAGCTCATTAAGATACCAATTACCATTTAAAATTAGGTCAAACTTAGCATAAATATAATTTGTGCTTTAACAATGTAAAGATATTGTAAAACAAGCAGAATCAAATCATATATATGTATGAAAATGGATATACCAATTGAAATTGATACTATTTGAAATTTGAAGCATACATATATAAGAAAAAACATATGAGTATACAAAATTAGGATTTTCATTAAAATCAAGTATATCTCATACCTACCTCTCTTTCATGATATGTTTAAATAAATTTTCAATTTTGAGCATACAAGGCATGGTCGCCCATCCAACTGCCCTTGAAGGTAGGGGTTTTCAAAATATGATTTGAAAATATTTTAGCATTTGGAAATCACTACCACATGAAGAATAAAGATTAGTTTAAAGATTATTTTGTAAACTAGTACGAAGTCCTTCAAGAAGAAATAAAATATAAATGAATCCATGAAAACATGAAAAATCACACAATAATTGACACTCAAATTTTATAAAGTACATATATGCTCGTGAAACAAAGATTATGAGTAAACACCAAATATAAAGTGTAAAAATTATGTAATCAACAAAGTCATAAAAACAGGCAATGAAGCTCAATGAAATTCCTTTATAAATATGAAAATTATAAAAATTTAATTTTCATCAAATAATACCAACTTCAAGGCATATGTATGTTGTCTAAACTAAAAGTATACATACATATCCCAAACACAAGTGAGTTCATAATAAAAATTTGTATGAAAAGCAAGTGACTCTAGGATAGATATGTATATCTAAAGTTTTAGCAAAAATGACATATACATGAAGCTAAATACATTATTATGAAAATATATGCAAAAATAGGGAATACAAGTTAACATGCAAGAATCATCAAAACTAGGCTATACAAGTATATCTAAGGGTACAAATGAGCAACATAGCACATACATATAATAATCAAATGTGGCTCACTAGTTATACAAGTATTGATACAAGTTTTAATGAAAACTACATCTAAACAAGTAATCAAAACATGAAGCATAGAAGAAAATATAAACCAATATGATCATTATGTTAAATGCACATGTTTTAGATTAGGATATACACAATAGCTAAACTATAGTGAGAACACAAAAGATGTAAATCCATATGAATATGTGTGTATCTCAAAAGACTATCTATGTATATCACCTGTCTAATTTACATTGCATCTAATATAATGAACATGAAAAATCAAAACATGCTAAAAATCAATAAAATGAAAGCATGTAAACTAAATGGGAGTTAAAAATAGTTACCAAAACTATTAGGGCTAATCTCTAGGTCTCCAAATCATGGTGGTCCTCCTACCAAATTTTCCTTGAAAGTGATGCATCCAAAATTATCACCATTTAGCTCGGAACGCATCCACCATCAAGGCACCAATACCTCTCACGTCATGTGAGAGCTCACACCTATATCAAATACAATAGGGATGAATTTTGGTACCCATACCTTATTGGGTCTATCGGGGTTAGCACCTTTCCTAACCCAAACAAATTTGTTTGTAAAATTTGAAGTATTTAATTTATCATAACAAAATTTTGCAAGGTGGCCCTTACGTCCACAATGTGTGTGTACACATGAGCATAAGTGTCATGTGTGTGAGCATGATGAGCATGTGAATGCTGCGAATGGTATGCATGTATATGTGGTGCATGTTTCTTACGAAACATGGATTCCAATTTCTTATGATCCATAACACATTGGTTCAGAGTGAAGCCCAAACAATCTACACTTTTCTTCAACACACATATATCATTTTTAATACTTGAAGATAAAGTGGAGCAAGCAAAATGTTTATCATTAGAAGATGGAGCACTAGAAATATGACAAACATGAGAAGATAAATCATTCTTCAAAAATTTATTTTCATTTGAAATTAAATCCAATTTCTTTAAAATTAAAGCAATTTTATTCTTTAAAGTTTTATTCTCTTTTAAAACAAAATCAAGTTTTGAAGATATGACCTCATTTTTCTTCAAAACACTATCATAATCATTTTTATTTTTTAAAATTTTATTTTCCTTTAAGGCAAGGTCAAGTTGGGATTTCAATGAGTCTCTTTCACTTGAAATCTCAACCCTCTCTTGCAAAGTCATATTAAGTTTTGAAAACAAATTCTTATTTTCTTCTTTTAATTTAGAACTTTTCTTTTTTAAAACTTTGTACTTTTCTAGCAATTTTCACAAACTATAGATAGTTTTTCATTTAATGCATCAGCATCCATAATGTCATCACCTGAAGAACTAGCAGAATCATCTAGTTGAGTTTTTGAATGTACCTCAAGGGAATCATTCCCTTGGACCATGTAGCAATCATCAGACTCATCTCAATTAGATTCTTTCTCCACAATGTTTATCGTTTGTAACTTGGAAGATGTTAAAGTATTTCACACTGCAAAAGCAGAATCATAATGAAAAACAATACTCAAATATTCTTTGCTAAGTGAATGCTTAGTGCATCTAGGGCTTGTGCATTAGCCTCAATGTACTTGGCATTATCAAAATAGGTTTTCTTGGTAGTGGCAAGATAGACATGTAAACCTAGGGTTTTAAATAGGCACTCATCCTAAGCTTTCATATATCGATGTTAGAAATATCAAACATGGGGAGGGGGCAAGGTGATCCATAAGTGTATAAATAATATGTGTGCAAATGAAAATCTAGATAGATTAGCTAACCAAGATCTCACTCCTAGGTGATTAAACCTAATATCAGAAGTATAGACTCTGATACCAATTGAAAATACACCTAGAGGGGGGGGGTGAATAGGTGTATGGCTAATCTAATGTCAAATGATACGGAATTAAAAACTAATTGCTACACACTATGTGTAACCTAAGAGTGTAGCCGAATTCCCGGTGATGGGCTCTGACTATCTCTTTTAAATTCCTCTAAATAAGAGTTGAGGTGCTATATGAAGCTCTCTTGGTTCAACACAAGTATGGCACACAATCGATATCAAGCATATTTATGATATGAATAATATGATGCAATGCAAGATGTAAGAGAGAGAGAGAGTTAGAGATAGTGAATCAATCACAAACAACAAGATATGTTTTGAGATTCGAGCTACTGCTCTATGGCCCCACCTTCACACATTAGGATTTTCACTATGTCCACATAGGACCTCCCACACAGGGAACCTCCACCGAGGAATTACAATTACAAACTTAGGAGTACACTGCTTCTCTCTCCATCAACAACCACCTCTACATAAGAGGCAAGGCACAAAGGCAAAACAACAATCACCTCACACAAGAGGGATAAGGCACTAAGCTAAACAACAACCACAAGCCCAAATCACAATCTCCTCTACACTTAGAGAGATAGGCACAAACCAAAGAAAGAGAAAGTTATAATCTTGGTGATCTCAAAGACCATAAACAACCCTTGGTGATCACTATAGACCACAAATCAATTTTCTCATAAAAACAAGATCCTATAGATAGGATAGAGATGATAGCTCAAGTGTGAGAAAACAAGGTGTTAGGAAAATAAATCACAAAGAAAAACACTTGGAAAAATACTAGAATGAAATGGATCTGAAGATCAAAACAATTTCCCCAAAGACTCTTTTTCTTTGATTTTTTCAACCCTTGAAAACAAATAAAAAAATAAAACTTTTAACCACAAAAACCCTTTTAAAATTCTTACTAAACCACTGAGAAAGATAGAAATTTTAGCACTCAAAAACCTTGTTAAAATCAGCCCAAGAGATGGCTATTTATAAGCCTCTCCAAAATCTGCCCGTTGCATCCAGGAAAAGCCCAGACTGCCCCTTCGGTCGACTGCCCAGTCGACTGGCCCAACGGTCATATTTTTGACTGTTGTGGCTCCGGTCGACCGCCGGTCGACCGGGCCAAGCCTGTCGGTCGACCGCCGGTCGATCGGCAGCACTCGAGAGTTGGGTGCTTACAGTCAGTCGACCGTGCGGTCGACCGGCCGTGTAGGCTGGCCTTTTATGCACGTCTCGTGTACATCGGTTGACCGGTCCAGTCGACCGATCCGGTCGATCGACCCCTGGTCCGGTTGACCGCCAGTATAGTCTGGCTGAAATTCTGGGACTTAAAACTTGGTTAATTTAAATCAAATAAAATCTCATAAATACTTATAAATTTCACAAAATCAGTTCTTATAAATATTTGAAGAACAAATATGTGTGACTAAAATTCAACACATATTCTAAACTATTTGAACCATTTTTGTGATATTGAAATTAGGCTTAAACATAAAAACCGTATTATCCAAAAACCAAACTTTGAAATGAAAATCTGATTTTTATCAAACTTGTATAAATACAAAAACATAATATTTAAACTCTTTTTGAAGCATATTGTGTATGGATAGAATCTAATACACATGTAATAGATACATCTATGTTTTTGACATGAAATCCAAAAATAGGTTTATTTAAAAACAAAACTCCAAACAATGAATAGGATTATCAAAATAAGTTTTTCTAAGTATATGGCGCATATATGTATATAGATGAAATCTAGTATACATTTAAACCATGTAAACTTGTTTTGATTATATCTATTCATGAAAACCAAAACCGGTTAAACCGAAAATCAAACATATTTACTTGTGTGCGTATGTGTGAACTTGAGCATATTAACACTATCTATCTTTACACAAGATCTAAACACAAACTAAATTTAAACAAACTGAAGTCTTCTTGTCGATCTTCATCTTCAAGACGACTCGATCCAAACACGATCCAAAGAGCTTGACTCCAACTGAGTGCTAGATACGATCTTGACGCGCGAGCTCTTGAATCCACAAGTATTAGCTCCCAAAACTCCTTTGTTGAAGCTAATCACCTACTAAGATATTGATCAAATATTTGATACTAATTATACACAAGATCATTAGTATTATAACTACATGAGTTAATCATCATCAAAACTAGAGTGATAGGCCTTTAGGCCAACAGAACAACTCTTTTGAACTCCTCCAACACGGGCTTCATCTTCTCGTGAATTTCAATGGATGGAGCGATTTCTTTTTTGATCACCAAAGAAAATCTTTGCTTTGTATCTTTTGATTCCACCAAGAACTCACCTCGGTTGCATATAGATATGAACTTTGGCTTCTCTTCTTTTATCGGCTTTGGAACAGGTGGAATAGACTTCATGGCTATCCTCTTGCCCTCTTAAGTGAACATGTAGATCTTCCTCTTGCCTTGATGGGTAGCATCGATGTCGTTTTACCATGGTCTCCCCAAAAATATGTGGCATGCATCTATATCGATAACATAACACGAAATCTTGATAAAGCTTGTCACTTAAAATAGGGACTTGACAAAAATCCGTTACCTTGATGGAATAGCCTTTTTTTCACCAAATATTGTATGGGTGAGGGTGTGGTTCCGTCCCTTGCTTCAAGTAGTCCACCAATGCACTAGAAATGATGTTTTCGCAACTTCTATTGTCGATGACGAGATTGCATACCTTGTTTTTGATCGAACACCTTGAGCTGACATGGTAGCATGTAGAACTCCTACTACCTCCTAGCCCCCAATGACCTCTCAATCGCCGCCGCAGCTTATTTTGACTAATGGTCTCCTCGCAAGCCCAACACCTTTGTTTGACCACTGGACCTTCATTCGACATAAGAAAAAACATTATAAGAACAAGGACCCCAGCCTCTCCCCTTCAGACCAGCACACACTCTTGTCCTTAACGCTCGCTCAATCCGCATCAAAATCCTCACCTATGGTTGTTGTCTCTGTTGCGGCAACAAGGGCCACATGGCATGCTATTTCCATAAGTGTAGTAAAATCGACCATGACACCACTATCTGCGCTGCCAACACTGCACACCTTCTGCCTCAGGCTCATCCTGCCTCGCCTCCCCCTTCCCGTAGGTGGTTGTTCCAGGCCTCGTCGTTGTCTCCACTGGCCCCATCAGTGGTAACCCAATCCACCTACTCCTGGTAGCCTCCATTCCCTACCAGTTAACCCCATTCAGCGACTTCAGCTAGCCACCCCCCTGAATTACGTTCACCCTCTTCGATGACTCAATACCCTGTTTCTTCCTACTTTAAAGACCACCATACACACTGACATATCCCTTCCACTCCCCGCCATCGCTATCCATCCCCCTCGTCGCCACCACCGTCAATTGCCACTTAAACTCCCCATCCACTGTTGACGTTACTCCTCTCCTCATGATCGCCCGCCAGCTCGAGGACTTCCCCGCGGTTCCAAAATAGGCCCCTACTGGTACCCTGACCATGGCCGCTGTCCTCCGTGGTCAAGGCAGGTCGACATATCTCTCACCCGATCCATCCTTTCTACAACCACCGTTTTCATACTGGTCCTGATGTCGTCTTCCTCCCTGGTCCGCGTGAGCTTCAGTCCGCCTATGCAAGCTTCCTAATCCCTTCTTGGCATGCTGCAATTGCTGTCATCGAGGACAGAGCTTCCTCGCCTGATGAACTCATTATCGGACTCCATCAGTGATGGCTACATTGGGATTGGGAATGAAAACCTTGGCAATTGGGCTCGGGATGCTATCTGGTCTAAATCCCTGATAATGATGGTCTTCGCGCGGCCTGCGATGGCTGACCTTTCTTCCCAACGAGATTTTTCATCAATTTTCAACAGTTGAGTCTGGATACGGGGACATTTCACATTGAATGTCAGAAGCACCTCTGGGTTGTGCTCAGTGGACTCCCACCTCTTGAGTGGGCTTTCGAGAGCATCGAGGAGCTCATCAGCGGCTATGGCACCTTGATTCGTCTTTCCTCCTCGACACTCCAAAACAGGCACCCTATAGTGGTGATTGCCTACATCGCGTACCATAGCCATGACTCCTTGCCAACAATTTTTTATGCGACATTGGGCAAGTTTGCAATCACTGTGTCGGTTAAAGTGTTTGACACCACCTGTCAGTGAGAGAGAAACCACTGCCTCTTCTCGCATGGGTTCCCAGCCACCTTCAGCGCCCATCATTCCAGTCACTGGGCACTCTCACGACCTTGCCTGGCTGCGACGGCGGTGGCAGGCGGTGAAGTTTCCTGAGGGGGAGGAGAGGCTGGCATGAAACAATATCTGACCATTGCAGGTGCTCCCTCGATCTGATCGGTCCCCAATAGTAATAGCAGTGCATCAACCTTCCAACTGGTCATTAGCACGAGATCATACCTTCCTTGCCTTGGCATGAGCGGCCTTGTCTTCAGAGTGCCACCTCGCCCTCGGGAACATTTAGAATCTAAAGTCAAACCTTGGACAATCCTCCTCCCCATGCCACCGTCGTTCTCGTTTCTCCATTAATTTCTACAGTACCCCTAATTCTGTCTCCAGCAAAACACTTTAATTTGAATGGTCAACAAATTTTATCTCCTGCTACTGGGCTATCTATGCTTAATTTTTAAATTCCTATGCCAGCCCAATTGAACCATCAGCCCATCACACCCCCTCTTCTGATGTCCATCCAAATCAAATCCTCATTATTTCCTTGAAGCGCAGCTGACTCCTGGCCCACAACCGACCTCTTAAAGTAATTACTGAATTTTCATAACTACCCATCTTGGCCCATTACCCTTCAGGCCCACCCAATCCTAGCACATCCTTTTATGGTCCAGCCCCTTCAAATTCGAACCTGTGCTTGTAATAGGAGCCGCGTGTGTTGGGTCATCCTGGCAGCCTGACCACTCTGCCACCTGCATTGGCCGCCAACGACACTAATGACGGACCAATCCAGGTCAACAGTGATGTCACCGGTGGACCTGTATTGTCGATGATAATGCTAGAAAAATCATTTTTCCTTCTAGACATTGGTACTACTACCCACCCCATTTGCAGTCATTATCATCAAGAATGGGAGCAAACGGTAGACTCTTCTTCCTAGCGACCCCTCACAATTGGTTGCTGTTAGTACTGGTTGATCCTCCTTCTTGCCACTTAAGCTTACAAGTACTTCCCCCCGTCGCCAACCATTGCATCCCACATCCCTTCCCTGTCGTCAGTTGTAGTACATTATCCCTGATCTCATATTTATTGAATCTTTCTATTGTCTTGTTTAAATAATGTGACTGAGATAATCTGATTCCATCTAGAGTTCTAGTAATTTTAATTTCTAAAATTACATCAGCAACACCCATACCATTTATATTAAAATTTTTGGATAGCATCTTTATAGTGGACTTAATAGCTTCAATATTAGTCCCGAGTGTCAACATGTTGTCTACATAGAGAAACAATGATATATGTATTTTCAACCATTTTAATGTAAACACACTTGTCACATTCATTTATAGTGAATGCATATTTGATCGTGATACTATCGAACTTCTCATGCTATTATTTTGGAACCTATTTCAGCCCGTATAAGGATTTGACCAGTCTACACAGTTTATATTCTTGGTCCTTGATTATGACTCCTTCATGTTACTCCATGTTTTTTTTTTCCATTTAATTCACCATTTAGAAATGCAGTGTAATACCCTGATTGCAGAGTACGTATCCTTTTAAGGTTTTCGACGTTTTGATCGTACGCATGTCACTTCATGTATGTATTTTCCTCCATTTGACTCAAAATTTTTGCACGAGACTCTGCACTGGCATTAAATTCTACCCTAGAAATTTCATAAATTTTCTTTTTAAGTAATTATTTTCTCTCTCCTCCTAGTTTTCTTTTTCTTTCTTCTCTAAATTCATTTCTTTTCAATTTTCATCATTTTTATTTTTTTATTATTTTCTTATGAGACATTTACATATAACTCCCTAACAATTACATATTTGCATTTTTATTTCTTTTTTCTCTTCTTTTTCTTTCTTTTTCTCTATTTTTCTGGAATGTCCTGTGGCTTCTCTAAGAAGCCAAGGCATTGGCTTCCTTCATAAGCCACACCCCCTCATCTTAATCTCTTCCCTCACCTTCCCATGGCAATGGCCGGCTCCATCTCTCCCCCCACCTTTCTCTCTAGAAAAAGCCCTAAAAACCCTCCAAATAAATCTCTAAAAATCCTATAAAACTTTCTATCACCATGGATACTTTCCTATCAGTTTAAACTCTTCCTTAGGCCTATACATACCTCTCATAATTTTTCCTAATTTTTCTCTCTCAAAACACCTAAAAACAACACTTTCTCTCTCCTCTCTCTAACCTCTCTCTATATTTTTTCACCCCTCCCTCATACCCACCATGACTGGATACTATAGAGGGATTCCTCTCCCTCTCCTCCACTTCTCATAATTTTTTCCTATTTTCCTCTATTTAACAAGCCCCAAGATGCTATTTTCTCTCTCCTCTATTACTTTCTCTCTCTAGTTTTCTCTCACACCACCCATCTTCCTCCTGGCCGGCTGCCATAGGGAGGAACCTCTCCCTCTCCTCCACTTTACTACACTCACCACATCCCCAAAATCCCATCCTTTCTCTCTCTAAACTACTTTCTCTCTCTAACTTACATTTTCTTTCATTTTCTCTCTCCAAAACCACTTCCCACACACTCTTTTCTTTCCTACAGTTCAGGGCCGGCCAGGCCTCCACCCACACCCACACACATACTCCTTCGTGCACGTGCACCAGTGCACGTGTTATCGGGTATTTCCCGATATAGGCGAGTTATCTTCCCTTATTGCATATGTCCACATACACACTTATATACGTATATTTGTATGCATGCATATTTCATATTCTGGGCATCTCTAGGAATTTTCTGTAATTTTTAAAAATTATCTGTGCATTTTTAGAATTTTTCGGGCATTTAGAAATTTTCTACATATTTATATGTATTTTCTGAGCATTTAAAAATTTTCTGTGTACTTTTAAAAATTTCTATATTTTTTGATATTTATACGTATTTTTGTAATTATCTGTATTTTTGACATTTGGGACAACAGTGGTGCAGGTTGTAGGAGAAGACCCTCGGACAAACTTTCCTTCACAGATTGGTTGTCTCGGGAGACCCCTCCCGGTTATCCAAGGGCAATAAGCCATCGCCACCGCCCACTACTATTAGGGTTTCGTGGTACCCGGATAGGGGGGTTGTATGCTTCAGATTCTCTATCTGTTCTGGAATATCATCCGAGAGACCGCTTTGCTGGTCACCCATTACTTTCGGGTTTCATGGTGACTGGGGACAGAGGGTAACCAATTCAGGGGCACAATATGAAGATTGTGTCAATGTTTATGATTATTATATTATTTATTGCTTGTGTGTGGTACTAACATTATTTTATGCAGGCACCAACTTGGCTTTCTGGGCCTATTAGACCTTATGGTCTCTTATTATAGCCCTCAGGGCACGTCAGACTGTCAGGTCTGCTAGTTTCGCCTGGTTGACATATTTAGCGCTCGACGCTTTATTCACTAATTTCGTTAAGGCGGATCGCTGTCGGATTTTAGACTTGCAGTTTAAGCTGAGTCATTCCTGTAGCTCCGCTTAGCGCTTTAGTGATTAAACACTGTTCGCTGATTGTGCCTCCAGCACTGCTTTGCTCTGCTTGTATGTGCATAGCTATAGTGCTGCTTTAACGCTATTGACTGGATACTGATACCGATATTACTGATATTGATACTGATATCGATACTGATATTTGACATGGGTTATCTGACATATACCTGTTACTGATATTGACCACAGAACATATACTGATTACTAAATGGTACCATAACTCCTGGTCTAGTACATTACACTATTTCCAGACTTGGAACCATAACTCCTGACTGAATATAATATCTGAATCATGATTATTACTTTACGGGGAATCATTACTGAATCCTAATATATGATACTCCTGTTACTTATATGATGTGTGGGACCAAGTGCCACATGGAACAAAATGCCACATCACACGTTTTCGTGATGGGGCCACCTCTTGAATCCTTGGGGCCACCTCTAGAATCCCACATCTCCCCTGTCACTGTTTTCCCCGTAAATCGATATTGTGAAACTTAACTAGAAATAATCCTGAACATCTCTAATAAAAATACAACTTATACTGGGTCAGGGGAAGCTGATGGACTTCAATAAGTACGTCTTCATAATGACTCGATGTTGCAACTATTGTATAGAACTACCTGAGGCAAAAGGAGTTTTTGTGGAGTGAAATGGCACCCTGACCTAATCCTACTGTTCTTGACTGTTAGCGCCTAGCGGAGTGGATTGGAAGCCATATCCAATCATGTGAGACCGTTTTTTCGGGCATGCACGGGGCCCATTATGAACATGATACCTTGATTTCTCATCAGTTTCCAATAATGAACCTCAGACTACTCCTATGTAGTTGTATGTGAACTGGGACGCTAGGGCACATACCTAGACATCTGAGTAGGAAGAGTCCTACTAATAATAACAATAAACTTATTAATGACTTAATTCTTGTACTGATCATAATTCTACAGACATGACATGACCTGACAACACTGTTAATATACCAACTCTCAGCAACTCTAATTGTATATGCCCAGTTGATGGTGAAGTGAGGTATATGGTATATATATGAGGGTTTTCATTTTTGGATTATCCCCTCGACGGACTAATCTCATGGATCTAGAGATTGAGTTTATATAATTGATTTTGCCTATATTTACATTATACATATACAGTTAATGAATTACATATGCTTTCATTGAAAAGATTTAAACATGATTTCATGTGTCCATAAACATGTTTTTACGTACCATTTATTTCTTGTACATCTCTATTTGTTTTTGCGCACGCCACTTGGCATTCTTATTTACTCGTTGGGTTGCATTTTGACAACCCTGGCTTGCATGTCCAGATTCTAGAGCTTGGATATTGGTGAGTTCCTGTTACTGATCAGAGCGGCGAAGCGAAAGCGTAGCAAGTCCTAGGATTGGAACCCAGCAGAAGTTTTGGAACGTAATGGATAGTCCTTCAGAACCATCTCCTTTATCGAATTCTCAAGATTCCTATTCAACTAGGGAGCATCTTCCAGTTCAATATTTTATTAATCTCCTGTAATTCATATTTTTGTACTATCCAGTGATGCAATATTCATGTAATATTGGATCACATGCTTGATAACATTGTACTTAGACTGTAATGTTGGAATGTATATTACCACTATGCTTCCATACTCTGATTCCTAACTGTACTGTTATACTTAGCGTACGTATGTGAGGGTATATTCGCCCTGTGTATGTACGTTGTAGTAGCATTTTCGTACTCAATGGGACGGGGCGTTATATGTAGTCTTGACATCTATTTGATGAATATCAAAGTTGTGCAATGCTGCAATCGCAACTAACATCCGAGTGGACGTTATTCTAGTTACTAGCGAATATGTATAGTAGTAGTCAAGTCCTTTTTGTCGATAGCCCTTGGCTACTAACCTAGCCTTGTACTTATTGAAAGATTCATATGAAGATCCACTTACTCCCGGTTGGTTAACTGTTAGAAGACAAGTTTGTCAATTCTCAAGTATGATTGTTTAGGATGAAGTTTATTTACTTGTTTACAGTTTCCTTCCATATTTGTGCTTTTGGAGTAAACATATCCTCCTTAAATATTTGAGGCTTACTTTCAAGCGCATATGCTATGAAGTCTGAACTAAATTTTTTTGAGATTCTCGATCTCTGACTCCTTCTTGGTTCAACTTTCTCGTTAACTGTTGGTTCCCGGGTTCTTCGTCCCTAAACGCTGTTTCATGTATTCTTTTCTTATAAGTCTTGTCTTCTTCTCATTTGTACAGAAAAACTTCTTCAAATAACACATCTCTTGATTCGATAATCATGTTCACATGAATATCAGATATTTCTGATTTGTGTACCATAAATCTTTATGCACTGCTATTCAAGGCATAGCTTATGAAAACACAATCTATTATTTTTGATCCCAACTTAGTCTTCTTAGGCAGTGGTGCTGACACTTTTATAAAGCACTCTCATATTTTGAGGTAATGGTAGGAATGAGGCCTTTCATGTCAAAACAAATGGTATAAGACTAAATTTCTTGTGGGGTACTCTATTTGGAATATGATTTACGGTTAACAAGGCTTCTCCCCACAAGTTTTGAGGTGCTCCAGAATTTATGAGAATGGAATTGACTATCTCTTTTAAAGTTTTGTTCTTTCATTCAACAATCTCATTTTGCTGAGGAGTTTATGGTGCTGTACTTTGGTGAATTATACCTAAATTAGTGCATAACTCACTGAATTCATTTGATTCATATTCTTCACCTCGATCGAATTTTAAAATCTTAATATTCTTATTAAGTTGATACTCAATATCGGCTTTGTGTGTTATAAACATACTCATTGCCTCATCTTTGCTTTTTAGAAGATACACGTAATAGTATCTTGTACAGTCATCATTAAAAGTCATGAAGTACTTTTTCTCGCCTCTTGTTGGCGTAAACGTTAAGTCAAACAAGTCACTATGAACTAACTTTAAAGGTTTAGTATTTCATTCAATTGAATGAAAAGAATATTTCACGAACTTGGCCTTAACATTTATCTCACACTTGTGAATTTCTTTCAAGTTGAGTTTAAGAATATGTGCTAAATTAGACAAGTTCTGTAAAACTTGTAATTTACATGTCCTAATCTAGTATGCCATTATATAGGAGACGCAAGCAAATAAACAGAAGAATTTACTTTATTGACGAGTGATTAGTTTGTAATTCTGCATTTTCATATCACATTTTCCTGCCTGCTTTTAATAAAATACTGTTTAATAACCTATGTTTTAGTCTCTTATGCAGATAATCAAGAGTATAGGGGCAAAGCTGTAATAAGAGAATAATTAAACTCATTTTCGGGTAATTAATTATGATTTCTTGGATACCAAGTCAAGAGAACTTCTAGAAGATACATTAGATTCCGAATTTAAGGATGAATCTAGAGCAATATGAGCCCAAAATACCCAATTTCAGAAATATACAGAAGCCCTCCGAAGCGAGACGCTATAACAAGCAAAAGATCAGGATTAGTTCCCTGATATTACCGCGAAAACACGGCCTTTGCCGCATTTTTGCGGCAAAGCTAGAGACCCAACCCATGAGCTTTGATGCGTGGATTCGTCCAGATGATTCCTAGGTCCCCAATCGCCTATAAATATTGTATGATGATCAGGAATGGGAGAAGAGGAGAGAGAGAGAGCGAGAGAGAGAAAGAGAGAGAGAGAGAGAGAGGGGAGTAGTCTAGTGTTTCTCTTATTTAGTATAACTTACTGTAGATTTTCTTCTTCTTTATATTTTTCTTTTCTTTTTAGATCATATGTCGTAAGGCTATAATTGATCCTGGAAAGAACGAGAGAATTGTTGTAATAGAGGGTGACAATCTATGAAGCTCTGTCCTTTCCTTCTATGGCTTCATCTCTAACTTCTAACATGATTCTTATCTAGTTTTCTCTTATGGTGACTAACTAGTAACCGCTAACAATCTAACACTTGATTGATAATTCACATGAATCGAATAGCCTCTACTAGGCTTTGCTCATGCAAGAGCCATTGATGACTCATGATGATGGGTTCTAACTCCTAACTTGCTAATAAGCTACTTGCACAACTTACTTTATTTCATGCTTGCCTCTAACTGGTTTTGATGGATTAATTGTATGGTGCACCTTATTAATCAAGTTTTGATGTGGAGAACAATCTTATGGGTCATGCTTTTGTTAGCCCAAGATTATAATCACCCGGTTTTATAGTTTTGATGATAACAAAACATATATGGTTATTTGTACTATCAAATTTAAGTGTTTAAATATATTTCAGGGTTTTAAGGATTTCAGGAGTTTTCTTCCTCTAAAAGAAGGTGTTAAAAACTCAAGAAGATTCAAATACGGGATTAAAGCTCAAAGCACTCGACGTTGCTAATGGAGAAGCCTGGTTAAAGATCTTATAGTCACTTAGTACCTTGTAAGATATTAGTTTGTTAAAGTGTAGAATATAGTAGTGATGCTCAAGAAGTCACACACACAAAATACACGATTTCGAAAAATACAAGTTTTGGTAGTATTGATATTTTGCATGTTTGGTTTTGATACATGCCTCATAATGTTTCCAAAAGTTTATAACAAGTTTAGAACATGTATTTATCACCTATACATTGCTGCATTACTTATAAACTAATATAAAATATTTTAATAGTTATTTGAAACTCAAAAATAATCCTAAAACTATTTGAGGCCAGAACGGTCGACCGGTGCCCATTTCAGGCCATAACGGTCGACCGCCGGTCGACCGGGGCTTTGGCCAAGGGGCGTGCACGTTTGTGCACATTGTCGGTCGACCGAACAGTGATCGCTAACCCTTGCGGTCGACCGATCAGTCGACTGACTGAGAGACCCTAACTCTTTTCATTTGAACTTAAGGGCGGTCGACTGTAGCCAACGACTCTTTTCTGGATGAGCTGTCGGTCGACCGGTCGTTGACCGACCGGTTGACTGAGAGCCCGCCAGTTGGCTATAATGGCTAGTTTTTAGATCTGTTTTGTTTTTAGTGGATTCCAATGGACATTTTTAGTTTCCAAGTGTCTAAACATACCCCAAATTACCTGATATGATTTATAAATAATATTTATTCATTGCCTATATATATGGGTCATTGGTTTTGGTTGACAAGAAGTTTTACATAAGTTTACAAGTTTTTAAGTTTGTTTCAAAAGAGAAAAGGTTTTTTACCTTTCAATCTTCAAGTTCTTTCTTTCTAAAGCTAATTTTAGTTGGTTTTAAAGCTCTTCTATTCTTTCTAACTTAATTTCATCTCTCACTTAACTTCTTGAGCTACACTTCATATTTTACTCTATATGAAGTTGTAAGAGAGAGTGTTTGTGATCTTGTTAGATTACCAAGAGCTTTGTAACCTCAATTGGCATTGTTCTTCCTCTTGTGTAGAGGGTTGAGTTGGTGGAGTTGTATACTCCGGTCTTGTGTACACCAAGTTGTAATTCCTTTGTATAAGGTCCCTTTGTGAAATATCCCTTAGAGGATAGTGAAATCCTTCAAAGTGATAAAGGCGGGGACGTAGAGCGGTGGCTCGAATCTCGGAACAATTCCTTTGTATTTGTGATTGCTTGTATCTTGCTCTCTATTGCTTTTCATTATTCATACTTGTGTAATTATTTATCTTGCATTCTATAATTGCTTTCATTCCATCACTTTCATTGTCGGTCTATACCCATCTCAACAAGGAGGCAATTGAACACCTCAACTCATTATTTAGAGGAATCAAAGAGGAGAAGTTCTAGAGCTCTTCTCGGGAAATTCGGCTTCAATTCTTGTTTTGAGTGACTGTTTGCATAATTTATCATAATTAGTTTTAAAATAGCATTTGATTAGCAAAACACCTATTCACCCCCCTCTAGGTGTATTTTAATTGGCATCAGAGCCTTGGTCTCTAGTTTTTGGCTTAACAACCTTAGAGAGATCCTAATTGTTAATCACTTCTTTCACAATTTCATCTTCATCCACTTTAATAAAAATGGCCGAAGGTATTAAGACCCCTCCCAAGTTTGATGGCTTTAACTTTCCTATATGGAAGGCTAAGATGATCGTATTTTTGCAATCCTTAGGAAGTCGGGTTGCAAAAATGGTGACTAAACCCTTTAGTGTACCGATTGGTGATGAGGACACTTGGTACGACATTGCCACTAAGAAGTTTGCTGCAAATGCTAAGGCACACTATGCCTTACTTCAAGCTTTGAACGATGACGATATTGCTAGGGTTATCCATTACAAATCCGCAAACGAGATTTGGACACACCTAGTAGTCAGATACGAGGGAACGTCACAAGTTAAGAGAGCAAAAATTGATCTCTTGTGTTCCCAATATAAAAATTTAATCACGTATGATAATGACACCATTGATGACAAGGTAGTAAGATTTACTAAAATAGCTAATGGTCTTGCTTCTTTAGGTGATGCCATTGACGATGATCAAAAAGTAAGAAAGGTCATTCTGCACTTCCACCCTCATGGGAAGTCAAGGCCACTACGTTGAAGGAACTAAACGATAAAGAAGAAATGGAGCTCATCGGTCTTATAGGAAACCTTAAGACCCATGAATGAAGAGGAAGGCAAGGGAAGAGATGGCACCACAAAAGAAGAAAATGATCGCTTTCAAATTCACTCCCACCATCTCCGATGATGATGAAGAAGAAGAGGATGATGAAGAATTCTCCCTCCTAATGAAAATGTAAGGAGGATATACAACAAGACCATTAACAATAGAAGAAGATGACAAGGGAAAGAAGACAAGAAGGTTATATGCTTCAATTGCTAGAAGCCGGGCCACATGGTTGCGTATTATTCGGAGACCAAAAGCAAACATTCAACCTCTAAGAAGCCCTACAAAAAGAAGGCTCTCAAAGCCACTTGGGACTCGGAGAGTGAAACTGATGAAGAAGTGGATACGACACATGTGTGTTTCATGACTAATAAAAACACACGTAAGGTAACATTCGAACCCTCACTTGATGATAGTAAATTAACAATGCATGAATTGAGTGAGGCTTTTGAAGAGTTGTCTAACAACTATGATTTCTTTAAAAAGAAGTATTTAAAATTGGAAAAGAAAAATGAAACTCTTTAAAATAAAATTGTTATACTTTTAAAAGAAAAAGATGATTTATTTTTCGCACTCATATTCACACAAAAAGATTTTGATACATATAAAATTTCATGTAAAGCAAAATTTTTATTAATTGATAACAATGAGATTTCTATTTTAAAAGATAAAATTAACTCTTTAGGAGATGTGTTAAAAAAATGTGAGTTTGATAAAGTTAGGTTGGAGGCAATGTTTCCTAAGAAACATACTCCAAAGAAATATATTCATACTACACATGCTCATCATACTACACATACCCACACTCCTAAATCACAACATACGCATACACATCATGCTAGATATACTACACACACCAAGTATGTTCACACCCCCACACTCCCATCATGCTTTTATATATGGTAGAGTTTATTCATGCACTTATTGTGGCCGAAAAGGTCACTTAACTAAATTTTGCTTTGATAGGATAAATGCATCTAATGATCACATTTGGGTTCGAAAAGTTAACATTATAGGACCCAAGAAAATTTGGATATCAAAATCAACCAATTCGTTACTTGATGTAGGTACACGCCAAGGCTCCAAGACGTAAGGAGCGTTGGTATCTTGATAGCGGTTGCTCAAGGCATATGACTTGTGATATCAACAATTTTGCAACCCTATCAAGATACCTTGAAGGTGGCACCGTCACCTTCGGAGATGATTCCAAAGGAAAAATTATCGGTATAGGTAACATTAAAATTGACTCATCTCCCTTAATTGAAAATATTGTTTTAGTTGATGGTCTCAAGTATAACCTCTTGAGTATTAGTCAACTTTGTGATAGAGGTTTTAAAGTGATTTTTGATGATTTAGCTTGCAATATTTTAGATAGGCAAATCAATACATAGTGCTTTCTGGTTTTCGTGAAAATAATGTGTACATGAGTGATATGTCTAATTTACTTGCAATGCTACATGTTTAAATACTTTTAATAAAGATTCTTAGTTATGACATAGGAGACTAGGCCATGTTTCATTTGATCATCTATCTAGAATTAACAATAAAGAAGTGGTGAAAGGTATTCCTTGTTTGAAATTTGAAAAGGATCACATTTGCGATGCGTGCTAACTTGAAAAACAAACCAAGTGCTCTTTCAAAACTATCAAGGATATCATGACATCAAGACTTTTGGAGTTAATTCACATGGATTTGTTTGGTCCAACTAAAACTAAAAGTCTAAGTGAAAATCATTTTGTCTTTGTTTTGGTTGACGATTTTTCTCATTTTACATGAGTTTTCTTTTTAGAACACAAAGATCAAACTTTTTCACATTTTCAAGTGTTTAGAAAAAGAGTTGAAAAAGAATAAGATTTTTCAATTTTACGCATAAGAAGTGATAGAGGTGGTAAATTTATTAACCATTCCTTCATCACTTATTGGGAAGAATATGAAATCAAACATGAACTATCATGTCATAGAATTTCACAACAAAATGGAGTCGTTGAAAGGAATAATCGTACTCTTCAAAAAATGGCTAGGATAATGATAAATGAATACGGACTCCCTCAATACTTTAGGCCGAGGTCGTAACAATATCATGTTACATCTCAAATAGAAGTTATTTTTGTAAAAATACTTTTAAAATTTCATTTGAAATTTACTATTTGAGAAAACTTAATATTTCTTACTTTAAAGTTTTTGGTTGTAAAAGCTTTGTTTTAAACATTAAACATAATTTAGGAAAATTTGATGCAAAATCTTATGGAGCCATATTTGTTGGGTATTCAAACACTAGTAAGGCTTATAGAGTCTTCAATAGATCTACTTTGACTATTGAAAAAATCTATACATCTCAAGTTTTTGAAATCTAATACTTTTGTGAAGAATGTTGTAGAGATTGATTCCTTAGGTGAAGATATAGAGAAGATAACCTTGAAGGACTCACGTACAGAAGAAAAAAAGTCAAAGATTGATGAACAAGGTGAAGTTCAAGAGGTTGAAGTGGAGCCAACACAACCACTTCCAAATGATTAGGGATTTGCTTCAAATCATCTCAAGAACCTCATCATAGGTAATGTATCCAAGGGGGTAACTACTCGATCCAAATTCCATGATTTATGTGGGCATTTTGCTTTTATTTCACATATTGAGCCCAAAAACATCCTCGAAGCCGAGTGATCGTACACATATTTTGCATTCTTTTCATTACGCTCCTACATTTATTGTGTAATAAATTTGCTAATTTTCTTGTATAAATGTCTATATTGTAGAAGATGATCTTGGAGAGAAAGAGGATTAAACCAAATAAATATCAGTTAAAATCATATTTAACTGGATCAATTTAGTTAGCTGAGGATGATCCCAGATCTAGCCAGTTAAAATCAGATTTTGGTGAATCAATTCGGTTAACTTAAAAATCAAGGAGGATATCACCACATCCAGAACAAATCAAGGATTAAGGTAAATGTTTAGCTAAAGATCAGAGTAAATCAGAAAGATAACACTAAGTGAAAACCGGTAAAATTCAAATTTCTATAAATCCATTTTGGTTAGCTAAAGATCAACTGAGGATAACATCAAATACAGAGTCCAAAAAGAGAATCCAAGGGGATAATCCGAGATGGACGAATGCCAGTATGCCACGTTCCCTGGATGTTGCCAAATCCAGGCCATAGATCCGTGACAATCTGGTAAGATTTGGGGGAATGTTTGCTCCCCCTATCTTCAGACGCTCTCCCCCGTTCCATATTTTCTATAAATACATGCAAATTCTCAGTGTACAGGGAACGATCAAGCAGAGAATAAAATAAATTTCTGTATAGGTTTAACTTAGGTTTTTCTTTCTCTTTTAAATGTAATTTTTTTTTATATAACTGAGATCGAAGAACAGTTTCATGAGAGAACAAGAGTGATGCTTGTACTGAGAGTAACATTGGTGTAAATAATCTTTATTTCTTTCATTGTTACTAAATTCAATCGAAGTTTCTTTTCTACTTTTATTTTTGTTACTTCTCTCTTCTGTGTTTGTGAATCCAAACGATTCCAAAAGCTTTGAAGTTGTCTCGCCCTTCTAAGTGTTATTGATGGCCTATGGTGCTGAAAAATCATTTCTATGGTAATATAGCTTACACCTTCATTTAGTAGTTTAGATTGGGAATGGGGAAGATCTCTTCTGTCATGCTTCGCTCACCTTCAAGTAAAGGTACACCACTGACAAGGATTTCAGGTAAGTCATCAAGTAGAAGAGGTAGGTAAGTTCTTTAGTTTTCTTTTTCTTTCTTTTAATCCTTAGTTTAGATCACCAACATCACCATCTCTTAACTCTATTGATTATTTGTCACTTTCTTTGTACAAAATCATTTTCTATTTTTCTCCACCTTCTCAATCTACTACTTTTTCTTAACTTAACTATAACTCTTTTTCATTTTCTTTTTAAGAAATAAAAGAAGAACTTTAACTATTTCAATTGAACTAAAGAGAATTTGTAAAAAGCTTCCATCGCTAGTCTCTCCTTGTGGATCACGACTCACATAGCCACTCGCTATAGCAGTATAGCGGTAGTATTGAGCACTTACACTTCTCTTATAAAGTTCTGAAATTTTGTATTTTTTTGTGCAGGTTAATACTCAATCAAAATTTTGGCGCCGTTGTCGGGGAGGGATGGTAAGTTTTCATTTTATTTTTTGATTTACTTAAATAATTTAACCTCTTCTTCTTTGTTTTTATGTGCAAGGGCTGAATTCAGGAATCGAAGAGCTGCAGTTGACATATTGCTACTAAGTGCCTCTGCCCAAGAAGATAGAGCATCAGAGCCCACAATCGTACCGCGCAAACGCGACAAAAGCTGTGTTTCCACGACATTTGTGGTGGAGTACTAATTGATTTTTTTGCTGGTGCTTTCACACTACAAAATATAGATTCTGCATGTGTTAGATTTTCTTATTAATTTATTTTGCACACTATTTTTAATTCAACAATAAAGTGATTGTTTGTAAATGTTAAAAATGATTTAGACTTGCATTTAGGCACATGTCTAGTTCATTTATCTTTTACATTACTGTTGAAGAGTGCTGGAGTAAAGGTACGTATGCATAACATGTAGTATAGGAACACTTTTGAATTATTTACATTGCTTAAGTGTTGCGTTTCATATACATGTACACGTTGCACTAAGTGTCTGTTTGGTTGTCGTAATTGGTCGTAATTCGTAAGTCATAATTGGTAAAGCCTTTTACAGTTGTAAAATGAATTACATGCATGTAAGTTTTACGGTGTTTGGTTGGTAATATAAAGTTATAAGTGAGAAAGTGTATTGTATTTTACGGTGTTTGGTTGTCATAATGTGTAAGTCGTAAGTGAAAAAGTTGACCACAAAATTAATTATTTGGTGATTTAAAATGTTTTAATATTGCAAATAAATATTAAAAATGTTAAATATTAAAAAAATTAATATTAATATAAAAAATAATACAAATTTGCATGACCACAAAATTAACTGTAACTGGGCTGTAAGTGAGTGGTAATTGGGTTGTAAGTGAGTAACAGTTGAGTTGCGTAAGTTTTTACGAATTGCGGTCCAAACAAACGTCGTAACTGTAACTGAGTTGTAAGTTATTTATGAATTACGACCATTTACACGAAACAAACAGCCCCTAAATTGATTTAAGGGCTTTCCCTATAAACAAGATAAGGTGGAGAAGCCATTACCCTCCCTTAACCCACAAACAATCTTCTTACTCACTAACCTAAGCATAACTAAAATTGAGTAGACGTTGGCCCTAGAGACATCTCGGACTCATTAGGAGACTGACTTAAGGGGGAAGTTGATTAGAATTTGACCCTTGTCAAATCGTTGTCAAAGGTTGGGGATTGAGAGGCGAAACCTTAAAGGTTAGTAGTTTGGCTTAATTAGGCCTGTCGCTTTTAAGCGCGAATACCTTCCCCCAATCTTGCTCCTACCTGGCTGATTAACTTGTGGTCAGATTCTGTAATATACCCCCTGTGTATGGTCTAACCAGTTAGGAGTCGTCTAGATCTAAGGTCTACCCTAACTTAGGCTAGGTTTTTTTCCTTTTTATTTGTTTGTTTGTTTGTTTTTGTTTTTATTTTTGACATCTTGGTGATGTGATAATAATTATAATTATTCATATGCAAATAGTTATCCATATTTCAGCTCGACCATTTTTGACTCGAATATTACCAACCCGACATATCATAACTTTAACCAACCAAGAATGTCGGATTGGTCTTATCTGAATCAATATATGTCCCAGTCCTAATACTTTGAACAAGACTGGAACAATCATCACCACTCTTCACAGAGTCAGTGGGGATACAACTCCCCCGAGTCATATAGTCAACCACCTTACCAACATCCAACTTCATATACTCCTTCTCCCGAACAATCATTAGAAGATCAATTGACTGGGAAAAGAGGATGAAAACCTTAGAAGTGCTTGAGTGACGAATTCAAATTTTAGAAGATTCATCATCCCATCAAAATTTTCAAATCAAAGATCTTTACTCTATTTTCAAGAAGAACATACCGACTTAGAAAAGAGTACGGAATCTATGATTCAACTCCAAAGTGATCCTTTAAATATGATAGAAGCAAGACTGAGTCGATTGGAAAACATGCGTAGGAATAAGAAAACTCTCGCTACCCAATCTTTGACTATTCCCGATACTTCTAACCATATTGATGAAAATAAAGAATCATAGAATCTTGAAGATTTTGACTAAGATTCAATTTCATCACACAAACTTGAACTTGACCAATTCAAAACCTTGGACAAATTGGCAAGTTTTCCATTCAATGAGGTTGAACTTGAATGTGAATGTGACCCCGATCCCTAACCTTGTGATTCAGTCCCATCTTCGAATCTATGTTGACTCCGGCATCCTTACCCAATCTGGACCAATTTTCTGAGCCAACATTTATTCCAATACCCATAGATCTAGAAATTAAATCATCACTTTTGGATAGTCACATTCCATTGATGGGAAAAGAATGTGAATTTTAATTCTTGAATTTGGACTCAACTCTTGAACCAAAACTGACTCTCGAACCTAAAGTTAATTTTCTCAAGTTAGTATTGGTTCCCAAACCTATCATTTTTGAGCCCAAGTCAACCATTCCACCAAGTTGAAATCACCAAGAGGGGTGAATAGGTGACTAGCTAATCTAATGGTGAATTAATGCGGAATTAAAACTATTTATGCAAACTAAAAACTATTATGCTAAACACACAAGGTATAACACAAGAGTGTACCCGAATTCCTGGTGAAGAGCTCTAGACTATCTCCTCAAGATTCCTCTAAATAAGAGTTGAGGTGCCGCTATGGCTCTCTTGGTTGAATACAAGTGTGAGCAAACAATCCCCAAGCATATATCAATACAAGCACAAGTATATCAAGCAAGTAATGAATATGAACAAAAAGAGCATACAAGATATAAACACAGGTGAGAGATAAAGAGAGCAATCGCAAACACGTGAGATTTGTTTCGAGGTTTGAGCACTCTTGCTCTACGTCCCTGCCTTCAACACTATGAAGGATTTTCACTAAAAATCGATCCCACCGGATCACTTGGTGCCGCAATACCTACAACGAGTTCACACTAGAACTCCTTGGACTGACTAGTCCCTCTCTTGTTCCCGTAAGAATAACACACCGCAAACACACTAGCTTGCCGAGGCCGCACCTCTACACCGAGCTCTTACTAGAACTCGAAACAACGCGAACCCGCAAGTCCACCTCCTCAAATACGAGAATGAACACTTTGGTGATCTAAACACTTTGATCACCTAAAACACTCTCACAACAACTCTCCTATAAGATGATATAGCAATGGAAAGCTCAAATGTGTGTGAGAAAACTAGGATTGATTTGGCGGTGAAAAACTCAAGAAATCACTTTTACAAAACACTCTTGAAAAACTCTCCTTTTGATATGGAAGTATTTGGCTCTAAAACAAGTAGAGATAAACACTAAAAGTGTAGGAAAAACTATCTTGAAAACTCACTTAAAATCTTGTTAAAAATAGTCCAAGGGAAGCCCCATTTATAGGCTTCCAAAATATGACCGTTAGAAGCCAACTAAGCAGCCTGATCTGCTGTCGGTCGACCGCCCAATCGACCGGCTAACGGTCAGATTTCTGACCGTTGTGCCAGCGGTCGACTGTAAACTGGCAAATGACTTAGAGGTTGACCGCCCGGTCGACAGGCCATTTCTAGAGAGCAGAGGCTCTCTGGCGGTCGACCGTGCGATCGACTGGCCCTTGACTGTGCCCGTTTGTGCACATTGGTCGACCGCCCGATCGACCGACTTTTGGCTCGGTCGACCGGCAGAAGGCCAGTCCAACTATTTTAGGGATTAAAAACTCGGTCTATTTCCTTCAATAAAATCCCATAAATTCTCATAAATTCTACAAAAATAAGTTCATTTATATACTTTGAAATACAAACATGTTTGAGTAAAAATTAAAACATACAAATATTTTAAACTATTTTTGTAATATAGAAGTTTTGCCTTAAACAAAAACCTGTATTTTTCAAAATCAATTTTTTCAAAACTTCTCCAAATACAAAAAAACAACATATTCTAAACACTTTTAAAACTTAGTGTGTATAGATATGATCCACTACATATATATGATGTAATATCTATGTTTTTGACATTAAGCTCTAAAATAAGTTTTGATAAAACACAAGTATATTTTGAAGCTTAAAAAATCAAACCAGTATTTTTCAAAACGAAAAACTCTTTTATGAAAATACATATAAATCATGTGTGTGAGTGTATATGAACTTGAGTAATCCACCAACTAATCTATCTTTACATTTTATCTAAAAATAAAATCTTGACACTTACAAACATGACACAAGTCTTCTCTTGAAAATCTTCACTTGAAAATATTCTTCTTGACTTGGTCCAAACCTTGATCCAACGAGCTAGTCCTCTTCGAGTTCATGATGCGATTTTGATGCGTGAGCTCTTGAATCAACACGTGCTAGCTCCAAAACTTTGACTTTAAATCCTTTGATGAAGCTAAACACCAACTAAGATCATGATCAAATATCTGATACTAATTAAACACAAGATCATTAGTACTATAACTATATGAGTTAATCATCATCAAAACTAGAGTGATGGACCTTTGGGCCAACAATCTCCTTCTTTTTGATGATGACAAAACTCATTGAGTTATATATGCATGGATTAAAGTTAAGCTTCATAGAAGCTCCCCTTAACTCATGCATAACAATAAACAAATGGATATTCAATGAAGTGCATAAAAATAAACAAATATATATGCATAAACAAGGTGAGAGAAACATGCATAAACTAAAATTTTTTCTTCTAGAAAACTTTCTACCCTTTTTTGTATAAACTTTCAAAATCCTTCTGCGGATAACGTCAAATACAGAGTCCAAACAGAGAATCCAAGGGGATAATCCAAGATGAACGGATGCCAGGATGCCATGCTCCCTAGATGTGCATCTAGGCTGCAGATTCGTGACCAAAGCTGCAGATCCTTGGCAATCTGGTAAGATTTGGGAAAGCAAACGCTCCCCTGTCTTCAGACGCTCTCCCCCGTTCCATATTTGCTATAAATACATGCAAATTCTCAGTGTACAGGGAACGATCAAGTAGAGAATAGAATAGATTTCTGTATAGGCTTAACTTAAGTTTTCTTTCTATTTTAAATGAAAATTTTTATTTTTTTATGTAACTGAGATCGAAGAACAGTTTCATGGGAGAACAAGAGTGATGCTTCTGCTGAGATTGACACCGGTGTAAGTATTCTTTATTTCTTTCATTGTTATTAAATTCAATCAAAGATTCTTTTCTACTCTTATTTTTATTACTTCTCTTTTCTGTGTTTGTAAATCTAAACGACTCCAAAAGCTTTGAAGTTGCCTCGCCCTTGTAAGTGCCGTTGATAGTTTATAGTGATGAACAACTATTTCTATGGTAATATAACTTGCACCTTCATTTAGTAGTATAGATCGGGAATGGGGAAGATCACATCTATCATGCTTCACTCGCCTTCAATCAAAGGTACACCGTTGACAAGGTTTCCGGGCAAGTCATCAACCAGAAGAGGTAGATAAGTTTTTTTAGTTTTCTTTTTCTTTCTTTTAATCCTTAGTTTAGATCACCAACATCACTATCTCACAACTCTATTCATTATTTTTCACTTTCTTTGTAAAAATTATTTTCTATTTTTCTCCACCTTCTCAATCTACTACTTTCTTCTTAACTTAACTATAACTCTTTTTTATTTTCTTTTTAAGAATTAAAAGAAGAACTTTAACCATTATAGTGAACTAAAGAGAACTTGCAAAAGCTTCCATCGCTAGTCCTTTCTTGTGGATCACAACCCGCATAGCCACTCGCTATAGCAGTAGCATCGGACACTTGCACTTCTCTTAGAAAGTTTTGAAATTCTGTATTTTTTGTGCAGGTTAAAACTCAATCACCGAGGTCGATTCATATTGGTTGTTTGCAATGCAAGAAGAGCTCAATCAATTTAAGCGCAACCAAGTTTGATATCTTATTCCTAAACCCTATGATAGACCAACAATTGGTACTAAATAGATTTTTAAGAATAAGTTGGATGAGTCGGTAATGTTATTAGAAATAAAGTTAGGTTAGTGGCTCAAGGTTACATCCCAATTGAAGGTATCAATTTTGAGGAAACCTTTGCACCCGTAGCACGACTGAAGCCATACGGATGACACTTGCCTTTGCTTCTTTTAAAGATTTCAAACTTTTTCAAATGGATGTCAAAAATGCATTTTTAAATAGTTTCATGGAAGAGAAAGTTTATGTTGAACAACCCCTGGGTCTGTTGATCCTACACATCTGGATTTTGTTTACAAACTTGATAAATCTTTATATAGTTTAAAACAAGTTCCAAGAGCTTGGTATGAAAGACTTTCAACTTTTCTAATTTCAAATGATTTTGTTAAGGGTAAAGTTGACACACCTTGTTTACAAAGTATATAGATAGTGATATCCTAATTGTTCAAATTTATATTGATGATATTATTTTTGGATCCACTAATGAAAAGCTTTGTAAAGAATTTAAATCATGTATAGAGAACGAGTTTGAGATGTCTACGTTGGGAGAGCTAAACTACTTTCTTGGACTACAAATCAAGCAAAAGAGAGATGTGATCTTCATCAATCAAGCCAAGTACACAAGAGAACTCATCAAGAGATTTGGACTTGAAGATGCAAAATTAAGCAAGACTCCCATGGCCACTACAATAAAGCTTGATAAGGATGAACTAGGTATAAATGTAGACATTAAACTTTATAAAAGTATGATTGGTAGTTTATTTTATTTAACGACTAGTAGACTGAATATTATGTTTAGTGTATGTCTATATGCTAGATTTCAATTATGTCTTAAAGAGTCTCACTTAATTGCGGTAAAATACATTATTAGATATCTTAAGGGTACTATTGGAATGGCTTGTGGTATCCGAAAATCGGACAATTTCGCATGGCGAGTTATTCGGATGCCAACTATACCGGTTGTAGAGTGGATAGGAAGAGCATTAGTGGTACTTATCAATTTCTAGAAAATTGCCTGGTTTTGTGGTCTTCCAAGAAATAAAATTTGTAACCCTCTCAACCGTCGAGGTGGAGTTTGTTGCGACCGGGGCTTGTTGTGCACAAGTTCTTTGGATGAAACATACTCTCCTTGACTATGATTTGTATTATAACCATATTAAATATTTTATGATAATGCTAGTACCATTCATATGACCAAAAATGTAAGTCAACATAGAAAAACCAAGCATATAGGTGTTCGATATCACTTTCTTAGAGATCACTATGAGAAGGGTAATATTGAAATTGATTATGTTTCCACCGATTTTTAACTTGCGGATATTTTTACTAAACCACTAGATTAAAATAGATTTTCATTCATTTGTGGTGAGTTAAATGTTTGTATTATGGATTCATAAGTTTTGAAATTATTTCAAGTATTTTTAAATTCTTTATACATGTGTTTTTAAATTAATCTCTCTTTTATGTTGATGTCTTTTCCTTTTTTGATGCATGACAAAAAGGGGAAGAGATATTTGAGTTATTAAGTTTCTTATTTTGGTATTTTATAAACTTCATGTATATCCATTTCATGCTTATATGTAATGGCATGATTTATTATTTTTATTCATTGCATATTGTTTTTGGAGAAAGAAGGATTGGAAAGATGGTAGGCTATATATGCATATTATTCTAAAATCGGTATCATGTTTATATATGCATATATGTGTGACTTGCTTATATTGTCAAATCCATTTATAGTCATAATGTTTTCTTGTACTTGATAGATAGTATAATTTGAGGGGAGCTTTTCCAAGCTCTTTGCTATCTTTTATTTTTTATAACTCACATGTTTTGTCATCATCAAAAAGGGAGAAACTGTTGGCCCAAGGTTATAATCACCCGGTTTTATGATTTTGATGATAACAAAACATATATGGTTATTTGTACTAATCAAGTTCAAGTGTTTAAGTATATTTCAGGGTTCTAAGGATTCAAGGAGATTTCTTCCTCTAAAGGAAGGTGTTGAAGACTCAAGAAGATTAAAAAACGGGAGTAAAGCTCAAAGCACTCGACATCGCTAATGGAGAAGCCCGGTTGAAGATCTTGTAGTCACCTAAAACCTTGTAAGATATTAGTTTCTTAAAGTATAGAATATAATAGTGATACTCAAGAAGTTACACACACAAAATACACGATTCCGAAAAATACAAGTTTTGGTAGTATTGGTATTTTGCATGTTTGGTTTTGATACATGTCTCATAATTTTTCAATATTTTATAACAAGTTCAGAACATGTATTTCATCACCTATACATTGCTGCATTACCTATAAACTAATATAAAATATTTTGAAAATTGTTTGAAACTCAAAAACATCCTAAAAACTGTTTTAGGCTGGAACGGTCGACCGGACGGTCAACCGGTGCCCATTTCAGGCCATAATGGTCGACCGCCCGGTCGACCAGGCTTTGGCCTAGGAGCATGCACGTTGTCGGTTGACCGACTGGTCGACCGCTAACCCTTGCGGTCGACCGATCAGTCGACTAATTGAGAGACCCTAACTCTCGGTTAGGGTCAGTCGACCAACTCGGTCGACTGACCTTTGATTTTTTCCTTTGAACTAAAGGGCGGTCGACCGGGCTGGTTGACTAGGGCCAATGGCTCTTTTTTGGATGAGCTGTCGGTCGACCGGCCGGTGGACCGACAGCCTGCCAGTTGGCTATAACGGGTAATTTTTGGATCTGTTTTATTTTTAGTGGATTCCAACGGACATTTTTGGTTTTCAAGTGTCTAAACACGCCTCAAATGACCTGGTATGATTTATAAATGATATTTATTCATTGCCTATATATATAGGTCATTGGTTTTGATTTTAGACAAGAAGTTATACACAAGTTTACAAGTTTTCAAGTGTTTCATAAGAGAAAAGTTTTTCTAGCTTCCAATCTTCAAGTTCTTTCTTTCCAAAGCTAATTTCAGTTGGTTTTAAAACTCTTCTATTCTTTCTAACTGAATTTCATCCCTCACTTAGCTTCTTAAGCTATACTTCATATTCTACTTTATAAGAAGTTGTAAGATGATCTTGTTGGATCACCAAGAGCTTTGTAATCTTAATTGGATTTATGCTACCTCTTGTGAAGAGGATTGAGTTGGTGGAGTTATGTACTCCGGTCTTGTATAGACCAAATTGTAATTCTTTTGTGTAAGGTCCCTTAGTGGAAAATCCCTTAGAGGATAGTGAAATCCTTCATAGTGGTGAAGGCGGGGATGTAGAGCAGTGGCTCGAACCTTAGAACAATTCCTTTATGATTACGATTGTTTGTGTCTTGCTCTCTATTATTTTTCATTATTCATACTTGTGGAATTGTTTATCTTACATTATATAATTGCTTTCATTCCATCACTTTCACTATCGGTTTATACTCATCTCAATAAGGAGGAAATTGAGCCCCTCAACTCATTATTTTGATGAATCAAAGAGGAGAAGTTTTAGAGCCCTTCACAGAGAATTCAGCTTCAATTCTTATTTTCAGTGACCTTTTGCATAATTCATCATAAGTAGTTTTAAAATAGCATTTGATTAGCAAAACACATATTCACCCCCCTTTAGGTGTATTTCATCTTTGAAACATTCTTGAAGACAAGTCTAATAATGGCCAAAGATCAATTGTGAGCAACCATCACTCTTGAGGTTAGCATGATTCGTGGAGTAATTAGTAGTTAGAAAATATGAGATTTTTTCGTATTTTGTCTTTGCTTTAAGACTATTTCCAAAACCAAAACTTTATCTTTCATTTCATGTTTTTATCTCTTATCTCTTCTACTTCTTATTTTCTTTTCTTTTGATTCTTTTTGAACAAAGAAGAATTCGTTAATACTAACGTGACACACATGGTTAATGCTTCTATTGCCTCCTATCCCTGTGGATTCAACCCCTATAGCCTATATGCTATAATATAAGTATCGAGGAAGCCATAACACTATAACCTTTCACTGATTTTCTAAATACACATTTTTGTGCATGCTTCCTATCAATCATCAAACTAGCGTCGTTGCTTGGGATTGGAACAGTTTAAATTCACATTTTTGTTAACATTTACTTATCTTTTTCTGTGTGCATGTCAAATTTTATAGGAAAAATTCATTGCAGAAGGCAATTTAATACTGTAGCTCCCTGCTCAAGAAAGCAGGAGTCCTAACTTCCCAATATTGCCACACAAACGCGGAATTTGCCAGGGATGCGTGGCACTATGAGGGTGTTTTGACTCCTTGTTTTGCAGTGGCTTCACTTTTTGGACAAAATTCTTATTTCTGCTATTAATATTCCTGTATTGTTTGCCTATATTGCTATAATATACAACAAAAAACAATAAAATTGGATGCGTTAAATCGGTTTAGACATTTGCATCACAGACACATGTCGATTTCATTCTAATATGCTGCATTTTGTTCTATTGTTGTAAGCTAGACTGAGGTGTACATATGGCACTACATATAGATTATGACAAACACATGGGTGAATTATTTGCTTAAGTTTTTAATTCTTGTTGATATTCCACAGTTGCACGAATCAGAATTAAGGGCAAATCTCATGAGAAGATGAAGTAGGAAAGTCATTACCTCCCTTAGCCCAAAAATCACCTTCCTACTCATACAACTCAAGCCTTAATAAAACTTGATAGATGTTTGATCCTAGAGGAACCGTGCATGAAAATGTGTATTTTGTAAAATCAATAAAACTGTTATGGTGCTTTGGCTTCCTCGATACTTCAAAGTATATAGGCTATATGGGTCAAATCTACAAGGACGGGAGGTGATAGAAGAACTAACAATTTGTGTTCATATTAGTTGTTAACAAGTTCTTCTTTGTTAAAGAAAGAGAAAATAAAAAGAAAAGAAAACTAGAAGTGGTTGGTGGAGAAGGCGATGAAAATATCGATAAGAAAACAATAAAAACGGTGAGTGAAAGAGATAGTTTTGGTAAAGAAAAGAAATAAGAAATAGAAGCTAACTAAAACAAGAAAGAAAAGGAATGGAACGCTAAAAGGAAAACATGGTGAAGTGATTTGAAAAATAGAAAAGAGATGAAACTTGAGGTGAACGAAGAAGATGATGAAAATGTCGATAGGAAAATGATAAAGTTGTTTTGAAATTGGTTGTTAAAACAAAGTGAAAGAAAAAGAAAAACTCATGGCTATTAACTACATATTACTCCCTAATCATGCTAACCTCTTAGTGATAGTTGCCTCACATGAAACCTTGGCCATCACTGATCCTTGACTTCAAGAGACGTTACAAAGCATGACACATAAGATTGTTCTTTACATTCAAACTTGCATAAGAGCAAGCTAATGCAAATATTAGATCATCAAAACTGGTTAAAGACAAGCATGAAATAAGAGAGTTAGCAAGTCAGATATTATAACCTATCATCAAAAGCCATCAATGGCTCTTGTAAGAGCACGACTTTGTAGAGGCTATTAGATTCATATCGATTATGAAGTAAGTGGTTAGATGATTAGTGGTTAATAGTTAGATTGCCATGAGAAGAAAAGTTAGCTAATCATGTTAGGGGTTAGAGAAGAAATTATGAAAGAAAAAGAGAAAGCTTTCATATATTGTCACTCTATATTACATCAATATCTCTCTTTCTCTCTAGAATCAAACTCTGCCCTAATATATGATCTAAAACAGAAAGAAAATACAAAAGAAAAGAAGAAAAAACTACACTAAGCTACAGTAAAAGAAGCCTACTGATCTTTCTCTCGTTTCTAGTTTTCAAATGCAGTATTTATAGGCAAAAGGAGGTTCTAGAAGAAGAGACGAAGCCACGTGTTGAAGATCGACGGGTGAACACACTACATTACGGCGGATCCACGGCATTTGCCGCATTTTCATGACAATACTAGGGATTTAGGTGCTTGATTTTACCTTGCTGCTTCGTCTAGCTGCGAGAAGCTTCCGTATTTATCTAAATTTTGGTAATTTGGACCTGTATTTCTCTAGATTCATCCCTAATTTTTGAATCCAATGTATCTTCTAGAAGCTCTCTACCTTTATCTTCAAAAAATATGATTTAATTACCTGAAATTGGGTTTAATTAGGCTTTTATTTCCATTTTGCCCCTATACTCTTGATTATTTGCAAAATAGATCAAAACACGGTTTAAAAGCGATATTTATTCATTGATCGGTAGAAAAATATGATATGCAAATGCAGAATTGGATATTAATCATGCCCCCGCACTTATCGTTTGCCTGTCCCAGGCAAAATAAGAAAAAAATTGAACTAAGAATGTTATTACACCACTTTTGCAGGTGATCCGATTGCACTGAGCATGTGCAACAAGCCGTTAAACCTTTAGGCTTACCCTAGAGGAGGAGTTTTGTCTCTTGATGGTGTTCAGTATATTGCACCAACAAAATTCATAAAGAAAGAAAAAGTTACTATCTTTGAAAACGCATTTTGAAAGAGAGAAAAGTTTTCGAAATATTTTTGAAAAAATTAAGCGATCAAAGGTTATAAGTTCACCAAAAATTATTCGTCCTTAAACTTAGTCTATATACAAGATCTTGTCATCAATAAAGATACGCATTAAAAATCGATTGAATATTTGATCTTTCATAAAACCTAGATAATATATACTTTGTGATGGTGTAAATTTTTGGGATTTCAACTCTAACCATCAAGTCATTTATTTATATATATTTTTATTCTTTTTTCCCTTAGCTTTCTTATGCTTTCTAGTTTACCCAAGTAGTGAGACTTTAGCCGATGACTTACAAATTAGATGATCTTAGGGTACCAGATGAGAAAACACCCCTCTGGCTTAAGGACTCGAGTAAATAAGGTTACAAAACTTAAGGGAAATTATTTTTTTTCTTTTGACCACCATTAGACGTGAATATTCATGCTTCCTGAGGTATAATTATTCAGCTTTAATAAGTAGTTTTTTATTCATATATACAATATTTTTTCTTTTTATTTTATTTTTTGCATTTTAAGTCTTTGTTTCCATCCTAAAAATGTGTAAGCGTGGAGTGCATATTTTTTAAGGCAAAAAATAAAATTCAAGATCAAATTATCTTTCCAATCTTTCTTACTTAACCTATAATTTTAAACAAGATCGATTATTTCGACTAGGTTTAAGATGTCATAATTTAGGTTTTCTTAATTTGTAAGTTCATCTTAATTTTCTTAAAATAGATCAAAACTTTTTCATTTCTTCCCCAAAAAGTTTGTTAAGAAAGGGGAAAAATCCTATAAAAAGGGGAAATTTTAAGAATATCATAAAAGAAGTGAAAAAAAGAAAATCTAAAAATTCTACATTAGTAGACCCTCCCCCATACTTATCTCATGCATTGTTCTCAATCAATCGTTAATGTATGTATGCATGAACATACAGAGGAAAGGAGAATTCACCTCAAGGTGGTGATTTCGGTGGTGGTCTGATTGATGCACGAAATGCGACCCAATCAAGAGAATACACAACGACGCCAAAATTTGATCATAGGGGAACCATGTACGAAAATGTGTATTTTGTAAAATAAGTGAATTATTATAGTGCTTTGGCTTTCTCGATATTTTCGTTATAGCATTTAAACTATAAGGATTGAATCCACAGAGACGGGAGACGATAGAAGTATTACTAGTTCATATTCACGCTAGTTGTTAACAAGTTCTTTTTTGTTAAAGAAATAAAAAGAAAAAGAAAAGAAAACTAGAAGTGATCGGCGGAGAAGGTGATAAAAATGCTGACAAGAAAACAATAAAAACAATGAGGGAAAGAGATGGTTTTGGTAAAGATAAGAAATAAGAAATAGAAGCTAACTAAAACAAGAAAGAAAAGGAGTGGAAGGCTAAAAGGAAAACATAGTGAAGTGATTTGAAAAATAGAAAAGAGATGAAACTTGAGGTGAACGAAGAAGATGATGAAAACATTGAGAGGAAAATGATATAGTTGTTTCAAAATTGGATAAAGTGAAAGAAAAAGAAAAACTCATGGCTACTAACTACTAATTACTCCACTAATCATGCTAACCTCTTAGTGATAGTCACCTCACATGGATCCTTGGCCATCACTAATCCTTGACTTTAAGAGACGTTACAAAGTATGACACATAAGATTGCTCTTCACATTCAAATTTGTTTCTCGAGCAAGCTAATGGTAACATTAGATTATCAAAACCGATTAGAGGCAAACGTGAAATAAGAGAATTAGTAAGTTAACAAGTTAGATATTAGAACCTATCATGATGAGTCATCAATGGCTCTTGAGGCCTTGTAGAGGCTATTAAATTCATTTGGATTATCAAGTAAGTGGTAAGATAATTAGTTGTTAGTAGTTAGATTGTCATGAGAGGAAAAGTTAGCTAATCATGTTAGATGTTAGAGAAAAACCATGGAAGGAAAGGACACTCCCTATTACATCAATCTCTCTCTCTCTCTCTCTCTCTCTCTCTCTCTCTCTCTCTCTAGAAAACTCTGCCCTAATGCATGATCTAAAAGAGAAAAGAAAATATAAAAGAAAAGAAGAAAGAAACTACACTAAACTGCACTAAAAAGAAGAAACCCTAGCCTACCATTTTCTTTCGTTTCTGGTTTCCAAATGCAGTATTTATAGGCAAAGGAGGTTCTGGAAGAAGAGATGAAGCCACGCGTCGATGTTTGGACACACTACATTACTGCGGATCCGCAGCAATTGGCACATTTCTGCAGCAATACCAGGGATCTAGGTCCCTGACTTTGCCCTGCTGCTTCGTCCAGCTGCAAGAAGCTTCTGTATTTATTTGAATTTGGGTAAATTTGACCCGTATTTCTCAAGATTCATCTCTAGTTTCTGGATCCAATGTATTTTCAAGAAGCTCTCTAGCTCATTTTTTTAACCTGTCGGTAGACTCGGTTACAATATTTTGAGTCTGAATCATATCTTCCATACTCTGTGCAATCGATTTTCTTGAAAAGGTGAGTATGAAAGTTATTTTTAAAAATTGTTGTGAAATTATGAGTTTATCAGATTTTGAGATTATCGCTCGGACTCACGCAAGACTTCCATACTCATTTCTAACATAGATTTTTTTTACAAATAGTTGTTTTAAAAAAAGAGTGCATAAAGCTAGATTTTGGGAAAATTATGAGTCCATCATGATTTGAGATTGTCTCTTGGACTCACGCATGAGTTCAATACTCATTTTCAAGACTGATAGTTATTCATTTTGAAGAGGTGGGACTGAAAAAGATGAGTATGAATTTTGACAATTTGGTTGAAATGGTGAGTCCAGCATATTTTGAAATTGTCGCTTAGAGGCTTCTATACTCTTTTCTAATTCAGATTTTTCTTCAATTGGGTATTCTAAAAAAGGAGTATATGAAGCTTGGTTTTGATAAAATTGTGAAGAGTGTGAGTCGATCATGTTTTAAAATTGTTGTTAGGACTCAAGGATGACTTTTATACTCTTTTCTAAATAAGATTTTTCTTCAGTCGGTGGTTCTGGAAAAACAGTATAGGAAGTAAAATTGAGGAATGATTGTGGATAAATTGATTTAAAGTTTGATTCGGGAGAGGTGAATCCCCATTGACTCTGTGAAGAGTGAAAATTATTTTGAAAATTTGGTCATTAGATTGGGGGTGTGGGTTATATTGAGTCAGATAAATCCAATCCAGTGTATATTATTGATTCATGATATACAAAGCCGGGTTGGAGTTATCCGAGTCAAATGAGGTCGGGGCGAAATATGGATTCATATTAGGATTAAAATATTGTTGTTGAAATCCATTTCACAATAATCACAAACAAAACAAACAAACAAACAAAAAAAAGGAAAAAAAAAATCAAACAAGCCAATGTTAGGATTGACCTAGACCTAGAAGACTTCTAATGATCGACAGTCTAGGAGAGGGCTATTGCAATATCTGATCACGAGCTAATCGGCCGGTAGGGGCAAAATTCAGTGGAAGGTATCTGCGTGTAAGCAATGACCTTAATTATGACAAACCACTGAATCTTCAAGACTTAACCTCTTAATTCCCAATCCTTAGACGTCGATTTGATAAGAGTCCGGTAGTAGCAACTTCCTCCCGAAATCAATCTCTTAATGAGTCTGAGATGTCCTTAGGGGTCAACATCTATCAAGTTTTATTAGGACTTGGGTTGTGTGAGTAGGGAGGTAGTTTTTGGGCTAAAAAGGGTAATGACTTCCCCACGTTATCTTGTCATGAAATTTGTTCTTTATTCTGATTCGTAAAAGTGTGCAATATAGACAATAATTAAACACTTAAGCAAGTTAATCACCTACGTATTTGTCCTAATCTATATGCAATGCTATATGTACATCTCAGTCCAGCTCACAACAACAAAATAAATACAATATATTAGAATGAAATCGACACGTGCCTACGATGCAAATGTCTAAACCGATTTAACACATCAAATTTTACTATTTTTTGTTGCTCGTTATAGAAGTGTAGGAAAACAATACAAGAATATTAACAACGGAAATAAGAATTTTGTTCGAAAACTGAAGCCGCTGCAAAACAGGGAGTCAAAACTCCCTAATAGTGCCGCGCATCCGTGGCAAATGCTGCGTTTGCGTGGCAATCTTGGGGAGTTAGGGCTCCTGCTTTCTTGAGTAGGGAGTTACAGTATTAAATTGCCTTCTGCAGTGAATGTTTCCTGTAAAATTTAACCTGCACACAGAAATAGAGAAGAGAAAATTAACAAAAACGTGAATTCAAACTGTTACTATCCTCGACAATGGTGTTATTTTAATGAACAATGGGGGAAGCGTGCTCAAAAACATGTATTTAGAAAATCAGTGAAAATATTATGGTGCTTTAGCTTCCTTGATACTTCCGTTATAACAAAGTAGCAAAATGGGTGGGGGCTGGAGGCGTAAAAGCATTAACGGTGTGTCACGTTAATATTAGCGAGTTCTTCTTTGTTCAAAAACAATCAAAAGAAAAGAAAATAAGAAACATGAAATGAAAGATAAAGTTATGGTTTTGGAAATGGTTTTTAAAACAAAGATAAAAGAGGAAGAAATCTCATGGTTCCTAACTACTAATTACTCCAATAATCATGCTAACCTCAAGAGTGATAGTTGCCTCACAATGGATCCTTGGCCATCACTAGACTTGTTTCCAAGAACGTTTCAAACCATGGCCCATAAGATTGTCTTCACATCCAAACTTGATTAACAAGATGCATCATACAATTAATCCATAAAAATCGGTTAGAGCCAAGCATGAAATAAAATAAGTTATGCAAGTTAGCTTGTTAGTAAGTTAGGAGTTAGAACCCATCATCATGGGCCATCAATGGCTCTTGCAAGAGTAAGACCTAATAGAGGCTATTAGATTCATGTGGATTATCAATCAAGTCTTAGATTGTTAATGGTTAGTAGTTAGTCACCATGAGAAAAAACTAGCTAAGAATCATGTTAGAAGTTAGAGAAGAAGCTATAGAAGGAAAGGAGAAAGCTTTCATAAATTATCACTCTCTATTAAGACAACTCTCTCTTTCTCTCCAGAATCAACCTCAACCCTACTATATGATCTAGAAAGAAAAGGAAAATACAAAATAAGAAGAAAAAAAATCTACACTAAGTTACATTAAAGGAGAGAAACCCTAGTCTACTGCTCTCACTCTCTTGAGTTTCTGATCATCATACAATATTTAGGCAATTGGGGATGTAGGAATCATCTAGAAGGATCCACGCACCGAAGATCAGAGATTGGATCCCTGGCTTTGCCACAGAAACACGACTTTTGCCTGTTGTCACGTCTTGCTTTGAGAGGCTTCTGTATATTTATGGAATTAAGTATTTTGGGCTCATATTTTTCAGATTCATCCTTAAATTCGGGATCCAATATATCTTTTAGAAGTTCTCTTGACTTGGTATCCAAGAAACCTTAATTAATTACTCAAAAATGTGTTTAATTAGGCTCTTATTATAGCTTTACCTCAAAACTCTTGATTATCTGCATAAGAGGCCAAAACACAGGTTATTAAAAAATATTTTATTAAAATGGAGAAGAAAAATATGATATGAAAATGCAAAATTGTAGATTAATCACACACCCACACTTATCTTTTGCTTGTCTCGAGGAAAACAAGAAAAAAAAATTAAAATAAGAATGTATTACACCACTTTCGCAAGTGACGCGATTACACTGTGCGTGTTCAACAAGTCTTTAAACCTCTATATTTTCTATAGAGGTGGAGTTATAATCTCCTGAGGGTTTTAAGTGAATTACACCCACAAAATTAATAAAGAAAGAAAATAAATGCTAGTATTTTGAAAACACATTTTGAAAGAGAGAAATTTTTCCAAACATTTTTGCAAAAGTTAAGTGACCTAAGGTCATAGCGTAAACTATTCCTTCCTAATTTAAGTCTCCATGCAAGAACTTATTATCAATCTAGGTTATGAAATAAAGACTAAATTGATTATTTGATCTTTCATAAAACCTAAATAATGTGCACTTGTATATTTTTGGGATTTCACTTGAAATATGATATCATTATTTTATTTATTTATTATATATTTTTCTTAGTTTTATTAGGCTTTCTAGTCTACCCATGTTGCGAGCTTTTAACAAATGACTCACAGACCAGACGGTCTTAGGGCACCAGATGAGAAAATATTCCTCTGGTTTAAGAACTCGAGTAAATAAGGCCACAAAACAAAGAGTATTTGTTTTGACCACTGTTTGGCATGACTAATCATATTTGGGTACAGATATACAGATTTTTTGTCCATAACAACACCATTGGCCTTGAAAAGGCATCAACAAGATAACCCTTATCCATATACACCCCACTCTTAGTAAGTATAAATTTATCAGATCAAAAGCCATTCTAACACCTTTCTTACTAAGAATTGATCCGGAGATCAGGTTTTTGCGGATATCTGAAATATGCAACACATCATTCAGTGTGAGTTCCTTTCGAGACGTCCACTTCAGTATGACCTTGCCCTTTTCCTCGACCTTGAAAATGATTGAGTTTTCATAAACAGTTACTCGTCGTGTTCCAATTTTTAATATTCAGTGAACAACATTTTCTCATAGTAGATGTGCTGCGTAGCTTCTGTATCTATCCACCAATCTTTATTGTTGATAGTCAAGTTCACTTCTCACATCACTACAGACAAGCTTGGTGAGGCATGGTCGATCTTATTTGCTTGTGGTCGGTTCTGCTTGTTCTTCTTAGGACGAATACGATATTCATTCACTTTGTGTCCTTCCGTATTGTAAATGTAGCAAGTTTCCTTGAAGTGCTTATTTTTTCATTCTTAGTCTTTGCCTTTGTATCCTGAGCAGTCTTCTTCTGCTTCAAGCCCTTGAAAGTAGATGATTTCCCCTTTAAGTTTTCGATCACATTTGTCTTGACCTCATAGGAGTGCTTGTTACTCCTCTTCTCGAATTTCTGGTTGTCCTCCTCAATTCTAACCCTCACAATGAGATCTTTCAATTTTAACTCCTTGCGCTTGTGCTTCAGGTAGTTCTTGAAATCTCTCCACGGGGTGAAAGTTTCTCTATGATAGAATCAACCTGAAATATTTTAGGAAGAATCATATCTTCAGCATCAATTTCTTACAGGATGAGTTGGAACTCTTGCACTCAACTTATTACAGTCTTACAATCCATTATCTTGTACTGAAGAAATCATCCTATGTCGAACTTCTTAGAACCGGCATCTCAATTTTATACTTCTTATCGAGGCATGCCCACAACTTCTTTGGCATTGGGATGGGTCTGTTGACATTATAGAGAGGGTCATCCAGTCCATTTAGAATATAATTTTGGCAAAGGAAGTCACGTTGCATCCATGCATCGACTGCAAGGATAGAGTCTCGATTAGTACGGGGTTCCGGTGGATCTTCCTGCAGGAACTTGGCCAGATGCAGAGTGGTCAGATTGAAGAAAACCTTTTGTTGCCACTTCTTGAACTCTGTGCCATCAAATTTTCTCAGCGTCTATGGTTTCAGATTAGGAGGAAGTATAGATACCATAATCGGCATCGACATATTTAATGCCCTCCTGGTGCTATCTTATTGATTAGTATCAGACATTTTTCTGTAGTTCAAGCATATTAGAATTTAGCAACTTCAATACTAATTGTATTAAGATTGTTGTTTTTGACAACCAATCAAGATTGACCAGTTTAATTGGCCAGATCAATGAATATCAGGTGAGAGATTTTCCTTTTGATAGAACATTTCTTAATTTAAAAACCACCTTTCAGTTCTCTTCTTTAGTTAAATACCAATTAGATTTGTATTAGTTAGTCTCTATAGAATCAATATATCAGCATAATATTTATAAACGTAATATTTCAGCATAATCCCTGCAATAAGAACGTTAGTTCAAATTATACAGGATATAGAGTGAGATACATGTAAAGTAAATTTCCTTTAGACAAATACGTTCCCCCGTTACTGTGCTCATAATATATAACAATCCTTCACAATAAACACAATGCAAATACTCGTATAGTCAAACCAAAAATCAACCCATACCTTTCACTGAATTTGAAGAATAATTCAGACTAAGAGAAAATTCTGAAATAGATAATTTGTCTCAAAATTTTGGACGAACAATTCATAGGGGAGAGTTGGAAAACTTATTCCATTTTTTCTGAGTTGGTGAGAAAATGAGAAGAATTCTTCTCTATTTTGAGGATAGGAAAAGTTGCAGTTGTAGCGATTTTGTGTGACAGAACCGTCACAACCATTCGGTTGGATAACCGTTTGAACAGACCAGTTCAGAGAATTGCTTATGTTTCCCGTTGGGTGGCTGGGTAACTATTTTCAGTTCGGTCAGAGCATGTCTGCACCCACAACCCGTGCTCGCTTCAAATTGAAGAGGTGGGTTGGCGGAAGTGGTGAGCGCACGTGCGGGCATAGCTTCCCCCCAAACGCGCGAAAAACTCTAAGTACCCTAAGGGCATGCCGTTAGTTCCCAACTTTTCATATTTAAACTACTCAACTTTCCAAACCACTTCTAATGTGGGATTAAAGAATTCTTTTATTCTTTTTGGTCTCATTTTTGCTATTGAATTAGGCCAAATTCTGACTTAAATATCTCATTCATTCAGAAGCGGAATTGAACATGTGAATTTACCATGTTCATTCCCAATAGAAGGAGAACATATTCCAACCATCTCCTATGCGTTTCAAGCAACAGATCACGCCTAAACTTCAGTTCAAGTTTTCTTAAAATTCACCTGATTTAATTCAAGTTCCAACAAGAAGCACACGCAAAGCTTGAGGAAATACACTACGAGCATGCAATTTTCCATATTGCTTCTTCCGTAAAAGTATTATCCCCAACAAGAAACCTTGAAAGGTACAAAATAGCCTGTATATTTATTTCTATACCATAGCAAAAAGTTTGAATTAATTCATGGAGATACTTACTTTTCAACTAGTGTAGGCAAAGGAAGATCCCTTGAAACTTAAGAACAAGGAAATTAAAAGGCCAAGAAAGACTTACACAATCCCCTCCAACTCCAACTAAGGGTGCGAACTGGACTTGGTCAGCGCGGTAACCCGCATGGACCCGTCCGTGTGGGTCCGGCCTTGCTCGGCCCAGGTCCCGGGTGACCCGAGCCTTGTCCTGCTTCGGGCCCGTCCCTCTGCCCGGGGCATACCCCGCTGGGGCAAATGTGGCCCATGGCCCGGGTGGGCCTGGCCGCGCACAGGTTTTGATTGAAACGGAAAAATAATAAAGAAAGAGTTTAGAAAATCTTAGTCTCGTTTCAATGTAACCGTGTAGTAAGGGCTAGACGGGTCGATCCACAGGGAAGGATGCGATGGAAGCTTTTCGGAACGATCTTCTCTGTAATTGGCTTGAAAAATAAAAAGAGATATTAATTGTGAGAATTGGATTTAATCAAGTAAAAGAATTATAGTTTACTAGTCATCTACTATAACCAAAGTATTAGTCTAAAAGAGTGAATATCATATTGAATGAAGAATTATCTACTCAAGGGTTTTGATTAAGAATCAAGCAAGATGAATAAAGATGTTGTAAACCTTAATTAGTTTGCACTAACAAAAATTAAACTATAGTTCATCTTAATTTCAAAGCATAGCATAAGAAAAGTCCACTTAAAATTATGCTATCAAAGTATTTAAATATGAACCATGAATAACCATTTAAAAAGTGTAATCCAAATTAGTTAAACTAAATTATTTATTCATCTTCAACAACACCAATTTAATCCTAGGGTTTCTAATAAGCATAGATGTCAATCAGTTCATCTTTTAAACTAAACTAGGGTTGATCGAGAGATTAGCAACTATAGGTTTAATTAGTTATGCATATTTTTATTTTGAATAAGAAAAATTGCATGAAAATTAAAAGAAGAAAAACAAATAATCTAAGCAGAAAACTAAATTGAATTGCAAAGAATAAAAAGAATGAAGAACCTTTTTATTGGATGTCACTGACCAATTACAAAGTTCCTCTGCTTCTTCAATAATCTTCTTCTCCAAATAAAAAAACGAAAAATACAAGAAAATTCAGAAAGAAGAAAAGATCTAAAGAAAACCCTAAGCTTCAGCTCTCAGATCCCCCTCTTTGTTGCTCTGCAGGGGTATTTATAAGAGATTTAAGACGCAGAGTTCTAGTACAACTCTTCACGAAAACGCGTTGCCAGATTTATCTAAACGGCCGCGGAAACTCAACTATAGCCGCGTTTTCGCGGCAAACGCTTTTTCGTGTGGCCTCCTCTGGTCCGTCTATCTGGGCGCCGCCTTCTAGATTCTGCATTTGGACCCTCAATCCTGAGAATTTGGGATAACTTGGGAAGAAAGTTATCAAAAATTCGAATTTGAAAAGGATTTGGTCCCTTTATCTTTATTTTCAAGCCTTTCTCCTCTTTATCTTTATTTTATAGTGCAAGCAACCAGGTTTAAGTAGAAGTCCATCTTTGTTTTAGTATAAGGATCCATCTTATTTTATCCTTCTCCTTCTCTTGATTTGAATAGCAATTAGGAGTCCAACTTTATCCTCCTTTCTCCTCCTCTTGATATGAATAGCAATGAGGAGTGCTACTTTATCCTTTCTTCTCCTCCTCTTGATATGATTAGCAATTAGGAGTCCTATTTTATCCTCCCTTCTCCTCTCTTAGATTTTAAATTAATAATTTAAAATCCAAGTTTAGATTAGGTTAGATAAGATAGAAGCTTCTAAATTACTAAAACAAATTATGCATGTGGACTTGTGGGATTTTTGGGTTTTTGGGCTTCAATTGTGCTTTATTTATTTATTTTTTAATTACTCAAGGCCTGCACAATATTAAACAATAAAACGTTACGTAGCAGTGCTTTATAAAAGAATAAGTAGGAAAATATGATGATAAATATGCACTTTTGACTACCTATCACACCCCATACTTATCTTTTTGCTCGTCCTCGAGTAAAACTAAAAAGAAAAATGAAAAGAAAATAAAAACTAACCTAACTCACTTTCGTAGGAATCACGGTTACGCTTAGAACGCACAACAGGCCGTTAAACCTCTAGGTTACCCCTAGAGGACGAGTGTTGTCTCGTGAGGGTTTTCAGTGTATTACACCCACAAAATCCATAAATGAAAAAAAGAAAATGTTAGTAATTAAAAAAAATTATTTTGAAAAAGGAGAGGAATATTTGAAATATATTCGAAGAAACTAAGTAATCTATAAGTTTTAGGATTATCATTTTTATCATCCTTGAACTTAGTCTTTATACAATAATTCGTTATCAATTTTAGGTAAGGATTAAAATTGAATTTTTATATAGTCACTTTTGTTACTCTAAGTCATATGCATCCTTATGAATGTGATTCTTTAACTTGAACTCTCATGCCTCTTTATTATTGTTATATATTTTTAATATGTATAACTCAACTAATTTACTCTTGTATAAGTATCGAGGCTTCTTGAGGCCCTCCTAACTAATTGACTATTAGATGTGTTAGTACATATATAGATAATATTTTCTAGTTCTCTTAGACTTTCTAATCCACCCATGTAGCGAGCCTAAGGTCGGTGGCTCCTAAACTGGTCGGTTTTAGAGCACCGGGTCAGAAAACACCCCACGGACTTAAAGACTCGAGTGAACTAGGCTACAAAACTAAGGATTTTATTTATAAAATAACCTTTAGGCCTAAATACTTATGCTTCTTGAGGCATATGTATCCAGCTCAATTAGTGAAATTTATTATTATTATTATTTTTTTTTTTATATAGGCACAAGAGTCTTTGTCTTAGAATCCTAGATGTGTAAGTGTATTAGGTATGCACATTTCATTAAGATAAAAAATCAAGAGTAATTACTTGTTCAATTTTTCTTTCTATACTTAAAAATCTAACAATTTATTCTATTTGACCAAGTTTTAAAAATCCTAATCATGATTTTCCTAATTCTTAAGATTAACTTGGATTTCTTTAAAAAGATAAGTCAAAATATTGTTTCCTTTTTCAAATATATATATATATATAGAGAAAAATGTATATCAGCCTGCGGGTGAGAGAACTCTCTCAGCCTGCGGTGACGTGGCTCAATTTTGTCACCCCACTAACTTGCGGCCCGCTTATAGGAAGAAGTTAAATTACTAAATACCCCTTATGAAAAGCTACTCTTTCGGTAACTTTCGTTATTGTTTATTATTATTTGCCCACAAGGCAATTTTTGGACCGCTCGTTGTCAGATTTAGGTTATTATTTATTATTATTTTTTCCCCTTTTTTTGCCGCTCTTTATAGGATTTAGGTTATTGTTTATAAATTATTTACAGTGCAAATGTAAACAATGAACGACATTGCGACCAAGGTCGCATAAGTCTACAGTGCAAATATAGACATCTGCGACCATGGTCTACACTACGACCAAGGTCGCAATCATCTACAGTGCAAACATAAACAACTGCGACCAGGGTCATTAATGCGACCAAGGTCGCATAAGTATACAGTACAAACACAAACAACTGCGACCATGGTCGCATAAGTATACAGTGCAAACATAAACAACTGCGACCCGGGTCGACACTGCGACCAAGGTCGCATAAGACTACAGTGCAAACATAATCAACTGCGACCCGGGAATTAAAAAAATGACGTTAAATACACTGCGACCATGGTCGCAGGACACTACAACGCATATTGAGACAACTGCGACCCATGTCGCAGTATGTAATAAAAAAAAAGGACCTTTCATATACTGCGACCAACGTCGCATTCGTATAAAATAAAAGACCAAAAAAAAATTAAAACTCTACGATCTAAGTCAAACAGATCTGCAACTATAATTTTAACTACTGCGAACGAGTTCGACATATAGTGTATGAAAAAAAAAATTGGCTTAAAAAAATATTAGCAAGGTCGCATACATATACATCGCTTTTTTCAAAAAATACTGCGACCATGGTAAAAATAAAAGGAAATATTTTTACATTAGGTAAAAGGTTGTGAGTGAGGGTATTTTCGGAAAATACAATGTTGAGGTGGCTGACATTAAATTAGGCGGGATTGTTCAGGTTTTTGTCCGCCAAAATTTATGACAGATTTGTGGATCTGATGTTACCACGTCCCGCCGGCTGAGAGAGTTCTCTCAGCCGCAGGCTGAGGTACAGTAACCCCATATATATATATATATATATATATATATATATATATATATATATATATATATATATAATTGTTAAGTTAATATTAACCTAAAGTTAGTAAGTTTATCATTATATTAGTCTGGTTAGTAAATATCTATATATATATTTAGAAATAAAAAGAAAATTTTTGTTAAGTTAATAACCTAAGGTTAGTGAGTTATGTTAACAACAACCTACAGTTAGTCAATAATTTATGTTAAAATAAATATATTTGTTTATTTGTTTATTATTATTATTATTATTATTATTTATTTATTTATTTTAAAAGTTAAGCGTTAGTACTCTCCCCCACACTTATCTCATGCATTGTCCCCAATGTATGAATGAAATGCATGAAGTAAAGTGTAAAAAGAGATAAATAATAATATACAAATATATGTACAACACATGCATCTCCCTCACCTAGATCATTTTAGGATTCAACCCTCTAGCTCGTTTCCCATCTTTCCAATGGCTTCTCTTTATAGGCACAATGGGGAGACCAATCTTTTTGTTATTTTATTATTCATCCTCTCCAATTTGTTCCTCAATTTTCTCAATTTCCTCCAACTCTTCTTCCCTCTTTCACTCTTCATAAATTCATCATCGTCATCAAAAAACACTTTTGGGGCATATACATCATGAATACCTAGAAATTTGAGCTCATCCTCATATATCTCCTTAAATTGAATTAACCATTTTTTTCGGAGGTGTGTAACTAACCAAAACATCTCTAATCGATTCATCCAAACAGTTAAGTTCATCTTCGACGAGATTTTAAAGCTTTTGTCAATTTGAGGTTATTGAGTTATGTTTTCAAACGATTGATCATTAGTTGGTTCATTGAATGAGAAGATACTTAAATCAAGCTTCCCTCAACTCTAGATGTAACATACGTTTTCTCACCACTATGCTCGCATTTATCTTTAAGAAATAGAGGCTCATCATCTTTACAAATATCCTCACAATATGATTTAACTTTCTCCTTGGGAGGTGTACGTGTATCCCAATCATCTTGAAACACTTCATCCAAACATAAAGATTCATCGTCACATTTATCTTCACTATACGACTCGACTTGTTCCCTACGATGTGAATATTCGGCCAAATGATTTCTAATCAGTTTGTCTCGAAATCGACGATAGTAGTCTAATATGCATACTTCCTCATCGGGCTTATCAACATTATTGAACTCATTTGATTCATGAAGACGAATATGATTTAGAATTGATATGGGTTTCTTCCTTTGGACTTTTTTCATTCCATCTCGATTGATGTGTTCTTAGATTGACATAGGTATTTTTGGTTTTGAATCAAGAACAGGTTGAGTGAAAAATGAATCCTCCTCTTGCTCAACCGCTAACTCATTAACCATCATCTCTAGGTGGGCCCAGTGTAAAACATTGTCACTTAGTATTTGGTGTGAAGTTTGTGTGTCATCTTTATGATTGTAATTGAATTTTAATTGATGTGATGAATAGGGTTCGCTTGTAGGTCCTTGAAATGAGTGAAACTGATTTGAATTTCATCCTAACGAATACCATATCGAGGGACACTGTTCCAAGGGGTGAGATGGATCATGATAGTAATTGCACCAAATGGGTGGATCATGTAAAAGATGAGTGGGCGGTTGAGTGTAGTTATGAAAGTTCGAAAAAAAAGTTGGTGGATGAAAATGCGGGTTTGGCGTATAGATTGGATCATAACCAAATGAGTGTGGATAGACCATGGGATATTTTTTTTTTATAGTTAGTGGTGAATTGTTTTTTTTTTTAAACTAGATGTACTAGATCTCTCAATCAAGCTGACATGCACAGTTAAACAAGTAAGTTCACCCAATCAATCAAGAAAGAGAAAAAATAATCAAAAATCCTAATCTAGGGTAAGCCTGGACCTAGATGACTCCTAACTTTAGACTGTCTTTAGGAGGTATATTGCCGACCTTAATCACAAGTTAATCGGCCAGGTAGGTGGCAAAATTGGTGGGAGGTTATCCGTCAAAGATGTTCCTTAATTAAGTAACCACCAACCTTCGGGTTTTCGGCCCTTAATCTCCTTCCTAGACACCGATTTGGTGAGAGTTAATTTCGAACAATTTTCTCCTTCAACCAATCTCTTAATGAGTCCGAGTTAACTTAGGGCCAACGTTTAGTCAATTTTTAATTTAGCGTTAGGGTTGTGAGTGCAACGGAGATGATTTGTGGGCCAAGAAAGGGTAATGACGTCCCCATCTTATCTTATATATGGGTTTTCCCTTAAAGTGTTTAGTGCACATGTAAAGCAACAGACAAGTATTCACTCAAAAGCAGTAAATCAGCTAAGGGTGCTTCTTAGTCTATATGCAATGCAAACATACCTTGTCGCCAGCACTCTTTCAAAAGAAATTAAGAAATTTAAATAGACACGTGCCTATGATGCAAGAGTCTAAATTTTTTTTAATTAGTCAACCAATAAGTTACTGTTAATTAATTAGTAGTATGCAGGGTGATTACAGAGAAAAATTATCGACTGTAGAAAATAATACTTGCAATTTGTAGCAACCCTGCAAAATTGGAAGCACAAATAAGCTACTAATGCCGCGGAACCGCTGCAGTAGCCGCGGAAACGCGGCTTTTCAGTGTTGCCTCTGGCTCTGCCTTCTAGGGCAGAGGCACAGATTTTTGCCAATTTTCTTACGCTATAATAAATTTTCCTGTTAGCAGATCCGACAAACAGAAATAAAATAATTAGTTTTAGAGAATATCGTACCGTTCATTCCCCAGCAACGGCACCAAAATTTTAATTAAAACAGGAAAATAATAAAGAAAGAGTTTAAAAAATCTTAGTCTCGTTTCAATGTAACTATGTAGCAAGGGCTAGACAGGTCGATCCACAGGGAAGGATGCGGTGGAAGCTTTTCGGAACGATCTTCTCTGTAATTGGCTTAAAAAATAAAAAGAGATATTGATTGTGAGAATTAGATTTAATCCAGCAAAAGAATTATAATTTACTAATCATCTACCGCAACCAAAGTATTAGTTTAAAAGAGTGAACATCGTCTACCCAAGGGTTTTGATTGAAAATCATGCAAGATGAATAAAGATGCTGTAAACTCTAATTAGTTTGCACTAATAAAAATTAAACTATAGTTCATCTTAATTTTAAAGCATAACATAAGAAAAATCCACTTAAAAATATGCTATCAAAGTATTTAAATATGAACTATGAATAACCATTTAAAAAGTGCAATCTAAATTAGTTAAACTAAATTATTGATTCATCTTCAAGAACACCAAATTAATCCTAGGATTTCTAACAAGCATAGATATCAATCAGTTCATCTTTTAAACTAAACTAGGGTTGATCGAGAGATTATCAAACTATAGGTTTAATTAGTTATGCATATTTTTATTTTTTTTTCAATTTTTATTTTGAATAAGAAAAATTACATGAAAATTAAAAGAAGAAAAACAAATAATCTAAGCAGAAAACTAAATTGAATTGCAAAGAATAAAAAGAATGAAGAACATTTTTATTGGATATCACTGACCAATTACAAAGCTCCTCTGCTTCTTCAACAATCTTCTTCTCAAAAAAAAAAAAAAAACTGAAAATACGAGAAAATTCGGAAAGAAGAAAAGATCTAAAGAAAACCCTAAGTTTTATCTCTCAGATCCCTCTCTATTGCTCTGCAGGGTTATTTATAGGAGATTTAAGACGTAGAGTCCCAGTACAACTCTCTCACGAAACACGTTGCCAGATTTATCTAAACGGCCGCGGAAACTCGACTATAGCCGCGTTTCCGCGATAAAAGCATGGCCAATGGCCACGCGCTTTTTCGCGTGGCCTCCTCTAGTTCGTCTATCTGGGCGTCGCCTTCTAGATTCTGCATTTGCGCCCTCAATCTTAAGAATTCGAGATAACTTGGGAAGCAAGTTATCAAAATCCGAACTTGAAAAGGATTTGGTCCCTTTATCTTTATCTTCAAGCCTTTTTACCCTTTATTTTTATCTTGTAGTGCAAGCAACCAGGTTTAAATAGAAGTCTATCTTTGTTTTAGGATAAGGATCCATCTTATTTTATCCTTCTCCTTCTCTTGATTTGAATAGCAATTAGGAGTCCTATTTTATCCTCCCTCCTCCTCCTCTTGATATGAATAGCAATTAGGAGTCCTACTTTATTCTCCCTTCTCCTCCCCTGGATTTTAAATTAATAATTTAAAATCCAAGTTTAGATTAGGTTAGATAAGATAGAAGCTTCTAAATTACTAAAACATATCATGCACGTGGGCTTGAGGGATTTTTGCGCTTTTGGCTTCAATTGTGCTTCATTTATTTATTTTTTAATTACTCAAGACCTGCACAACATTAAACAATAAAACGTTACGTAGCAGTGCTTTATAAAAGAATAAGTAGGGAAATATGATGATAAATTTGATGATAAATATGCACTTTGACTACCTATCAGGTTTCGACACGGCCAGGCCCCCCTCCTCCACCACCTCCGCGTCCATCCCGGCCTGCTGCCTCTGCCCGCCTGCCCACCACCCCGGCCGGTCGCCTCCCTTCCCACCGCCAACCCATCCCCACCTCCGTTTTTGTTTTAAATTATAAACTTTTTTTTTTTTGGTTTTTCTAGCATTAGAATCCATGACATGTAACATCCAACGAAAGTACCCAACCACAGTGCCATCTTAAGAAGTTGAAAATAGAGAAAGCCAAACTATTTATTAAATAAATATGTTTTTCAAACTTTTTTATTTTTTTTAACCAGGGCCGGCCCCGGCCCAGCCCTATCGAGTCTTCGGGTCGTGCCTGAGTCTCCCTCAGGGGGCCCGAGCCTGGGTCAGGCCGTCTGTGATTTGCGGGTGGGCTCAGGCTTGGCTCGATCCGCTCTTCGACCCACCAGCCTGGGACAGGGCCGACCCGGCCCGTCCCACCTGTTTTCGCATCCCTAACTCCAACTTAAAGGAATCAAGTTGGGGAACAATAGGAAGAGGGAACAATTCTTGGCAAACTTTTCGGTGCTTAATGCTCTGTCATCTTTGAATGTGCTACAGGAAGGTCCACGGAGCATAATATAGAACTTCTCTGTGATATGGGTGTCGATCCCCTCGCTCATGGTGACACTTGAACACTTGTAGTTTGTTTTTTCTGTTTTTTGTTTTTCTTTTGTTATGTCTGACTATAAATAAAGAAAAAAACCGGTATACAAGGAGATACAGAAAATTTTGAGTAGGTCTCAACTCTAAAGTCGTCGCTTTACATGTAATTAAAGAAAAGAGTAATAAAATGTCATCATTTAACTAGACCTAATATGACATCGCATCGTTAACTTATTTTATGAACAAGTCCAGGACCATATAAAACGACCTTTATAATTGCAAAGTCATCATAAATAAGAATAATAAAATTTGGAAAAATCATAAGTTTAACATTATTTTGAAGCTGAAAACATGTGAGGTTACTGAGTCAATGGTTTTAGTCCTTGTTAATTTCTTATCTCTGCAGGAAGCCATGTGTACAGACACAAATGGAGATAAATTAATCTAATTATTATCATTAATTAGAGATGACCAGAACTGGCCATAAAAAAAAATATATGAGCTAGAGATGACCATATATGCATGGAGGGCGTTCTTTATTCTGTAGTTTAACCCTTCGCTGTTGTTATAAATTCAGTCCCAAACTCCATCAGATTTCCTCACATCAAGCAATTACATCTTGCAGATATCATTCACTTGTACCAAAAGCCAACAGGAAAATGGTGATTATATATCCTATCTCTCATCTCTACTTCTTTAATTCCACTCTAATCAATGAAGCCAGTTTTTATTAAAGCAAACATTCCTACTGATAATATGTTTGTGTGTTTTAACTTCATATTATTGGTGGCACAGGGTTGCGGCGGAGGCGGCGGTGGTGGCGGAGGCGGCGGCGGTGGCGGTGGCGGAGGAGGAGGAGGAGGAGGAGGAGGAGGAGGCGGCGGGGAGGTGGAGGAGGTGGCGGTGGATGTTAAATTTGATCATAATAACAGATTGAGGATTTCCATTCCTTCCTCATATCCTTATGTACTTAGTGCGCGCGCGCTTTGTTTTATCATATTATGGGAAATAAATGAGATTGCTCTTTAAGGTCTCTCCTTTTAGTTGACATGGCTTGGTTGATTGGGTGTTCAAACTTTATTGTGTTGCATTATCTCTTTTTACCTATTATTATGTCACAAGTTATAAACACTTGCAAATATCAGTAAACGGATTGGTCCAATAGCGTTTGCATTCTAAATCTGAACAAAAACATTATGTATGAGCTTGATTCTTTATATTAGTCTCTTCTAAATAGATATTTAAAGAGTAAATTTCAGTCTTGTGCGAGTATAGGATATAGGTTTCAAAACTCTTGCAACAGCAAAGATGACACTTCCTGCAAAGAGATTGATGCAGACGGGGAAGCGGGGAATACGAGCAACACTGGCTAGATATCGTATTAACACTGACGAATCCGAAAGAAGCTTTCAGATAGAGAATAATCACTCGAATTCATGAGCAAGCGACTCAAATCCACGAGCAAGCGACCCAAATAGATATTTAAAAAAAGAGTAAATTTCAGTCTTGTTCGAGTAGGAAATAGGTTTCAAAACTCCTGCAACCGCAAAGACAACACTTCCAGCAAGGAGATTTAATATATCATTGTGACAAGTGAGATTTACATAATTTATAATTTTGTGTTTTGTTAACCCTATGAATTTCTCTTCTATAAAACTCCAATATTTTACATGTAGATATATAATTTACTAAGGGCAATTTTTCAAAAAAAAAAAAAAAAAATTCAATTTAAAAAATTATTTTTAAAAATTGACCCCTTCCAAAAGTATTTTTAAAAACCGACCTCTGACATGCCACAGCGGCAGCGGGGCATTTCGCTCTGGCCCGTGGGGCTGTGTAAGCAAGAGTCGATTTTTTCTTCGTCCAGAATTGACAACCCTTGACGAAAATTATATTTTTTTTATCCATTTGTTCTTTATCTGGGTTAGCAATCACGGACAAATTTTTTTTTTATTGTGGCTTTGTTCGGGGTTGGTAACCTCGGATAAAGCACGCTTGAGCTTTTTTCCCTAAGTGTTCTTTGTCGGGGTTTGCAAGCCTAGACAAAGACCTTTTCTTTTCTTTTTTGATTTTTGCTTTGTCCGGAGTTGGCAATCTCGAACAAAGCACAAGTTGGATTTTTGTCCAAGTATTCTTTGTTCGAGATTGCCAACCCAGGACAAAGACTTACTTTTTTGCTTTGGCCGGGGTTGGCAGCCCCAAAGAAAGCACAGTTTGGCAAAAAAATTTCCGCCAACTTTTACATATGACACATATATCTCCCTGTGTCACAAATATCACAACTCATACAAATCTCACAATATCACAAAAATTTAAACTCACAAATCACAAATCTCACAGTATCACAACTCGTATCACAAATATCACAATATCATAACTATATAATATCGCAATATCAACATTCGTGTCACAAATCACAACTCACAATTCATTTCAAAATTCATATCATATCTATCAAAATTCATATCAAAACATCTCAAAATATCTTATAACAATGCAAGTCACAAAATATCTCATAAAAAACATGCTAATGGAGGTGAAAATTTACCACGCCCTTGGTCTCTTCGTCAATCTCGCCCACGTGCAGTAGCAGCCTAGGACTCTGGTTGCATGTGTTGTTCGGATGTTTTGGCCTCCTCCTCAGGTTCTAGACGCCGTTGATACATCCTAGAAGGTGGTTGAGAGGGTTTAGGCTCGTAATGTCTAAGGTCCTCCTCCTCTCTCGACGTTGTGTGTGTCATCTATTAACAGGATGAGAAGGTCATGGCTCATCCTGTACTGACTCGAACTTTATATTTGGGTGGATGTTGCTTACATCGGGTATAAATGTTCAGGTGGCTTGATGAACTTGATGGGCATGCAAATCGGTCCCGCCATACTAGCTCTTGATGAAAATTGACACCCTACGGAGTATTGAGACCCTCCTAGTCTTCTCCATCAAAGTCTCATCCACAATGTCCTCCACATGCAGCAGTCCAGCAATTTGTCTCATAAATTTTATTAAATGATATTAATAGATAACAAATTTAACTTTTTATGAGAATTGTGCTGAGATATTACCAACTCCCGCTCATGTACGACAATAGGCTGGTAAGCGGCCGACGCAGTGACAAGCTAAATAATCTAGCGATGAGTGATCCTCTAGTACCACGTCATGTACTCTGAGGGTAGTGTGGGGCGCTCTCTTTGGCTCTGAAGCTAATTTGTACGATCATCTTATCATCTAATGTAAGCACTGAGCTCTTGTCTCCAATCATGCCGACGCTTACTTACGCGATCTATTCGAGCTAATTGGTCGACCACATTAGGGATACAGTGTGTAAAGCTAAACTGACGGAGGACTCGATCTGGAACGTGCATCTTCACAATCTCAAAACAGATCAGTGGAGTCCTTACCAGCCATATCTGAGAGCCTTCTCTACAAACTGAGAGCAAAGTCTGTATTATCTCGACAGTGTGTGGCTGCTGGTAACTCTCAAACGGTCTTGCACATCGAGCTCATTTTTATAGAATTGTAAGTCCCTTTGTGGAGTCATATCGAAATCCTCTCGACATTCCATTCGCACCACACCATCCGATTAGAATAAAACAATATATTCGAATAGATACATTTACATAAATTGAATATACTGAATTTTGGATTAATTTTAGTGATTTGATGGATTTGTCCACCAATTCACGACTTGCGATTGATTTTTTGACAGTCACGAGTTTTGCTACTTTATTAACATACATTGCGTTATTATCTCTATCTGTTGTTAGTCTACCATTAAATCAAAAAAGAGTTGGGACATTGGCACAAATTGGCACTAAACATTGTAGACATTATACCCAATCAAGTGAATGAAACAAAAAATTATCAAATTACTCTAGCTACTAGAAATTTACCGAAAATAATAAGCCCAAAGGACGAAAAATAACTTGAGATTAATAATGCTACTTACCTCAAAATAAACTCTATCACCAAAGAAGAGATGCACCCTTAAAAGAGACAAATAATCCTTCCTTCGGTCTACATCTACATGGAGAGAATTACAATTATTTGTTAATGTTCTCTAAATTTCACAAAATTAAAATGATCGTGGCACAGAGAGAGGGAGACTGTGGCACGAGAGAGACAGAGAGACACCGTGGCACAGAGAGTGGGGAGGGTGTGGGGGCCGAGCGAGTTGGGGGGAGAGGAGAGAGAGATGAGTGAAAAAGAAATAGAGGAGAGAGAGGGGGCGTGGCTGCGAGAGAGGGCGTAGGGGCCAAGCAGGTTGTGTGAGAAGAGAGAGAGCATAGTGGGAGAGAAAGAGAGGAGATATATGAGAGAGAGACCGTGGCAGAGAGAGGGTGTGGCAACGACAGTGGTGGCGAGGCCACAGGGTCAGGGCCAATCCAAAGACGATTGTGTCATTTGCAAATATTGTATGAGTAAAGGATATACCAAAGTGAGTAGATGACATTGTTAGTTCTAGGATCAATCGACAACTAATCAATGTCGCCGATCTAATTGGCCAGGTCGGTGAATATCTGGTGGGAGGTTTTCCGTTCAATAGATCGTTCCTTAATTACAGAACCACCTGTCATGGTTATACACCAATTAGACTGGTATAAGTTAATCTCAATATACTGTATATCAGTATAACCACTGTACAAAGAAAATTAATTCACTTATACAGTACTTGGAGTGAGGTACGCTAATAGCGAATCTCCTTAAGACAATTAGTCCCCCGCTACTGTGCTAACGGGTTACAGGATGCTGGTCTCCCAAGATACAACACTCCTTCACGGTATTTGGATAGCACTACCAAATCACCGTACGGTTGAACCGTAGTAACCAGTATCTTCACAGGATTATCAAAGCATCATGATCAAGACAAATTTCAGGGAGAATATTTGTCTTTACTTTGGAGGAACACCCACTGTAGAGAAAGGAGGAAGATAGAAGAATATTCTTCTTTGAAAGTCACAGATTCAGACAACAATTCTTTTAAAGAATTTGTTGAATTTTCTTAGCCTTCTTTCAGAACGATTCTTCAGAATCTGTTAAAATGGGAGAAAAGGGGCGCTATTTATAGCGCTTCGGGAAGAGCAAATACGTCTAAACGATTGCAACGGTTCAGTCTGAACCGTTGCAACGACTCATTCCAGACAGAAACCGTACAACCGTTGTAACGGTTCGCGACGGTTTCCTTTTAGCCGTTGCGTTGTTGCGGGTCCGAATAGCGAAGCGTGTGTGATCCGCTGTAACCCATACCTGTGAGACCTGGTTCAAAAAGAACCGGACCAGGTAGGGAACCCGAACTAGAGCCCGAGCCCGAGCTCCGAGCTCCCGCACCGGGGCCAGCCACCGCGCGCGGGGGCATGGTTCCCCCCTAATCGCACGCAAAAACTCCAAGTACCCAAAGGGTACACCCTTTGTTCCCATTTTTCTCTATTTAAATACTTCAAACTTCCATCCCATCACCAATGTGGGACTAAATACTTATAGCTACCTTTACTCCCCTTTTGGATTTTGAATTAGGCAAAATTTAGACTTAAATATCTCATTCATTCGAAGTCAGAATTGAACATGTGAATATACCACTTTCATCCTCAATGGAAGGAGTGAAAAACACCTAGAGGGGGGGTGAATAGGTGTAAGTGCTAATCTAAGAAACTAAATGCAAACTAAGTGCGCTAAATGCGGAAGCTAATGCAAATTATGCACAAACTAATACAATACAACAAGTGTAGCCGAATTCCCCTTGCGAGGCTCTGGACTAACTCCTCTTGATTCCCCTTTAAATGGGTTGAGGTGCTATGTGAAGCTCTTGTTGGATGAGTATAAGTTAGGCACACACACACAAGCAATCCAACCAATGTGCACTCACAATCAAGCCAAGCAATAAAGGATATAGCAATAAGAGATGCAAGGCACAACACAAGCAATATATGATATGAATGAATCAATGCTCAACACGAGCAAGTATGATATGATGATGAGTATGATGCTTTGCACAAATATAAGAGAGAGAGTTAGAGAGATAATGGATCAAAACGCAAACACCAAGATTTGTTTCGAGGTTCGAGCACCTTGCTCTACATCCCCGCCTACACCACCGTGTAGGATTTCCACTATCTCAACTCCCACCGAGGGAACCTCTACCAAAGAGGATTTCTTACAACTCTAGGAGTACCGAACTCCTCTCTCAACCAACAACCTCCACCGAGGCCAACAACCAACAACAACCACCTCTACCGAAGAGGTTTACAACCAACACAATCACCTCTACCTAAGAGGGATCCAAACCAATAACCCAATACAACAATCTCCACCTCTACCAAAGAGGGAGCAACTCAAGAAATCAAGGGTTTACAACAAGTGGTATATTTCAACCACAAACCTCTTTCCTTTTTCTTTTTCCACAAAAACAAGATCCTAAATAGTTTAGGATAGAAGATATAGCTCAAGTGTGGATTCAAAGTGTTTTGGAAACAAGCAACAAAGAAAAACTACTTGGGAAATCTCTTGTATATGATAGAAAATGAAATACCAAATCAAAATCCCAAAACCTAGTTTTCTTTGATTTTCCAAAAACCCAAAATAAAGATGAGAAGTTAAAAGCACAAAAACTCCTTTGAAAACTCTTTTAAACACTTCAGAAAACTGAAAATTTTTCTCTTGAAAAACTTGGCTAAAATCCCCAAAGAGATGGGGTTTATATAGCCCTTATACAAAACTAGCCGTTAGGCTGAGTTGGCAGTCTGACAGACTGCCGGTCGACCGGTCCGGTCGACCGCCAACGGTCAGAATTATGACCGTTGGGCAACTGCGGTCGACCGGCCCGGTCGACCGATAAAACCCGAGAGCAGAGCTCTCAAATCGGTCGACCGTCCCGGTCGACCGTGTCTGTGCCTAACAGACGTGCACGTCTGTGCACGTCGGTCGACCGCAACGGTCGACCGGCCCTTGGTGCGGTCGACCGTCACGGTCGACCGACCAGCCTGTCAGCACAAAACAAGGTCAGAAAATTTTTGGAAAATATTTTATAAAAACTTTTTATCATTTCTGAAAATTCCATAAAACTTGTTTTATCATTTTATGTTAAAACATAAACATGTGATAAAAATTTCAAGACAATATAACAACATATCAATTCATTTTTGTGTCTTGCAAATTTTATCAAAAACAAAACTTGTATTTTGTCAAACTTGATTTTTCAAGAACATGAATAGGGATATCAAAATAAGTTTGTTTACCAAGTTAAAGCATGTATGTATAAATAGAAAATATCTACTATACATATAATATATGTAAACTTGTTTTGATCAACTATTCATAAAAACCAAATATCAAATCATAAAACGTGTGTTTTTGTGTTCACTTGAGCATATCAACTAAACTAAGCTTTACAATGGATCTAAAAACTCTATCTAAAATAGGATACCTAAGTCTTCTTGACGATCTTCATTTTCAAGTAGACTTGCTCCAAAACTCCGTGATTCTCCAAGTGCAAAAGTATGATCTTTAAGCTTTGGCACCGGAAACACCATGAATAGCTTCTAAACTCCTTGTTGAAGCTAATCACCAACTAATATCCTGTTAATGATCTGAAACTTAGAAACACAAGAATATTAGTGAACATAACTACATGAGTGTTGATCATCATCAAAACTAGAGTGGAAGGCCATTGGGCCAACAATCTCCCCCTTTTTGATGATGACAAAACTCATGGAGTTATATATGCATGGATTAAAGATAAGCTTCAAGGAAGCTCCCCCTTAACTCATGCATAAACAAATAAACATAAATATGATAAACTCTAGATACCACATGGAATATCCAAAACAAAGCAAGCTCTAGATACCAATTACAACAATTACAAAGCAAGCTCTTTGGATACCAATTAAACTTAATAAACAATTAAACTTAATATTCTTGATATTAAAACATAATATATGCATATAAAACACAAATACTTCTCCCCCTTTTTGTCAATCATCAACAAAGGGGTAAACAATCAAAACCATAGATAAAATGAGGGGTAAAAATCTTTCTCCCCCTTTTTGTCAATCAAAACAATGCAAACAATGTTCTCCCCCTTTTTGTCTAAAACAAAAAAACAAAGTCAATAAGGGGTGACTACAAACATGATATCAATTAAAAAATATGTCAATGAAGCATCTTGATACCAATAAACAAGGATCAATATATGTTATATGCTATATACATTCATGAAGAGGAAGACGCTAAGTTAGCTTCCCTACACATATGCATTACATGAAGAAAGGATGACAAGCCCCAATTCACATAACACATATATGTAATGCATAAGAGGAGATGTGAAGCTCCCCCTACACACGTATATCATATAAAGAAGAGTTGTCAAGCTCCTCAATTTATAATATACTCAACATGAATCTATATGTAAGAGAGATGTTAAGCTCTCCTTGCATATAGGAAATACAAATCAAAACTTTGAATATTTTCTTTAAACAACATTTTGAGATACCAATTGTAATTAAACATAACAAATTACCAATTGTAAAACAACATAACAAATTTTGAATGTCTAAACACAAATTTTGATACCAATTGTAAGAATATATTTCATTTTGAAAACATATGATACCAAATTCGAAATGTCAATCATAAAGTATGGGAGTACAAATACCAATTGAAAGACAAAATATGAAATACTCATTTTCTCCCCCTTTATGAAATACCAAAGGAAACATTGAATACTTTTATTTTAACAAGTTAAACATAAACAACTATTTGTGCTCTAAGATATAGGAATATAGTAGGCACAAATAAAACAAGTATATGTGTATGAAATGGAATGAGTATCAATCACCAATAGATGATACCAAATGAAAACATACATACACAATAAACATATGAGTATACAAAAGGTCAAAATGATACCAATTGAAAGAGTTCAATGATACCAATTGACATAACAATAAGCTCAAGTGCATACATCATATTATCTACCACCCAATCATAATTCAAGTTTTAAAGATTTTCAATTTAGGGCATACATGAACATGATCTCCCATCCTACCACCCTTAGAAGGTAGGGGTTTTCAAAGATAGATTTGAAAATGTAGTTTTGTTTGAAAATTACTACCAAAATGAAGAACACCGCAACTAGTTAAATGGAAAAACTTATTAACTAGTACGAAATCCTTCAAGCAAGGAATAAAGCAAATTATTTTTCATAAACATGAAATCCACATCATATCAAACACTCAAGTTCAATTAGGCATAAATAGGACTCATGAAAATAAAACATGAGCAAGCAATAAATGTGAGTGTAAAAATAAAATATGAAGATCATAAATATGAAAATTAGGCAATAAGCTCAATTATTCTTTAAAACACGAAAATCATCAAACTATCTAATCTTCAAGGCATATGTATGTCAAATACAAACTATAGTATACATACATATTCAAAACATAACGAGTCCACAAAATATATGCATTAAGGCACGTGGCTCAAAAAGGATACTCATGTATAGTCAATAGTTTGGATAAGATGGACATATACATGAAGTTAAATATTGACACAATAAACATGACAATCATGAAAACATGAAAAACTAAATCTTTCATTAAAACAAATGTCATTTCAAGGTATATGTATGAATTGTCAACACAATAATTATACATACATATCCCTAAACACATATGAGTCCATATATATATATTTGCATGAAAGGCAAATGACTCAAGGGGTATACATGTATATCTTAATGTTTTTGGCAAAATGCACATATACATGAAATGCAAACTCATAACACAAAACAAATTCAAAAATGGGAATACAAGTTTAAAATGTACTAATCATCAAAACTAGACTATACTAGCACATCTAATGGGAACAAACAAGCATTCAATCCCAAACATATATAGATTTATTTGTAGCCCATCATATGTACAAATATAACTCCTAGTCTTAATGAAAACTAACATCTAAACATATATTCAAAACATGAAGTATCAAAACAAACACGAATATTATTTTGCTATATAAAACAAGCAAAGATTCATCAAAAATTCTTTTATCAAACTTCTAGGTATATGTATGATTCATCCAAATTTAACAATATACATACATATCCCAACCGTAAACGAGTCTATTAAAAGTATTTGCATGAAGGCTAAAGACTCATGGGTATACATGTATATTTATTAGGTTTGAATTCAAAATACATATACATGAAGTAAAAACATGAAAATAGGCATAGCAAGTATAAATGAAGGAATCATCAAAACTAACTTATACATGTGCATATAGTGGGTACAAATGAGCATGAAGTGCAAACATATAAAAGTCAATTTGTTCTCACTATGTGTACATGCATACATGCAAGTTTTGATAAACTCTACATCTAAACTAGTTTATACCACATAAAGCATAAAACAACAAAATCATCATGAGAAAACTAAAACATGATTACTATGTAAATTCACATGTATTAGATTCATGATGTACATTATAGCTAAACAAAAGGTGAGGACACTAACTATGGGTTCATATAAGCAATTGTGTCTCAAATACTATACATGTATGTCAAGGATCTAATAAACATGGAATGAACATACTAATCTATAGACATCAAAAACATGTCATAAAGCATTAAAACATGCTATAAACTATGAACATGAAAAGCATGTAAACAATAAATGGGAGTAAAGGATTGTTACCAAAACCGAAAAAGCAACTCTCCTTGTCTCCAAAACATGGTGGTCCTCTCCACCATCTCTTCCCTTGAAAGTGATGCATCCAATAGATTTCCTTTAAGTCCGGAACGCATCCTCTCCAAGGTGCTAACACTCTCACGTCATGTGAGAGCCCACACCTACATCAAAAATTGGAGGGGTGGTCTTTGGTACCCATACTCTTTTGGGTCCATGGGGGTTAGTACCTTCTCTAACCCAAACAAACTTCTTGGCTAAATTTTCAACATGTAAACGATCATAGCAAAATTTAGCAAGATGGCCTTTTCGGCCACAATGTGTACATGTGTACACATGAGCATACTTGTGTTGATGGTGTCCGTGTGAAGCATGTGTATGCCGTGATGGGTGTGCATGCATAAAAGATGGAACTTGTTTCTTTCGAACCAAGGTTTCCAACCGTGAGTGGTTCATGGCACATTGGCTCATAGTGGAGCCCAAACAATCTACTCTCTTCTTTAACATACAAATATCATCAATAATTTTAGAAGAAGAGGTACATGCATTAGGTAGACTAGATGAAGAAGCTACACTAGCATGGCAAACATGTGCATCAATTTATTTTGCAAAACAATATTCTTATCTAAACAAACATTCAACTCATTTGAAATAGAAATGATTTTGTTTTTCAAAGCAACATTCTCTTTTAAAACAAAATCAACTTTAGAAGACAAATTTTCATTTTTCTTCAAAATAGTTTCACAATCATTTTTATACTTTAAAAATTTATTTTCTTTTAAAGCAAGTTCCAATTGAGATCTCAATGAATCCCTTTCATTATAGACCTCAACCTTTTCTTGCAAAACACAATCAAGTCTAGAATGCAAACACTTATTTTCTTTTTCAATTTCTAGACTTTTCTTTTTCAAAATCTTATATTTTTCAATTAGTTTTTCACAAACTATGGATAGTTCTTCATTCAAAGTATGGGCATCAATATGATCATTTGAAGAACTAGCATCATCATCACTATCTAATGGAGTTTCCGAGTGTACCTCAAGGGAGTCATTCCCTTGGACCATGAAGCATTGTGAATTGGATTCTCCACTAGATTCCTCTTCTTGAATTTGAACTTGAAGCTCCGAGGTGGTGGTGGTTGTCAATTTGTTCCACACTGCAAAGGCGGAATCAAAGTTAGAAGCACATAAGAGATAATCTTTAGGAAGAGTGCTTCTAATAGTCTCTAGGGCTTGTGCATTGGCCCCTATATGATTACCATCACCAAGATAACATCTCTTGGTGGCGGCAAGGAAGACATGCAAACCTAGGGTCTTTAGGTACATGGACATCCTATACTTCCAAATATCAATGTTGGAAGGATCATAGCTAGGTGGGGGCATGAAGTCCATGGTATAAACTAGATGTGTGCAAACAAGCAAATGCAAATGAGATTAGCAAGCAAATGGATCACTCCTAGGATGTTAAGCCTAAGTATCAGGAGCACTAGCTCTGATACCAATTGAAAAACACCTAGAGGGGGGGGGTGAATAGGTGTAAGTGCTAATCTAAGAAACTAAATGCAAACTAAGTGCGCTAAATGCGGAAGCTAATGCAAATTATGCACAAACTAATACAATACAACAAGTGTAGCCGAATTCCCCTTGCGAGGCTGTAACGCCCCGATTCCACGGATACGGGGACGTCACTGCGACGTATATACGTAGGTCATAAATTGCCCCCACGTATATACGCTAAGCATAAAAGTACAATAAAGATCAGAGTACGACAAAGCGTGGTAATCATACATATGCCAACTCAAGATATACACATACAAAGTTATCACAGGATATCATAAAGTATTACACATTACATGTGTATTACGTCATAACCAAGTCCAAAAGAGTAATATACAATATGTATACAAAAGGCTCACGAGTAGGATGGAGGTCCCGTGAGTCAAAAAGGAGGAGTCTGGCACGAGGGGGCTGGAACTAGTCCGCCTGCTCACTAAGGTAAGCTTGGTCCTCTGTGGATGGCTCCACTTCGTTCCAAGCTTCGGAATCTGAATGTGCAAATCCAAGGAGTCAAGACATATAACAATAAACAACTATAGCCAAGTGGCTAAGGGACATGAATAAGGAAAGATGAACAGTCATAAGGAATATCAGCTAACAAGTATGAAAAGCATGAAGAAATAAAATCCTAATACAATGAATCTACAGTTAACGTCTTATTATTATTACTTGTCTTACTGTGATATCTAACTATGTGACCCAGCGTCCCAGAGCACATAGATCCATATCCTAGTAAAGCAAGGTTGTTATTGGAAACAGCGGTTGTATCGACGAACTATGTTTACAGTGGGTCCCGTGCATGCTCGGGACCACGGTCCAGGGTGTTCCGTTGCTTGATGACGGAACCAGCCGCAAGGCCTATCAGGAGGGACTTATGTATGCCCTTTGTCATGACAGTATCAGGAAGAGGGAGCAAGCACTCCCCTCGGTCCCCTGGAGGCCCTCAGGTCAGACCGGAAATATAATTGTACAATATACCTAATGCCACTGTAAACACGAACACATATCGATATCCGCATGTTTCCCCCGACCCATGTGTAAGTTGGTCCATTTTATACAAAAGTCAAGTGCATCATGCTTGGTTTAAGAGATAGCATGATAAAAGGTGATATTCACTATTTAACGAGTCATGAAACGAGAATATGTAATAACAAGTCATGAAGTAACAAGTGGTGAGATCCATCAAGTAACATGTCATGTAATATCAGTTATGAAGCATAAACAGGAATAATATGTTACACATGTATCAAGGATAAAATTCAAATTCAAATAGGAAATCAACTAAGTCAGACATTCAGAATTAGTCGACTAGGTGGAAGGGTTAGTCGACTAATAGGGGTCTTAAGTCGACTAATAGTCTAGATGAGTCGACTAAAACTGGGTTCCAGAGAGTTGTAATTCTGTTTCAGGAAAAGTTAGTCGACTAGGGTTGTAAGGGTAGTCGACTAACAGGGAGCTACTAGTCGACTAATAGATACTTAAGTCGACTAAGCCTGTGATACAGAGAGTTGATGTTTTATTTCAGGAAAACAGGAGTCGAGTGGGGAGAAATGGGTAGTCGACTAGGGGTCCCTAGTCGACTGGAAATCTGGTCTAGTCGACTAAAACTGTGAAATCAGAAAGGTTAAGTTTCAACTAAAGTGGATTAGTCGACTAGTTCCTAGGTCAAGTCGACTAGTCGTGGGAAAAACAGTGACAGAACAGATTTTCTGGTGGTTGTTCTTGATGGTCTAAAAGTGGGATTTTATGGCACAAGTGTACATAATTTGTCAACACAAGTATACAAAGGAGTTTACAAGTCTTGGTGAGTAGATATACTCACTTCGAACGGTTGTGTGAAAGTTCTACGAGTTCCAAATGATCGTTGACGACAATATCACCAACTAGGTCTTTGGCGATACTTCCGATGAAGAGATATGCAATCCAAATCCAAGGGTTGTAGTTGCTTGGGAAGGAGATGAAGGCCTTGAGGTGGTTTGGAGTTAGGGTTTGAGATGGAGAAGGAAATGGTGAAGGCTAAACTCTTGGTGAAGTGAAGAAAAGAGAAAAGAATTGTAAAGGAAAGTTTATATAGGATTTGATTTTTGTAAAGGAGGTGCAAATAAAGAATTTGAGAGGGGGTTTATTGCAAAATAGGAGAAGGGATGGGTGTCCCTCACCTTGGCCACTTGGCCGGCCATGGGAGAGAGAGAGAATGAAGGCATTAATGAGGAAGGGTGTGGAGTTTGTTGGAATTTTGGATATTTTGGAGGAGAAGATATTTTGGGAATTTGGTGGAAGGAAAGAAGGAAAGAAAAAGGAAAAAGGAAAAAGGAAAAGAAATTATAAAATGAAGATATTTTCTTGATCTCCAAAAATGAAAATATCGGAAACACAGGTTCCTGGGTTTAAGTCTAAGATACGGAAAACATTTCGGAAAATACCGAAATCGTCCGAAATTCAAGTATCTCGGAACGACTCATAAATTTCACCAAAAATCAATAATAATATATGAAGACTAATAGTGAAATCCTTTTTAAGAAATACTTTATAGTTTTAAAACTAAAAATCCCGGAATCAGTTAACTACCGACTCCGTTGGAATTTTCATAAATTCATAAAATTCTCATAAAAAGTATTTAAGTAGGGAATATGATTCTAAGAAATAAAGTCTAAAGGACCATCTAGAAATTCCTAACTGTTTGAGAATTAAAAATTCGGGAATCGATCAGTGACACTGGTCGACACCGGTTTTGAAGAAATTCATTTTAATTCAGGAAAATTCCAGAAAATCATATAAAATCTAATATATTAGAAAATGATATTTGAAATTGAAATCGGTCAAATACAGGAAGTAAATCGGAAAATACGATCGAAAAGCTGAATACGCAACTAAGTACGTATTCCGGAAACGGGATATTACAATCCACCCACCTTACAAAAATTTCGTCCTCGAAATTTCAGAAAGTGGAAGGTAACAGGAAAGGTAACAGATAGATAAGGAAAAGAAGAGAGATAACAGTAGAAAAGAATAGAAGGAAGGAGTTTTTACCAAATCAAGATCTGAAGAGTTGAGGGTAACGCTCTCGGATAACATCCTCTCGTTCCCATGTGGCTTCTCCCGGTGCATGCCTGTTCCAAGACACCAATACCAATGGTATCGCCTTGCTCTTCAGTGTCTTAACACTCCTATCCAATATGGCCCTCGGCTGCTCTTGATATGACAAATCCGGTTGTAGTTCCAGTTCGGAGTGATCCAAAATATGACTATCATCCTTGACATACCTCCGCAACTGTGACACGTGGAAAACATTGTGAACTCCATCCAAAGATGGCGGTAACGCCAATCTGTAAGACACATCTCCCACTCGCTCCAAAATCTCGAATGGGCCGATATATCTTGGACTAAGCTTTCCACGAAGACCGAACCGGATAACTCCCTTGGTAGGTGATATCTTCAAGAACACATGATCTCCGGCCTGGAATTCCAATGGCCTTCTCTGAGTGTCAGCCCAACTCTTCTGCCGACTCTGTGCTGCTCTGAGATGGTCTCTGATGATCCTGACTTTCTCTGTTGTCTGAATCAGGATTTCTGGCCCCAAAAGTCTCCTCTCACCGACTTCATCCCAACAAATCGGTGATCTACACTTCTTCCATACAATGCCTCAAAAGGTGCCATCTTGATACTTGCCTGATAGCTGTTGTTGTAAGAAAACTCAGCCAAGTGAAGATGATCTTCCCAAGATCCCTTAAACTCAATCATGCAGGCCCTTAGCATATCTTCAAGGATCTGGATAGTCCTCTCAGATTGCCCGTCTGTCTGAGGATGATATGAAGTACTGAATTTCAGACGAGTTCCCAGACTTTCTTGGAGACTTTCCCAGAAATGAGATCTGAATCTGGTGTCTCTGTCTGATACAATACTAACTGGAACTCCATGCAGACGAACTATCTCCTTCATGTACTTGTCTGCCAAGACCTCCGTTGACTGTCCCACCCTGAATGGTATGAAGTGAGCTGACTTGGTGAGACGGTCAATGATTACCCACACAGCATTATTACCTTTAGGACTGCGAGGCAATGCCGTGACAAAATCCATGGTGATGTGCTCCCACTTCCATTCGGGTATTGGTAAGGGTTGTAGAAGTCCAGCTGATCTCTGATGCTCTATCTTTATCTGCTGGCACACCAGGCACTTGGCTACAAACTGGGCTATCTCCCTCTTCATAGCATTCCACCAAAACTGCTTCTTCAAGTCCTGATACATCTTGTTTCCCCCTGGGTGGATGGAATATGCTGAACTGTGTGCTTCTGCTAGAACCTTCTGTCTAATTTCTCCTTGGGGAACACAAATCCTGCTACCATAATACAAAGCACCATCTGGATGAATACAGATATCAGTCCTCAATCCAGCCTCTACCTGAGCTCGGAATTTCTGCAATCTGGGATCTTCCTTTTGAGCTTCCTTGATCTCATCTATCAATGATGACTGAATCTGCAAAGCCATGAACTGTCCTGCCTTCTCAGCTCCTCGAACCAACATCAAGTCCAATCTGATAAAGTCTTGAATCAACTCCTTCTGCTGAGTGAGCTGGACAAGCACTCTATTCTCGGGCATCCTGCTCAGTGCATCTGGAACTGTATTGACCTTGCCTGGATGATATTGCAAGTCAATATCATAGTCCGCCATCAATTCAAGCCACCTCCTCTGCCTCATATTCAACTCTTTCTGTGAGAAAATATACTTGAGGCTCTTGTGATCCGTGTATATCAACACTTTATCCCAGAAGATAGTGCCTCCAAATCTTCAAGGCAAAGATAACAGCTGCTAGCTCCAAGTCATGAGTTGGGTAATTCCGCTCATGAGTCTTCAGTTGCCTAGATGCATATGCTATGACATGATCATGTTGCATAAGTACACATCCCAGGCCTTTTCCTGATGCATCACTGAATATGACCATCCCTCCTCTCCCTGAGGGAGTCTTCAAGATTGGAGCTGAAATGAGCCTCTGCTTCAATTGCTCAAAGGCTGCAGTACACTCCTCTGTCCATATGTACCTTTCCCCTTTCCTGGTGAGCTTGGTCAATGGGGCTGCAATCCTAGAGAAATCCTGGACAAAGCGTCTGTAATATCCGGCTAGTCCAAGAAAACTCTTAATCTCAGTCACCGTCCTCGGAATCGGCCAATCTCTCACTGCCTGGATTTTGCTGGGATCAACTGAAATTCCTTCTGCTGAAACCATGTGTCCAAGGAAGGCTATGCTGTCCAACCAGAACTCACACTTGCTCCTCTTGGCATGAAGCTGCTCCTGCTGGAGAGTCTGCAACACAATCCTCAAGTGTTCTGCATGCTCCCTGTTGTTCTTTGAATAGATCAAAATGTCATCTATGAAAACAACAACGAACTGATCCAGATAGGGCGAGAACACTCGGTTCATCAAATCCATGAAAACTGCAGGGGCATTGGTGACTCCGAAAGGCATAACTAGAAATTCATAGTGGCCATAACGGGTCCTGAATGCCGTCTTCGGGATATCCTCCTTCTTCACCCTCAGCTGATGGTAACCCGACTGTAAATCTAATTTAGAGAATACACGGGCCCCATGAAGCTGATCAAACAGATCATCAATCCTGGGTAAGGGATACTTGTTCTTGATGGTTACCTTGTTCAATTCTCTATAATCAATACAAAGCCTTTTACCACCATCCTTCTTGTTCGCCAATAGCACTGGAGCTCCCCATGGTGAAGTACTTGGTCTAATCAATCCTTTGTCTGAGTATTCCTGCAGTTGCTTCTTCAGAATCTCCACTCTGTCGGTGCCATCCTGTACGGAGCCTTGGATATAGGAGCTGCTCCTGAAACTGTGTCAATGGAGAACTCGATCACCCTGTCAGGTGGCAGTCCTGAGATCTCAGCAAACACTCCTGGGAATTCATCCCACACCGGTACCTTCTGCTTCTGAACCTCCGAAGTAGTCATCCGAGTCTTTCCCTTGGTAGACTTCACTTCTCCACTAAATTGGAACTCCGGTTGATGAGGGATTCTGAAATTAATTTTCTTCTCCCTACAATCAATAACTGCATGGTACTGACTGAGCCAGGTCATGCCTAAGATTACGTCGTACCCTTTGGTGTCTAGTACGATCATATCTATGGCCAAGATCTTATCACATAGTTCTACTGGACAATCAGTACAGACTCTAGAAGATATGACTACCCCATTCCCTGTACTAATCTCCCATTTGTGGTCTAAAGATCTAACAGGTATAGAATGCAAGGCCACAAAATGGTCTGAGATATAACAATGGGATGCACCTGAATCGAAGAGAGCTAAAACAGGTTTCGAATGAACTCTGATGTTACCTGTTATCACCTCCTCTGAAGCCTCAGCCTCTTCTGCAGTCAGATTGTAAGCCTGACCTCTACCACGCCCTGCTGCAGTCCTAGCTCCTCTCTGGACTGGGCGAACAACATGCTGTGGAGGAAGGGGAAGAGCTCTCCTCATCACTGGTCCCTGATTCCTCTGCCCAAGCGGCCCTGGAAGTGCCCTCTGTCCATTTGGTCCTTGAGGTGCCGGCAAAGCTTGGTTGGCAAATCCAATTCTCCTGTGTGGACAGGTCTCTACCGCATGGTCTCGGGACCCACACACCAAACACAATCCATTTGCCCTACGGCAATTCTGCTGAGAATGACCTGGTTTCTGGCAAAAGTTGCAGATAGGACCTGGTCGAGCCATCTGGTAAGGAGCTGGTCTGAATGGTTGCCTGGCCTGAACCTTCGCTGCTCTGTATGGGCCTCCTCTTCCCATTAGTGCAAACGGCCTCTTCATGGCCTGGTTCCTCATCTGGTTGGCTTGCTTCTTCTCTAACCCACGCTCCACCTCTCGAGCTATGGTGAGAACTTCTGAATAAGTCTTCAGCTGCTGGGGCATCAAGAAGACCTGTATGTCCATCTGCAGGCCCTGCTGGAATCTACTTGCCCGCTTCTCCTCATCCGTCACCATGTACGGAGCAAAGCGGCTGAGTCTGAGAAACTCCGCGGCATACTCGTCCACGGACTTGTTCCACTGCTGGAGTCTGATAAACTGCTCTTCCATATCTTTCTGAGCAGTAGCAGGGAAGAATCTGCTGTAGAAACTCTTGGAGAACGTGTCCCAGGTGACAGGCTTCTCCAATCTGGCCTCTTCAGCGAGCCACCAAGTTCTGGCTACATCTTTCAACTGAATCTTGGCGACCTCAACTTGGTTCTCCTTTGGTACTCTGGCTGCATTCAGCAAATCTGTGGTGTCTGTCAGCCATTGCTCAGCATCCAAGGGCTTCTCTTCTCCCGTGAAGATGGCTGGCTGCAGCCTCCTGAAATCTGAAATATTCCCCGGCCTCTGTTCTTTCGGTGCTGTCAACTCTTGTCGGAGAAGCTCCGTCTGCTGCTGCTGGTTCTCCATCATGGTCTGAATGACCCTCAAAATATCCACATTCTCTCCCGTGGGTCCATTCGAAGCTTGCCCCGAGTGGTTACGGCCCGTCCTTCGCTCCATACCGAGTTAGGAATAGAAAACTGGAATTTGAAAACAATTGGAAGGAGTTTAGGATACAAGGGAATGAATCGAGGAAGGAATCAAGGACTTAATAACTTTGTATATGGTAGTTGGCATTAGCAAATTACTAGAATTTGCTGCTTGATTGTACTTTAGGTATGAGAGCCTAGGCTCTGATACCAACCTGTAACGCCCCGATTCCACGGATACGGGGACGTCACTGCGACGTATATACGTAGGTCATAAATTGCCCCCACGTATATACGCTAAGCATAAAAGTACAATAAAGATCAGAGTACGACAAAGCGTGGTAATCATACATATGCCAACTCAAGATATACACATACAAAGTTATCACAGGATATCATAAAGTATTACACATTACATGTGTATTACGTCATAACCAAGTCCAAAAGAGTAATATACAATATGTATACAAAAGGCTCACGAGTAGGATGGAGGTCCCGTGAGTCAAAAAGGAGGAGTCTGGCACGAGGGGGCTGGAACTAGTCCGCCTGCTCACTAAGGTAAGCTTGGTCCTCTGTGGATGGCTCCACTTCGTTCCAAGCTTCGGAATCTGAATGTGCAAATCCAAGGAGTCAAGACATATAACAATAAACAACTATAGCCAAGTGGCTAAGGGACATGAATAAGGAAAGATGAACAGTCATAAGGAATATCAGCTAACAAGTATGAAAAGCATGAAGAAATAAAATCCTAATACAATGAATCTACAGTTAACGTCTTATTATTATTACTTGTCTTACTGTGATATCTAACTATGTGACCCAGCGTCCCAGAGCACATAGATCCATATCCTAGTAAAGCAAGGTTGTTATTGGAAACAGCGGTTGTATCGACGAACTATGTTTACAGTGGGTCCCGTGCATGCCCGGGACCACGGTCCAGGGTGTTCCGTTGCTTGATGACGGAACCAGCCGCAAGGCCTATCAGGAGGGACTTATGTATGCCCTTTGTCATGACAGTATCAGGAAGAGGGAGCAAGCACTCCCCTCGGTCCCCTGGAGGCCCTCAGGTCAGACCGGAAATATAATTGTACAATATACCTAATGCCACTGTAAACACGAATACATATCGATATCCGCATGTTTCCCCCGACCCATGTGTAAGTTGGTCCATTTTATACAAAAGTCAAGTGCATCATGCTTGGTTTAAGAGATAGCATGATAAAAGGTGATATTCACTATTTAACGAGTCATGAAACGAGAATATGTAATAACAAGTCATGAAGTAACAAGTGGTGAGATCCATCAAGTAACATGTCATGTAATATCAGTTATGAAGCATAAACAGGAATAATATGTTACACATGTATCAAGGATAAAATCCAAATTCAAATAGGAAATCAACTAAGTCAGACATTCAGAATTAGTCGACTAGGTGGAAGGGTTAGTCGACTAATAGGGGTCTTAAGTCGACTAATAGTCTAGATGAGTCGACTAAAACTGGGTTCCAGAGAGTTGTAATTCTGTTTCAGGAAAAGTTAGTCGACTAGGGTTGTAAGGGTAGTCGACTAACAGGGAGCTACTAGTCGACTAATAGATACTTAAGTCGACTAAGCCTGTGATACAGAGAGTTGATGTTTTATTTCAGGAAAACAGGAGTCGAGTGGGGAGAAATGGGTAGTCGACTAGGGGTCCCTAGTCGACTGGAAATCTGGTCTAGTCGACTAAAACTGTGAAATCAGAAAGGTTAAGTTTCAACTAAAGTGGATTAGTCGACTAGTTCCTAGGTCAAGTCGACTAGTCGTGGGAAAAACAGTGACAGAACAGATTTTCTGGTGGTTGTTCTTGATGGTCTAAAAGTGGGATTTTATGGCACAAGTGTACATAATTTGTCAACACAAGTATACAAAGGAGTTTACAAGTCTTGGTGAGTAGATATACTCACTTCGAACGGTTGTGTGAAAGTTCTACGAGTTCCGAATGATCGTTGACGACAATATCACCAACTAGGTCTTTGGCGATACTTCCGATGAAGAGATATGCAATCCAAATCCAAGGGTTGTAGTTGCTTGGGAAGGAGATGAAGGCCTTGAGGTGGTTTGGAGTTAGGGTTTGAGATGGAGAAGGAAATGGTGAAGGCTAAACTCTTGGTGAAGTGAAGAAAAGAGAAAAGAATTGTAAAGGAAAGTTTATATAGGATTTGATTTTTGTAAAGGAGGTGCAAATAAAGAATTTGAGAGGGGGTTTATTGCAAAATAGGAGAAGGGATGGGTGTCCCTCACCTTGGCCACTTGGCCGGCCATGGGAGAGAGAGAGAATGAAGGCATTAATGAGGAAGGGTGTGGAGTTTGTTGGAATTTTGGATATTTTGGAGGAGAAGATATTTTGGGAATTTGGTGGAAGGAAAGAAGGAAAGAAAAAGGAAAAAGGAAAAAGGAAAAGAAATTATAAAATGAAGATATTTTCTTGATCTCCAAAAATGAAAATATCGGAAACACAGGTTCCTGGGTTTAAGTCTAAGATACGGAAAACATTTCGGAAAATACCGAAATCGTCCGAAATTCAAGTATCTCGGAACGACTCATAAATTTCACCAAAAATCAATAATAATATATGAAGACTAATAGTGAAATCCTTTTTAAGAAATACTTTATAGTTTTAAAACTAAAATCCCGGAATCAGTTAACTACCGACTCCGTTGGAATTTTCATAAATTCATAAAATTCTCAGAAAAAGTATTTAAGTAGGGAATATGATTCTAAGAAATAAAGTCTAAAGGACCATCTAGAAATTCCTAACTGTTTGAGAATTAAAAATTCGGGAATCGATCAGTGACACTGGTCGACACCGATTTTGAAGAAATTCATTTTAATTCAGGAAAATTCCAGAAAATCATATAAAATCTAATATATTAGAAAATGATATTTGAAATTGAAATCGGTCAAATATAGGAAGTAAATCGGAAAATACGATCGAAAAGCTGAATACGCAACTAAGTACGTATTCCGGAAATGGGGTATTACAGAGGCTCTGGACTAACTCCTCTTGATTCCCCTTTAAATGGGTTGAGGTGCTATGTGAAGCTCTTGTTGGTTGAGTATAAGTTAGGCACACACACACAAGCAATCCAACCAATGTGCACTCACAATCAAGCCAAGCAATAAAGGATATAGCAATAAGAGATGCAAGGCACAACACAAGCAATATATGATATGAATGAATCAATGCTCAACACGAGCAAGTATGATATGATGATGAGTATGATGCTTTGCACAAATATAAGAGAGAGAGTTAGAGAGACAATGGATCAAAACGCAAACACCAAGATTTGTTCGAGGTTCGAGCACCTTGCTCTACATCCCCGCCTACACCACCGTGTAGGATTTCCACTATCTCAACTCCCACCGAGGGAACCTCTACCAAAGAGGATTTCTTACAACTCTAGGAGTACCGAACTCCTCTCTCAACCAACAACCTCCACCGAGGCCAACAACCAACAACAACCACCTCTACCGAAGAGGTTTACAACCAACACAATCACCTCTACCTAAGAGGGATCCAAACCAATAACCCAATACAACAATCTCCACCTTTACCAAAGAGGGAGCAACTCAAGAAATCAAGGGTTTACAACAAGTGGTATATTTCAACCACAAACCTCTTTCCTTTTTCTTTTTCACAAAAACAAGATCCTAAATAGTTTAGGATAGAAGATATAGCTCAAGTGTGGATTCAAAGTGTTTTTGGAAACAAGCAACAAAGAAAAACTACTTGGGAAATCTCTTGTATATGATAGAAAATGAAATACCAAATCAAAATCCCAAAACCTAGTTTTCTTTGATTTTCCAAAAACCCAAAATAAAGATGAGAAGTTAAAAGCACAAAAACTCCTTTGAAAACTCTTTTAAACACTTCAGAAAACTGAAAATTTTTCTCTTCAAAAACTTGGCTAAAATCCCCAAAGAGATGGGGTTTATATAGCCCTTATACAAAACTAGCCGTTAGGCTGAGTTGGCAGTCTGACAGACTGCCGGTCGACCGGTCCGGTCGACCGCCAACGGTCAGAATTATGACCGTTGGGCAACTGCGGTCGACCGGCCCGGTCGACCGATAAAACCCGAGAGCAGAGCTCTCAAATCGGTCGACTGTCCCGGTCGACCGTGTCTGTGCCTAACAGACGTGCACGTCTGTGCACGTCGGTCGACCGCAACGGTCGACCGGCCCTTGGTGCGGTCGACCGTCACGGTCGACCGACCAGCCTGTCAGCACAAAACAAGGTCAGAAAATTTTGGGAAAAATATTTTATAAAAACTTTTTATCATTTCTGAAAATTTCATAAAACTTGTTTTATCATTTTATGTTAAAACATAAACATGTGATAAAAATTTCAAGACAATATAACAACATATCAATTCATTTTTGTGTCTTGCAAATTTTATCAAAAACAAAACTTGTATTTTGTCAAACTTGATTTTTCAAGAACATGAATAGGGATATCAAAATAAGTTTGTTTACCAAGTTAAAGCATGTATGTATAAATAGAAAATATCTACTATACATATAACATATGTAAACTTGTTTTGATCAACTATTCATAAAAACCAAATATCAAATCATAAAACGTGTGTGTTTTGTGTTCACTTGAGCATATCAACTAAACTAAGCTTTACAAATGGATCTAAAAACTCTATCTAAAATAGGATACCTAAGTCTTCTTGACGATCTTCATCTTCAAGTAGACTTGCTCCAAAACTCCGTGATTCTCCAAGTGCAAAAGTATGATCTTTAAGCTTTGGCACCGGAAACACCATGAATAGCTTCTAAACTCCTTGTTGAAGCTAATCACCAACTAATATTCTGTTAATGATCTGAAACTTAGAAACACAAGAATATTAGTGAACATAACTACATGAGTGTTGATCATCATCAAAACTAGAGTGGAAGGCCATTGGGCCAACAAGGAGAACACACTCTAACCATTATCCAATTGATTCTATCAATGGATCTCGCCGTAATTCAACTCAAAGATTCACATTTAATTCTTCATATTTTTCAACAATCCCCCACAATGATGGAGATTCAAGGAATTAAAACACAAAGAGACTGACTCTATAGTTAAAGGTACTTTAGAAAAAAATTACACCAGGATAGGTGAACTAGGTCTTGTATCTTCCATAGCGAAAGGTTTATCGGACTTACTAGCTAACCAGTGAACTAAGTCTTGAACTGTTAGCCGTTAATATAAGCCAAGTCAAAAAGCTTCACACAGTAACTTTTCGAATCAACTTTGGTTCTCGGTTGTGTCCATTTTAGCCTTGGCATTCTTAATTTCAGAGAGTATCTTTAGGGAATAACAACCTCTATAGAAATTTTCAAAGAGCCAACCCAGCTCTATACTCACATAAGTGATCGTCCTATTAAGAGTAGTCTACTTTACTCCACTTGTTTTAATAATAAGATATAGGCATCATTAAAAGCGTTAAGCTTATTCTTAATCCACTTGTAGAAGACACTTGTGTGCACCTTAGGAATGGATTGGAGTAAGGCTCATAAGTGCTTACTTGCTGAGTCAATCATAACTAGTTTTTTATCTTGAACTTAGTCTGTGGGATCTCCAGTCGCTAAGTGAGGTATTCATTAAGCTGACTCAGTAAGGTTAGGCTTTTAGACCCATTCCCCTCGATGCGCAGTTTATACGCTCTCCACTTAAACCTTTGGTAAACGGATCCGCTAAATTATCTTTTGACGAGACAAAGTCAATAGAGATAATTCCATTTGAGAGCAACTGCTTAACGGTATTATGTCTACGACGAATATGTCTAGACTTACCATTATATATAAAATTTTGTGCCCTAAATATAGCTGCTTGATTATCGCAGTGAATGCATATAGCAGGCACTGGCTTTGGCCATAATGGTATATCTTTCAAAAATTGTCAAAACCATTCTGCTTTTTCTCTGACGTTATCTAAGGCTATGAATTCTAATTCCATAGTGGAACGGGTAATACATGTTTGTTTGAAAGATTTCCAAGATACCGCTCCTCCTCCTAGAGTGAATCGTATCCGCTAGTTGATTTTGATACCTCAGAATCTGTAATCCAATTAGCATCACTGTATCCTTCAAGTACAGATGGATACTGTCCATATCTCAAGGCATATTCCTTGGTATGTGATACGTAACCTAATACTCGTAGTAGAGTAGTCCAATGATTATCACTAGGGTTATTAGTGTATCTGCTTAACTTGCTTACAACGTAAGCAATATCAGGTCTAGTGCAATTCATTAAATATATTAAACTTTTTATAATCTGAGAATACTCCAACTGGCGTACTCCGATTCCTGTATTCTTATGAGATGGATGCGTGGGAGAAAAGGATTTGCATTCACTTTTATCCTATGATCCTTGAATCTTTCTATCATCTTATCTACTAGTGAGATTGAGATAGACTGATTCCATCTAGTGTTCTTGTGATTTTAATTCTTAAAGTTACATCAGCAACCCCCAGATCCTTCATTTCAAAATTGTTGGATAACATTCTTTTAGTGGACTTAATAATTTCAATATTAGTCCCAAGTATCAATATGTCGTCTACATAAAGACAAACAATAATACATGCATTTTCAACTGTTTTAGTGTAAACACACTTATCACATTCACTGATAGTGAATCCATCTTTGATCATGACACTATCGAATTTCTCATGCCATTATTTTGGAGCCTGCTTTAGACCGTATAAGGATTTTACCAATTTACACACTTTGTGTTTTTATCCCTTGACTATAAATCCTTCAGGTTGCTCCATATATATTTCTTCATTTAATTCACCATTTAAGAATGCAGTCTTCACATTCATTTGATGGATATCTAAGTTATGCAATAATGTAATTGCAATTAACATTCGAATGGAGCTTACTCTTATTACTGGTGAATAAGTATTGAAGTAGTCAAGTCCTTCCTTTTGTCGATAACTATTGACTACTAATCTAGCCTTGTACTTATCGATAGATCCATCGGATTTTAATTTTCTTTTGAAAATTCACTGACACCCAATTGGTTTACTGCCAGGAGGCAAGTTTGCCAATTCCCAAGTATGATTACTTAGTATGGATTCTATTTCGCTATTTATAACTTCTTTCCATATTTGTGCTTCTTGGGTAGACATAGCCTCTTTAAATGTTTGAGGCTCGCTTTCAATAGCATATGCTATGAAATCTGAACCAAAAGATTTTGAGATTCTAGATCTCTGACTTCTTCTAGGTTCAATTCCGCATTAACAAACGATTCCTCGGGGCTTTCGTCCCTGAACGCCATCTCATGTGTTCTTTTCCTAGAAGTCTTATCTATTTCCCATTTGTATGGAAAGATGTCTTCAAAGAATATAGCATCTCGAGATTCGATAATCATGTTTACATGAATATCTAGTATTTTTAATTTATGAACCAGAAATATGTAGGCACTACTATTCAAGACATAGCTTATGAATATGCAGTTCATAGTTCTTACTCCTAATTTAATCTTTTTAGGTATTGGTGCTAGTACCTTTGCAAAGCACCCCCACATTTTGAGGTAATGGTAGGAAGGTATCCTTCCATGCCATAACTCAAATGATATAGACAAGTTTCTTGTGGGGTACTATATTTAGGATATAATTTGCAGTTAACAGAGCTTCCCCCACATGTTCTACGGAGCTCCAGAACTTACGAGCATGGAATTGACCATCTCCTTTAAAGTTCTGTTCTTCCATTCAGTAATTCCATTTTGCTGAGGAGTATACGGTGATGTAGTTTGATAGATTATACTAAATTTAGTACATAACTCACTAAAATCATTTGATTCATATTCTCCGCCTCGATCAGATTTTAGAATCTTGATATTCTTGTTTAGTTGATTCTCAACTTTGACTTTATATGTTATAAACGTATTCATTACCTCATCCTTACTGTTTAGAAGATACACATAACTATATCTTATACAGTCATCAATAAAAGTAATTAAATACTTTTCCTCTAGTTGGCATAAACTTATAGTCACACAAATCGCTATGAATTAACCCTAAAGGTTCTGTATTTCGATCAATTGAGTGAATTGAATTTTTCGCGAACTTGGCCTCAATACAAATCTCACACTTGCGAATTTCTTCAAAGTTGACTTTAGGAATATATCTTACATTAGACAAGTTTTTTAAAGACTTGTAATTTACATGCCCTAATCTAGCATGCCACAAAATAAGAGACTCAAGCAAATAAATAGAAGACTTTTCTTTATTTATAAGCTTAAGGTACAATTACACAGATTTTTTTGTCTGCAACTGTAACATTGGCCTTAAAGAGGCCATCAACAAGATAACCCTTACCCACATACATCCCACCCTTGGTAAGTACAAATTTATCTGATTCGAAATCATTTTAAATCTTTTCTTACTAAGTATTGAGCCAGAGATCAGATTCTTGCGGATATCTGGAACATGTAGTACATCGTTCAGAGTAAGCTCTTTCCCAGATGTCCATTTCAGGATGACCTTTCCTTTTCCCTCAACCTTGGAGACGGCTGTGTTTTCCATGAAGAGTTGCTCATCTTGCTTTAATTTTTGATATTCAGAGAATAATAATTTCTTAGAGCAGATGTGCCGAGTGGCCCTAGTGTCTACCCGCCAATCCTTATTGTTGGTTGTCAGATTTACTTCTGACACCACAGCTGAAAGCTTGGCGACGCATGGTCGGTCAGGTTTGCCTGTGAATGATTCTTCTTGTTCTTTTAAGACGGCTGTGATATTCATTCCCCTTATACCCCTCTTTGTTTCAGATGTAGCAAGTTCCCTTGAAGAGCATGTACTTGCCTTCTTGGACCTTGCCTTTGTATCCTTGGCAGTCTTCTTCTGCTTTAAGCCTTTGAAAGTAGATGCTTTCCCCTTTGAGTCTTCGATCACATTAACCTTGGCTTCATAGGAGTTCTTACTGCTAATTTTTTCAGACTTTCGATTGTCCTCCTCAATTCGAAGCCTCACAATGAGATCTTCCAACTTCAGCTCCTTGCGCTTGTGCTTTAGGTATTTCTTGAAATCTCTCCACGCAGGTGGGAGTTTCTCCACAATAATAGCAACCTGAAAAGTTTCAGGTAGATGCATACCTTCAGTCTCTATCTCGTGCAAGATAAGTTGGAACTCTTGCACCTGACTGATCACAGTCTTGTTGTTCACCATCTTGTACTTCAAAAATCGTCCTTCGACAAACTTCTTGGTACCATCATCCTCAGTCTTGTACTTCTTATCAAGACTGGCCCATAATTTCTTTGTCGTTGTGATTAGACAGTAGACATTGTAAAGAGAGTCATCTGGTTCATTTAAAATATAGTTTCGGCAAAGAAAGTCACCTTGCGTCCATGCATCGACTGCAAGGACTGAGTCTCGATCATTTCCGGGGTCTGGTGGATCCTCTTGCAGGAATTTGGTCAAATACAGAGTGGTCAAGTAGAAAAGCATCTTCTGTTGCCACCTCTTGAATTCTGTGCCATCGAATTTTCCTAGCTTCTTCTGCTTCGGGTTAGGAAGTGGAGTAGGCATCAAAATTTGAATCTGCATGTTTGGTGCCTTACTTGAGCTGTCTTGATTAGTCTAAGATATTTTCTACAATTTCAAGCAGAACAGAAGTAAGTAACTTTAATACTAGTAATTGTCTTAAGATTGTTAGTTCTAGGATCAATCTGGCCACTAATCAATATCACTGATCTAATTGGCCAGGTCAGTGAATATCAGGTGGGAGGTTTCCGTTTAATAGAACTTTCCTTAATTACAGAACAACCTTTCAATTAGTTTCCTTAGTTAAACACCAATTAGACTGGTATAAGTCAGTCTCAATATACTATATATCAGTATAACCCCTATATAAAGAAAATTAATTCACTTATACAGTACTTGGAGTAAGGTACGCTAATAGTGAATCTCCTTAAGACAATTACGTCCACCGCTACGGTGCTAACGGGTTACTGGACGCTGGTCTCCCAAGATACAACACTCCTTCACGGTATTTGGATACCACTACCAAATCACCGTACGGTTGAACCAAAGTTAACCAATACCTTCACAGGATTATTAAAGCAGCAGGACCAAGACAAATTTCAGGGAGAATATTTGTCTTTACTTTGGAGGAACATCCACTGTAGAGAAAGGAGGAAGATAAAAGAATATTCTTCTTTAGAAGTCACAGATTCAGATAACAATTCTATTAAAAAATCAGTTGAATTTTCTGAGCCTTCTTTCAGAACGAATCTTCAGAATCTGTTGGAAGTCACTTCAGAATTCGAGTTGCAGAAGTTCCACTTCGGAATCTGAGTTGCAGAAGAAGGAATTTGTTCTGCGTTGCTTTACTGTGTGTTAAAATGGGAGAAAAGGAGCGCAATTTATAGCACACTGGGAAGGGTAAATCCGTCCGAACGGTTGCAATGGTTCGGTCTGAACTGCTGCAACGGTTCGTTCCAGACAGAAACCGCACAACCATTGTAACGGTTCGCGGCGGTATCATGTCAGCTGTTCCGCTGTTGCGGGTCCAGAGAGCGGAGTGGGTGTGATCCGCTGTAACCCATACCTGTGAGACCTGATTTAAAAAGAACCCGAGCCCTGGGCTACAGCGCCTGCCGCCGCTTGCGGCGCGCGCGCCAATGTGGGCTTGGTTTCCCCCTAATCGCACGCGAAAACTCTAAGTACCTAAAGGGCACACCCTTTATTCTCATTTTTCTTTATTTAAACACTTCGAACTTCCATCCCATGGCCAATGTGAGACAAAACGCTTTTATCTACCTTTAATCCCCTTTTGGCTTTTGAATTTGGCAAACTTTAGATTTGAATATTTAATTCATTCGAAGTCGGAATTGAACTTGTGAATATAGCACGTTCATCCCCAATAGAAGGAGAGCACACTCCAACCATTACCCAATTGATTTTATCAACGGATCTCGCCGTAATTTAACTCAAAGATTCACATTTAATTCTTCATATTTCCCAACAGCCATAATACGATTCGTCCGAGCTTCTGTGGCAAGAATGAAAAGAATAAGAGAAAATGGGATTCCCCGACATTATTTCGGATGAAGAGTCGACAAATAGTAGCCTTGCCATTTCAAATAGATCGAAAAATCAGCAGCACACGCCAAATTCAGTCATACCCAGTGGGGATGAGGAGTAGTTGTAGTAAAAAGTCCCATTGAATGCAACATGCATACTTCCTAAACAAACAAAATGCTATATGCAATGTCCCTGCTGCCAGCTAACGGCCTGTCTGGTGAAATCACACATCAAAGCAACAGTCGCCACCGAGAATAAGAAAGACATCAACTTGTTCAACATGGTGCATACACTAATCAGACGAAATTCGTTTAACTCTTGTAGGACGTTTCCTTTTAGGAACTGAAGCAACTCCCACTACTTTCCAATCTGTCAGAAGACTGAGTATTCTCAAAGAAAAATTGAACTGCCATATACACGTCATGTTCAATAGGAAACAAATAATGTCAATTAAATTCCATGGTGAACCCGTCTTTCCTTGGTGATTTTGAGGATGCAAGACCGAATGCTGCAACCCAAACCTCGTCCTGCTCCGGTCTCACAAGGAGTGATGCATTTTGCTCGGCATGTAGACGAGGCTGCAACATGGGTAAAACAACATCAGATGCCTCTCTTACCTGAGAATTCCTTTGTGGAAGTATCCAGTGTTCTGCAAAGATATGGAGACTAAAAATCTTAGTGAAGACATATTGCTCGATAGGAATGAGTGGAGAAAGCTAATCCATGTGTTCGATCCGGCGTAATTCTCTTTTGGTTCATGTAACCTACCCCAAATACTTGGGACAAATGGCTTAGTTGTTGTTGTATCCAGTGTTCTGTGAAGTGCTGGCAGAGAACCAATGCCCATCTGGTAGCCGCATCGTGTTTAGTACATGGCACAGTCTTCGAGAATGGATAGTGTGATGGAATAATCGTGGAATACGATCCCCGAAAAAATTCCAATTTGTATGGGAAACATTATTGCCTTACCTCTTTCTTGTCCTTAAGGCAATGGCACATTACTTCGAAGCTCCTGCCATGATTCATCATTCAGAAGGTGTTGCATATCTGAGTATTGAAGAGCATCAATGCACTGTTCAAGGGCTGAAATTTGGCCATTCAAGTCCGGTTGATGGTCCACATATCTTGACAGGTGTCCAAGAAACTACAAGCCTCCGTCACTTCGGAGCCACCCGGAAGACGCTTCCACTAGGGGATCACCGATGCTCACAACCATCCCGGAGCCCCACCTTCCCGGGACTTCAGCTCCGCACAAGACAATCACGGCAACAGATCATCTCTGTCTTCAGTTACACCGCGACAACTGGCCATCCATGATCTCTGCTGATAGTTCTACAGCCTGATCTTCCTCTACGTTCATAACGTGAATGCCCTCCAACCTGGGCAGTTATGGATAAAAGTGAGATTCTCTGCATGCAATCTCAACAATCAAGCATCAATAATCACGACCATTACAATAAAATCAACACGTGCAGATTATGTGGTTAGGAGGTTCGCGCTCGTTCCATTCACTCCCATGCACACAGATAATAACAAGTATGTTGCGTGCAGACAACAGCCCAATAGAGAAAACCCTAGATCTCAAATGCACAAAAAACAGTACTACCAACAGCACTAACACCCAATCTCAGAGAAAAGCACAAAACACAGATTTAACGAGGTTCGGCCTTGTCGCCTACGTCCTCGGGGCAAGAAAGAGGGGGGGTTTTATTGATTTCGGTGAATCAATACACTTTTGCAGCAATAGGGATCAAGAGAGATGTGCCTCTATGCTATTCTCTCCTCCACAATCGCACACAAACCCTCCTACTAGATACAAAAACCCTAGAAATCCAAACAGCCCTTAAATAGGGTTCAAACAGCCCTTTCCGAAAACAGCCCAAACCCGACTATCGGTCGACCGGCCGGTCGACCGACCCTATGCACCGGTCGACCGGGCCGGTCGACCGTGCCTAACCGAGAGTTAGGCACTTTCAGTCGGTCGACCGGGTGGTCGACCGATCTCCTTTTGCGGTCGATCGCTACCCTGTGCATGTCTGCGTGCACGTCTGTCGACTGGACCCTCGACCGAGCTGCTGCTTCTGCCGACGGTCGACCGGGCCGGTCGACCGTGCTCCTGTGCTGCATTTGATTTCTGGATCTCCTTCCTCCGTCGACTTTCTCGACTTCCTCCCACTACAATTCTCCACCTCGGTTAAGATTTTCTTCAAATCTGAGCCGATCTCCAACGTACCCCAGTCTATCACCTGACGAAATCGACACACGATCTCGGCAAAATCGACACACGATCTCGGCTTGCGTGCACCAGACGAAATCGACACACGATCTCGGCGAAATTGACACACGATCTCGGCTTGGAATCTGAAGCTCAGCTATCCACTGGAATGCACCACACATGTCTTCCCTACACTTCACCTTAGGAGAAATTTCATACATGCCGATCACCAAACGTGGCTCCTACTCCGCAACTTCATGACCTCACGAAGAACTCCTCATGAGCCAACACTGACTCTTCAACTGACTAGCTCTATCTAGTCTACCTGTCTTCAGCTGACGGTCCAACCAAGTCTACGTAGAGCACACCGAACACCATCATCGGCTTCAACAACTGGATGCACACCACTCCTTATGTAAGCTCAACATCTTCTCATCGGAAGATCAACCTGTTCATCGAGATCACAACACCTCACCTCTACGTGAAGTCCAACAGGCCACAACACTTCACCTCTACGTGAAGCCTCTCTACCTCTACGTGAAGCTCTAATCGGCTACAACTCTTCACCTCTCCGTGAAGTTCCAATCTGCTTCTCGAGAACCCAAACAGCTTCATACGGTTGCATCACCAAATGGCTGCGCCTTTACGGCTGCCTACGTACCTTGCCCAAAGGATCAAGCCAACCGTAGTTCATTTAAATGAGCTCCATCAAGCTCAAACACTTGTACCTATATCTGCAGCAGTGAACCTGTCTTACTGAGAGATATGAACCTCCTCATGACCATCATGGAGAACAACGGCCCTCAACTTGAGCTTGTCGCGATCACAAGCTTGAGATTCATGCTTCTTTCCCCACAAGCGTGGTTTCACCTTGGTTCCAATAGCTGCAAACAACTCGACATCCTCAGCAATGTTTTCATCCTGTTCAGCATCAACCTTGGTTTCATGATCTCCACCCGGTGTCACATCGGTGAAGTCTTCTTTAATGCCGAACCAACTGGAGATGATGGAGTAGTATCAACCTCCACCCGCTATGATACTTCCTTGGTCTCCGTCCTCTCCACCTGCTGAGAGACGGTGGACTTCACACTGAAGTCTCTCCAAAAGTGACATGCCTACTCATCACGATCTTCTTGTCTTCGGGATCCTACAACCTGTAGCTGTTCCTTTTAACACCCAAATACACAAATTTCTTTGCTCGCGGATTCACCTTGTCATTCTTGGCACTGAAGTAGGTCGGACTTCCAAATTCCCACAGCAAACCATGATCTTGAGCAGCTTTCCCAGACCAAATTTCCAATGGAGTTTTACCTCCTATCGCAGTCGATCTATTCATGAGATGGCTAGCATATGTTGGCCCAAGAGGTTACACTCTCCAATTGTTTGTGTTTTGATGATGACAAACCAAATATGAGCTATTTGGTACTAACAAGTTTGTTAAGATAAGTTTCAGGTTTGTACCATGTTTAGAGACCATTTGCTTAGCTATTGCAAGAACTTCTAAGTTCCACCAAGCAAGGAAGGCAAATTGCACATCAAGGAAGGATCATAGAAGAGAAGGCACTAGCAAGGCATTGGATGGCTCAAAGACTTGAAGATAGCACAAGAAGTCTTCTTGTAATTTGTTTTTCAGTTTATAGTATGTTAAAGAATAGTGGATAGGTTTGAAGCTCTATCACACACGTTTTTGCGCACATGCTCATTCCAAAATAATTTCTTATAAATTATACAAAAATATTTTGCATACAAGTTTTTGCCTACAGATATATATTTATGTTTTATACTATTCCCTGTTCAAAAGTATTTTTTGTTAAAATCAAAATCCTCTTTGTTTTCGTTTTTAAAATTGATTTTTGACCTGATCCGGTTGACCGGGGCGGTCGACCGAGTCTGTGTCAGCCTGGTCCGGTCGACCGGACCAGTCGACCGAAGTTCTGGCAGCTGCACGTATCCGTGTGCATGTCTGTCGGTCGACCGGGGCGGTCGACCGGACTATTGTTTTTGCTCACAGGTTTTATCGGTCGACCGGGTCGGTCGACCGCTAGCCTATAACGGTCAAATTTTTGTACTACCGGTCGACCGGCCCGGTCGACCGATCCGACCGTTTGAACAGTAACGGGCAGATTTTTAAGAGCTGTTTATTTTTGTCTTTTGTGTTTAAAAATTCGTTTAAGGATATATTTTGATCTAATTACCTCCTAAACATCAGTAAATATGTTTTTATCCCTAAACCCTAGCCCTCTCCTATAAATAGGGGTGTTTGGGGAGAGATTGGTCACAACAACAATTATTGCTAAAAATTCAAAAGTTTAAGGCTTTCAAAGTTCTTGGTTTTTGAGCTAAATTCTCTCAATTTCTGAAGGGTTTTCAAAAGTTTTTCTCTGATTTCAATTTCTTTTCCTTACACACAAAGAGCTTCATTCCTACTCAATATTCTCTAAGGACCTTTGTAAGGGAAGAGATATTTGAAAGAGAGAGTTTGTGGTCTTTTGACTACCAAGGAAATTACTTGTACTGAGATTGTGGAGTTGGGTACTCCATTGTAATTGTTCTTTGTGATAGTGGAAGTAGCTAGAATCCTTCTGGGGAAGGCGGGGAGTAGAGCTGGGTGCTCGAACCTCGATAACATATCCTTGTGTTTGCGATTGGTTTACTTTCTTGCACTCTTTTACTATACTTGCTCTTATTCTTGCTCATCTTAATCATTGTCATATTTACTTGCTTGCATTCATCTTGTGAAACTTGATTGTTGTAGTTTTAAATTTTTAACTTGCCCCTTGATTAGCATTGTCACCTATTCACCCCCCCTCTAGGTGACTTTTCAATTGGTATCAGAGCTTGGACTCTAGGTTTGGCTTAACATCCATAGAGAGATCCTTAATATTTGCTAATCAACACTCATTCATTCATTCATTCATCACTAGTAAACATGGCCGATAACATCAAAACCCCTCCTAAATTTGATGGACTTAATTTCCCAATTTGGAAGGTTAGGATGACTATATTTTTGCAATCTTTGGGTAGCTTAGTGGCCAAGTCCTTGACTAAACCCTATGTAGCACCCGATAGTGATGAGAGCACTTGGACCGACTTCAACTTTAGAGAATATGAGGCTAACTCCAAAGCCCAAAACTCCCTATTAACCGCCTTGAATGAGGATGACCTTACACGGGTAATTCATTGCCAATCCGCCTATGAGATTTGGCAACATTTATTGGTCACACACGAAGGGACTTCACAAGTCAAGAGAGCTAAAATAGATCTCTTGAGGTCCCAATATGAGTCATTCAAAATGCTTGATGAAGAATCTATTGATAGTATGATTACTCGTTTCACTAAAATCACTAATGGTCTTTCTTCATTAGGTGATGACATCTCCAACGATCAAAAGGTGCGGAAAGTGATTCGGGCGCTTCCTTCTTCATGGGAGATCAAGGCCACCACCTTAAAGGAGTTGAACGACAAGGACGAGATGGACATCATTAGTCTCATTGGGAACCTAAAGACCCATGAGATGGAGAAAAAAGCAAGAGATGAGGCAACTACTTCAAAGAAGAAATCCATAGCCTTTAAGACTTCATCCACCAATGATGACGATGATGAAGACGAAGAAGAAGATGAGGAGCTAACTCTACTTGTGCGGAATGTCAAGAGGTTGTACCGAAAGAACAAGTTCAACTTCCGGAGAAAATTCGAAGGCAAAGAGGAGCGGAAGATCATATGCTACAATTGCCGCAAACCCGGACATATCATGGCGGATTGTCCGGAGTTCAAGAAGAAGATGACTTCCTCCTTCAAGCCAAAGAAACCGGAGGAGAAGAAAGCCTACAAAGCAACATGGGATTCGGAAAGCGAGTCCGAAGAGGAGGTGGATCAAGCTAATATGTGTTTCATGGCAAACACACCTAAGGTAACCTCTCAATCCCTTGATGATGAAGATGATGAACTAAGTAAGGAAGTTCTAGTTCATGCCTTTGTAGAACTTTCTGAAACTTATGATAACAAGAAACTTGAAAGCATAAAATTACAAAAAGAAGTTGCTTTTCTTAAGAATCAACTTGCCATTGTTTCTAAAGAAAAAGATGATATTTCTTCTAATTTCATTTCCATGCAAAAAGAATTTTGTGCCTACAAGAATACTTGTAAGGCAAAATCTCCTATTATTGATGAAAAAAAATTTCTTCTTTTAAATTCAAAATGAATGATTTTGAAAAAGTTTTAAATGATTGTGCTTTCAATACTAAGAAACTTGAGAACATGTTTTCTAAAAAGTACACTTCACATGCTAACACTTCACAAGCTAAAAATTCTCATGCTAACACCTCTCATGCTCATGCTCACAATGCTCACAAATCACACACCCATTATGCTTTTAAATATGGTAGAGTGTATAGATGCACATATTGTGGTAAGAATGGACATTTAGCTAAGTTTTGCTATGATCAACTAAATAGAACAAATAATCTTGTTTGGGTTCATGACACTAACCCAAGAGGACCCAAGAAAATGTGGGTACCAAAATCAAGTCTTAAATTGTTTGATGTAGGTACACACCAAAGCTCCAAGACGTAGGGAGCGGTGGTACCTTGATAGTGGTTGTTCAAGACACATGACATGGGACATCAACAATTTCACAACCCTATCAAGGTACATGGAAGGTGGCACCGTCACCTTCGGGGATGACTCCAAAGGAACTATCATCGGTATAGGTAACATTCAAATTGGTGCATCTCCTATTATTGAGAATGTTGTTTTAGTAGATGGTTTAAAACATAATTTGCTTAGCATTAGTCAACTTTGTGATCGTGGACTTAAAGTTGTATTTGATGATACTTCTTGCAAGATTTTTGATGTTAAATCCGATGTTTGTATTCTCACCGGTTTTCGTGATAATAATATTTATATTATTGACATGCTTAATTTAGATTGTTCTACTAAATGCTTGAATGCTTTTGATGAAAATTCTTGGCTTTGGCATAGAAGATTAGGACATGCATCTTTTGACCATATTTCTAGAATTAATTCAAAGGAATTGGTGAAGGGTATACCTTGCTTGACTTTTGAGAAAGACCGCATTTGTAGTGCGTGCCAACTTGGGAAACAAACCAAGTCTTCCTTTAAACCAATCAAGGATATCATGTCAACTAGGCCTTTAGAATTAATTCATATGGATCTTTTTGGACCAACTAAAACTAAGAGTTTAAATGGAAGTAGATTTGCATTTGTTTTGGTTGATGATTTCTCCCGTTTTACTTGGGGTTTCTTTTTGCAAAATAAAGATCAAACTTTTTCTCATTTTAAGATTTTTCGAAAGAGAGTTGAAAAAGAAAAGGGTTTTCCAATTTTGAGAATAAGAAGTGATAGAGGTGGTGAGTTTATTAACCAACTCTTCATGACTTATTGTGATGAAAAGGGAATTAAGCATGAAACGTCTTGTCCTAGAACTCCACAACAAAATGGAGTTGTAGAAAGGAAAAATAGAACACTTCAAGAGATGGCTAGGACAATGATAAGTGAGTATGACCTCCCTCAATATTTATGGGCCGAGGCCGTAAACACCGCATGCTATATATCGAATCGTATTTATTTGTGCAAAAATTCTTCAAAAACATCATTTGAAATGTATCATTCTAGAAAACCAAATGTTGCATATTTTAAAGTTTTTGGATGCAAGTGTTTTGTTTTGAATACTAAGGATAATTTGGGTAAATTTGATGCTAAGGCTTATGAGGCTATCTTTGTTGGATATTCCTCTACTAGCAAAGCATATAGAGTTTTCATTAGATCTTCTCAAACCATTGAAGAATCCATGCATGTTAAGTTTGAAGAATCTAATGTGTTTGTTGAGAATGTTGTAGAGTTTGAACCATTAGGTGAAGACATGGAGAAACTATCCTTGAAGGACTCACCCGCTCAAGAAGAAAAGCTAGATCCTATTGGTGAAGTTCAAGAGGATAAGGAGGAAAGCACTCAACCGCTTCCTAAAGCTTGGAGATACGCTACAAATCATCCTAAGGAGCTCATCTTGGGTGATGCATCTAAAGGAGTCACTACGCGCTCCAAACTCCATGACCTATGTGGTAACTTTGCTTTCATTTCTCATTTTGAACCCAAGGGCATTCTCGAAGCCGAGACGGACCCATATTGGTTGCTTGCCATGCAAGAGGAACTCAATCAATTTGAGCGCAACCAAGTTGGCACCTTGTTCCTAAGCCCCACGATAGACAATAATTGGTACTAAGTGGATCTTTAGGAACAAGATGGATGAGTCCAGAAATGTCATTAGGAATAAAGCTAGGTTAGTGGCCCAAGGTTACACTCAAGTTGAGGGAATTGACTTTGAGGAGACTTTGCACCCGTAGCACGGCTTGAAGCCATACGGATGACACTAGCTTTTGCATGTTTTAAAAATTTTAAACTTTTTCAAATGGATGTGAAAAGTGCATTTTTAAATGGTTTTATTAATGAAGAAGTTTATGTTTCTCAACCTCCGGTTTTGTTGATCATGTTCATCCCGATTTTGTTTTTAAACTTGATAAAGCTTTGTATGGATTGAAACAAGCTCCAAGAGCTTGGTATGAAAGGCTTTCTAGTTTTCTCATTTCAAATGATTTTGTTAAAGGCAAAGTAGACACAACTCTTTTACTAAGCATGTTGATAATGATATTTTAATTGTGCAAATTTATGTTGATGATATAATTTTTGGATCTACTAATGAGCTTTTGTGCAAGGATTTTGAGAAAGTCATGCAACTTGAATTTGAAATGTCTTCCATGGGTGAGCTCAATTTCTTCCTTGGACTCCAAATCAAGCAATTGCAAGACGGAACCTTCATTAACCAAGCCAAGTACGCAAAGGAGCTAGTAAAGAAGTTTGGGCTTGAAGGATCAAAGGCTTGCAACACTCCAATGGCAACTACAACCAAGCTTGATAAGGACGAACAAGGTAAAAATGTTGATATTAAATTATATAGAAGCATGATAGGAAGTCTTTTATATTTAACGGCAAGTAGGCCGGATATCATGTTTAGTGTGTGTCTTTGTGCTAGATTTCAATCGTGTCCTAAAGAGTCTCATCTTATTGCGGTTAAAACGCATTATTCGTTATATTAAGGGCACTATTGGAATGGGTCTTTGGTATCCAAAAACTATAGATTTTCAATGACTAGTTATTCGGATGCCGACTATGCGGGTTGTAGAGTAGATAGAAAGAGTACTGTGGGACATGTCAATTTCTTGGTAATTGTCTTGTTTCATGGTCCTCTAGGAAACAAAATTCCGTAGCTCTCTCAACCGCCGAGGCGGAGTATGTTGCCGCGGGGGCTTATTGTGCACAAGTCCTTTGGATGAAACATACTCTCCTTGATTTTGATTTGCACTTTGATCATATAAAAATATTTTGTAATAATACTAGTACTATACACATGACCAAAAATGCAAATCAACATAGTAAGACCAAGCACATTGAGATTAGATATCACTTTTTAGAGATCATTTTGAGAAAGGTGATATAGATATTGATTATGTTTCCACGAATTTACAACTAGCCGATATTTTCACTAAACCTCTTGATTTTGCTAGATTTTCGTTTATTTGTGGAGAACTTAATGTTTGTATTATTGAATAAACATGTTTTTCATAACCCTTTTTGATGTATGACAAAAAGGGGGAGAATAAGTTTACATGACAAAAATAAGTTCATTTGGTCTTGGTTCCATATGAATTTATATGCTTTAAATTTTAAGATTTGTTTTATGAATTTTATGTTTTGGTTTTATGAATTCTTGTGTTTTTAGTTGTTTTGGTATTTTTGGTATCAAGAGCAATTTTTGTGTTTTATATATTTGTTTTTATTGGTTTTAATAATTGGTGCTTCATTTCAATTATTGGTATCTAGAGCATATTCTTGTGTTTTATGTATAGCATAATTTGAGGGGGAGTTTTCTCCTCCCTATATTTTTGTTAATAGCCTATTTGTTTTGTCATCATCAAAAAGGGGGAGATTGTTGGCCCAAGAGGTTACACTCTCCAATTGTTTTGTGTTTTGATGATGACAAACCAAATATGAGCTATTTGGTACTAACAAGTTTGTTAAGATAAGTTTCAGGTTTGTACCATGTTTAGAGACCATTTGCTTAGCTATTGCAAGAACTTCTAAGTTCCACCAAGTAAGGAAGGCAAATTGCACATCAAGGAAGGATCATAGAAGAGAAGGCACTAGCAAGGCATTGGATGGCTCAAAGACTTGAAGATAGCACAAGAAGTCTTCATGTAATTTGTTTTTCAGTTTATAGTATGTTAAAGAATAGTGGATAGGTTTGAAGCTCTATCACACACGTTTTTGCGCACATGCTCATTCCAAAATAATTTCTTATAAATTATACAAAAATATTTTGCATACAAGTTTTTGCCTACAGATATATATTTATGTTTTATACTATTCCCTGTTCAAAAGTATTTTTTGTTAAAATCAAAATCCTCTTTGTTTTCGTTTTTAAAATTGATTTTTGACCTGATCCGGTCGACCGGGGCGGTCGACCGAGTCTGTGTCAGCCTGGTCCGGTCGACCGGACCAGTCGACCGAAGTTCTGGCAGCTGCACGTATCCGTGTGCATGTCTGTCGGTCGACCGGGGCGGTCGACCGGACTATTGTTTTTGCTCACAGGTTTTATCGGTCGACCGGGTCGGTCGACCGCTAGCCTATAACGGTCAAATTTTTGTACTACCGGTCGACCGGCCCGGTCGACCGATCCGACCGTTTGAACAGTAACGGGCAGATTTTAAGAGCTGTTTATTTTTGTCTTTTGTGTTTAAAAATTCATTTAAGGATATATTTGATCTAATTACCTCCTAAACATCAGTAAATATGTTTTATCCCTAGACCCTAGCCCTCTCCTATAAATAGGGGTGTTTGGGGAGAGATTGGTCACAACAACAATTATTGCTAAAAATTCAAAAGTTTAAGGCTTTCAAAGTTCTTGGTTTTTGAGCTAAATTCTCTCAATTTCTGAAGGGTTTTCAAAAGTTTTTCTCTGATTTCAATTTCTTTTCCTTACACACAAAAGAGCTTCATTCCTACTCAATATTCTCTAAGGACCTTTGTAAGGGAAGAGATATTTGAAAGAGAGAGTTTGTGGTCTTTTGACTACCAAGGAAATTACTTGTACTGAGATTGTGGAGTTGGGTACTCCATTGTAATTGTTCTTTGTGATAGTGGAAGTAGTTAGAATCCTTCTGGGGAAGGCGGGGAGTAGAGCTGGGTGCTCGAACCTCGATAACATATCCTTGTGTTTGCGATTGGTTTACTTTCTTGCACTCTTTTACTATACTTGCTCTTATTCTTGCTCATCTTAATCATTGTCATATTTACTTGCTTGCATTCATCTTGTGAAACTTGATTGTTGTAGTTTTAAATTTTTAACTTGCCCCTTGATTAGCATTGTCACCTATTCACCCCCCCCTCTAGGTGACTTTTCAGCATACACAGTCGCCTCAGCCCAAAACGACTTGTCCAATCCTGTATTAGACAACAACCACCGAACCTTCTCCAGCAAGGAACGGTTTACTTCCTTAACCAACTCATTTGTACCTTCTGTGAAGTGAGTAACAATTTCGGTGTTCTGGCCAAATCGTAGGAAATGGTTCATGTCTTTTCCAACATTACCAATCTTCAGCTCCTTGATCTTCCTACCAATCTGCTTCTCCATTCTTCCTCTCCACTTCACCAATATATCTAGGGCTTCACTACTTTGTCTCATGTGATATATCCAACAATGCCTAGTGATAGGTAGTAAAAAATGCATAAGTGTCATCACATTTACTATCACATTTTCATATTTATTCATATAATCATGCACTATTAACTAATATTTTATTATTTATTGTGTGCAGGCCCTGAGTGATAAAAAAAAAGGAATAAAGCCTTAAAAGAAGCCCAAAAGCCATGTTCAAGCCCAATGCAAAAGTTGCAATTATCAAATGTCAAAATTGCAATTACTAAGGGCAATAGTTGCAAGTACTAAAAGAAGAGGGATGGATAGACTTCTATTCAATCCTAAATGCTTGCAGGATGAGGATAAAAGCCAAAGAAGAGAGTTCAAAGATAACAAATTCATTGTTAAAAGATATTGGAAGATTTGGATTTAGGGTAACTTGCTTCCGAAGTTATCCCGAAATCTAAAAATAAAGAGTCAGGATACAACTTCCAAACGGATAAACCCAGATGGACGGACCAGAGGAGGCCACGCGCGAAAGCGCGTGGCCAGCAGACACTACTTGGTCGCGGAAACGCGGCCCAAGCCGCGTTTCCGCGACAATCCAAATAAGGCTGGCGATTAGGTTTCGTCGAGGAGTCGTACCGGGACTCTACTTCTTCCAGCTCCTATAAATACCCCTGCAGAGCAACATAGAAGGGCGTCCAGCAAACTACAGAGCTAAAACTAGGTTTTTAGGCTAGTTTGTAGTTTAGGTTTTTATTTTTCTTTTCTGTAATTTTTATTTTATGTAACTGAGAGAAGAGGATACTTTCATGGAGGAAGGAGTTCATGCTTGTACTGAGGTGACATCGGTGTAAGTCAAACTTTTCTTCCATTGTTAATAGAATCAACTCAAGGTTTGTTTTTGTTATTTTATTCTTGTTTATTTTTGTTCTTCTATTCTTATTTTATTTTATTGTTTCTCTCTGATGTCTTGCAAACCATGAGATCTGATCGCTTCGAGACTGCTTAGCAAAGAAGTGCCCTTGATGGCCTATGGTGATGAACAGATCCTATACGCCATGCTTGATCGCCTTCAAGGAAAGGTAAGTCGTTGCAACGAAACAAAGGTAAACAGGGCAGAAGAGGTAGGTATATGTGTTTTTTAGTTTATAATTTTCTTTTCTTTCTTTAGTTTAGATAACCAACTCCACATCTTTCCAATTTCTTTCACACTTCTCATTGTAAATACTAAATTAAATAAAAAAGAGATAACTTGCTAAACAAGCTTCCATCGCTAGTCCCTCCTGAGGATCACGACCCGCATAGCCATTCCTACAGCGGATAGAATTGAGCACCTTGCACATCTTTATTTCTAAATCTAAAATTCCGTATTTGTGTGCAGGAAAATCTCAATCAAAATTTTGGCGCCGTTGCCGGGGAGGGACGGTAAGTATTCTCTAAAAAAAATTAAATAAATAACTAATTCTTTTATTCTTTCTGTTTGCAGGTTTGGAGAACAGGAAAACTAACCGCAGCAAGGACATATAGCAACTCTGTGCCTCTGCCCTCGAAGGCAGAGCAGCAGAGCCTACTATAGTGCCGCGCAAACGCAGCAATAGTCGCGTTTTCGCGGCCTTAGTAGTGAACTACTCACTAAGGTTTCTGCAGGTTGCTGTAAATTGAAAGATTTGTTTACTGCTCTGTTAAAATTTGCTATGTGATAAACCTATATACAACTAATTAATTAACAGTAACCTATTTGTTGAAAAAAAATTAGACTCTTGCATCTTAGGCACGTGTCTATTTAATTTTTTTTAATTTTTGTTGAAGAGTGCTGGAGACAAGGTACGTTCGCATTGCATATAGACTAGGAAGCACCCTTGGCTGATTTTCTGCTTTGAGTGAATATTGTCTACTGCTTTACACGTGCACTAAATGGACTTAAGGGCTTATCCTATAAATAAGATAAGGTGGGGATTTCATCACCCTTCCTTGGCCCACAAACAATCTCCTCACTCACTAACCCAAGCCTAACTAAAAATTAGTAGACGTTGGCCCTAGGGACATCTCGGACTCAATTAGGAGATTATCCTAAGGGGGAACAGTGTTGGAATTTGACTCCTGCCAAATCAGCGTCTAGGAAGGGGATTGAGGGCCGAAAGCCCGAAGATTGGTGGTTATTTAATTAAGGAACGTCTTTGATGGAAACCTCCCACCAATCTTGCCCTGACCTGGCTGATTAACTTGTGGTCAAAGTCTGCATCCTACCTCCCGTGGACAGTCTAACCAGTTAGGAGTCATCTAGGTCATAGGTCTACCCTAACTTAGGTTAGAATTTTTTTTCTTTTTTGTTTGCTTATTTGTTTGTTTTCTTTTTCTTTGTTTGTGTTTGTGTGATATGGCATATAACAATTTTTCCAATTTTAATCCATATTACACACCAACGTCCTTTTCGGATATTACCAACCCGACATATCATAACTTTGACCAATCTAGTGTGCCAGAATGGTCTTATCCGAATGAATATAACCCATGCCCCCATCTTATGACCATAATTTTCATAATAACTTCAACTCTTCACAGAGTTCATGGGGTTCGCTTCCCCCGAGTCCAATTTTCAACCAACTTGTCCTCCGTATCCACCTTGTCAACAATATTCCCAAGATTCATACTCAGATCCGCCCATTCAGAATAGAAAACCATCTATCTTGGAAATGATGAGTATGCATGAGTCCAAGCAACAATTACCATCAATCTTAGACATGATGATGCGTGAGTCCAAGCAACAGTCACAGAATCTGACCGACTCACAACTTCATCATGATTGTCCCAACAACACTTCCTCTTTTCAAGTCCAATCACAAAATGATGCACCAATCGACTATGAAAAGATGCTTGAAGCCATGACTCAAGCTAGATTAGCTCGTGATTATGAAATAGATATGATGGTTCAATCTTTACGTTCTCACCATTTGGCCATTTCTGATATCGCTAACCATTCTGTTAGAACCGACGAGCCACGTTGTTTTGGACAACAAGATTCTAATTCAGTACCATCATTTGAACTTGCCGAAACTCTAATTTTTGATAGTTTGGCAAGTTATTCCTTTCTTGAAATAGAACTTGAGCATGAATATGATCATGATCTTCCACTTGGTTCAATTCTACTTCCTGATTCAATAATGACTTCGGTGTCTTCACCTGATTTTACTTTTCCTGAGTCAACATTGAATCCTGTGCCAATTTATCATGAAATTGAATCACCCATTTTTGATGATCATATTGAACTTGACCAATTTTATAATTTTGAATGTCCCATGGATAAATTGGCAAGTTCTCATTTTTATGATATTGAACTTAATGAGATATGTGACATAGATTCTCAAATCTGTGATCAAGTTCAAATTCTCGAATCATTATTGACTCCTGTTTTGTTACCCAACTTAGGTAATATTTTAGAGTCAGTTTTGATTCCCACACCTATCATTCCTGAACTTGAATCACCAATATTGAGTCACATTCCATTGTGGGAAAATGATTGTGGACTTGAGTTTCAACTTCTTGATTTGGACCCACTTCTTGAACCAAGCCCGACTCCTGAACCATTACTTGATTTAAGTTTCTTTCCTGAGTCGGTATTCGTTCCCGCACTTCTGACGTCCAAATCAATCATTCCATCTTTTTACACTCTATTTTGGGACAAGGCGGTTGACAAAATTGACTTTGAAAATAATTATGAAATTTGGAAATTTGATGGGGTGGAATTGTTAAAAAATAATAATACATACATTTTAGTGGGTTATACAAGAGAAATTTCTGGTGGGTTCCTCCGAATACCACATTATCTTGATTGGGTAGCAACGCTTGGCCCAATTAGACCACCACTGGAACCACCACCTTGAGGTAACATCTGCCTTCCCTTTCTTCTTTTTCATGCATATATGCATACATTCATACATTGAGGACAATGCATGAGATAAGTGTGGGGGGAGGCTTTACTAACATACTAACATAGGTAGAAACTAAAAAAAAAATTTGCTAATAAAAAAAATTTTGCTAAAAAAATTTAAAAAAAAAGACAATATTTTGACTTATCTTTTGAAAGAAATCTAAGTTAGTCTTAAGAATTAGGAAAATCATGATTAGGATTTCTAAAGACTTGGTCAAAATAAATAAATTGTTGAATTTTTAGGTATAGGAGGAGAAATTGAATAAGTAATTAATTTTGATTTTTACCTTAATAAAATGTGCATACCTAATGCATATCTAGGATTCTAAGATAAAGACCCTTGTGCCTCATATTAAAAAAATATAAAAATAAAAAATAAAAAAATAAAAATCACTAATTAAGGTGGATACATGTGCTTTAAGAAGCATAAGTATTCACACCTAAAGGTGAGTTTATAAATAAGCGTCCTTAGTTTTGTGGCCTAGTTCACTCGAATTTGAGTCCGTGGGGTGTTTTCTCACCCGGTGCCCTAACACCAACCAGTTTGGGAGCCACCGACTTTAAGTTCGCTACATGGGTGGATTAGAATGACTAAGAAAATTAAGAAATATTATATATGTATTAACACATCAATAGTCAATTAGTTAGGTATGAGGGCCTCAAGAAGCCTTGATACTTACACGAAAGAAAATTAGATGAGTTATACATATTATTAAAAAATAAAAAAAGAAAAAATAATAAAGAGGCATGAGAGTCCAAGTTAAGGAATTCCTAGTAAAGATTCACAAGGATGCATATGACTTTTGGTAAGGAAAAAGACTATACAAAAATTCAGTTTTGATCCTTACCTAAAAAGGAAAACAATTTACTATATAAAGACTAAGTTTAAGAACGAATAAAAATGAGGATCCTAAAAACTTATAGATTACTTAGTCTCTTCAAACGTATTTCAAATATTTTCCTTTTTATGGATTTTGTGGGTGTAATCCGCTGAAAACCCTCACGAGATAACACCCGTCCTTTAGGGTAACCTAGGGGTTTAACGGCTTGTTGCACTTGCTAAGTGCAACCGTGATTCCTACGAAAGTGAGTTAGCTAGTTTAGTTTTTCTTTTTCTTTTTAATTTTTACTCGAGGACGAGCAAAAAGATAAGCGTGGGGGTGTGATAGGTAGTAAAAAAATGCATAAGTGTCATCACATTTACTATCACATTTTCATATTTATTCATATAATCATGCACTATTAACTAATATTTTGTTATTTATTGTGTGCAGGCCTTGAGTAATAAAAACAAAGGAATAAAGCCTTAAAAGAAGCCCAAAAGCCCATGTTCAAGCCCAATGCAAAAGTTGCAATTATTAAATGTCAAAATTGCAATTACTAAGGGCAATAGTTGCAAATATTAAAAGAAGAGGGAAGGATAGACTTCTATTCAATCCTAAATGCTTGCAGGATGAGGATAAAAGCCAAAGAAGAGAGTGCAAAGATAACAAATTCGTTCTTAAAAGATATTGGAAGATTTGGATTTAGGGTAACTTGCTTCCTAAGTTATCCCGAAATCTCAAAATAAAGAGTCAGGATACAACTTCCAAACGGATAAACCCAGATGGACGGACCAGAGGAGGCCACGCGCAAAAGCGCGTGGCCAGCAGACACTACTTGGCCGCGGAAACGCGGCCCAAGCCGCGTTTCCGCGGCAATCCAAATAAGGCTGGCGATCAAGTTTCGTCGAGGAGTCGTATCGGGACTCTACTTCTTCCAGCTCCTATAAATACCCCTGCAGAGCAACAGAGAAGGGCGTCCAGCAAACTACAAAGCTAAATCTAGGGTTTTTAGGCTAGTTTGTAGTTTAGGTTTTTATTTTTCTTTTTTGTAATTTTTATTTTATGTAACTGAGAGAAGAGGATGCTTTCATGGAGGAAGGAGTTCATGCTTGTACTGAGGTGACATCGGTGTAAGTCAAACTTTTCTTCCATTGTTAATAGAATTAACTCAAGGTTTGTTTTTGTTATTTTATTCTTGTTTTATTTTTATTCTTCTATTCTTGTTTTATTTTATTGTTTCTTTCTGATGTCTTGCAAACCATGAGATCTGATCGCTTCGAGACTGCTTAGCAAAGAAGTGCCCTTGATGGCCTATGGTGATGAACAGATCCTATATGCCATGCTTGATCGCCTTTAAAGAAAGGTAAGTCGTTGCAACGGAACAAAGGTAAACAGGGCAGAAGAGGTAGGTATGTGTTTTTTAGTTTATAATTTTCTTTTCTTTCTTTAGTTTAGATAACCAACTCCACATCTTTCCAATTTCTTTCACACTTCTCATTGTAAATACTAAATTAAATAAAAAAGAGATAACTTGCTAAACAAGCTTCCATCGCTAGTCCCTCCCTGAGGATCACGACCCACATAGCCATTGCTACAGCGGATAGAATTGAGCACCTTGCACATCTCTATTTCTAAATCTAAAATTCCGTATTTTGTGTGCAGGAAAATCTCAATCAAAATTTTGGCGCCGTTGTCAGGGAGGGACGGTAAGTATTCTCTAAAAAAAATTAAATAAATAACTAATTCTTTTATTCTTTCTGTTTGCAGGTTTGGAGAACAGGAAAACTAACTGCAGCAAGGACATATAGCAACTCTGTGCCTCTGCCCTCGGCGGCAGAGCAGCAAAGCCTACTATAGTGCCGCGCAAACGCGGCAATAGCCGCGTTTCCGCGGCCTTAGTAGTGAACTACTCACTAAGGTTTCTGCAGGTTGCTGTAAATTGAAAGATTTGTTTACTACTCTGTTAAAATTTGCTCTGTGATAAACCTGCATACTGCTAATTAATTAATAGTAACCTATTTGTTGAAAAAATAAAAAAAATTAGACTCTTGCATCTTAGGCACGTGTCTATTTAATTTTTTTAATTTTTGTTGAAGAGTGCTGGAGACAAGGTACGTTCGCATTGCATATAGAGTAGGAAGCACCCTTGGCTGATTTTCTGCTTTGAGTGAATATTTGTCTACTGCTTTACACGTGCACTAAATTGACTTAAGGGCTTATCCTATAAATAAGATAAGGTGGGGATTTCATCACCCTTCCTTGGCCCACAACAATCTCCTCACTCACTAACCCAAGCCTGACTAAAAATTAGTAGATGTTGGCCCTAGGGACATCTCGGACTCAATTAGGAGATTATCTTAAGGGGGAACAGTGTTGGAATTTGACTCCTGCCAAACAGTGTCTAGGAAGGGGATTGAGGGCCGAAAGCCCGAAGATTGGTGGTTATTTAATTAAGGAACGTCTTTGACGGAAAACCTCCCACCAATCTTGCCCTGACCTGGCTGATTAACTTGTGGTCAAAGTCTGCACCCTACCTCCCGTGGACAGTCTAACCAGCTAGGAGTCGTCTAGGTCATAGGTCTACCCTAACTTAGGTTAGAAATTTTTTTTTTTTGTTTGCTTATTTGTTTGTTTTCTTTTTCTTTGTTTGTGTTTGTGTGATATGGCATATAACAATTTTTCCAATTTTAATCCATATTACACACCAACATCTTTTTGGATATTACCAACCCGGCATATCATAACTTTGACCAACCTAATGTGCCGGAATGGTCTTATCCGAATGTATATAACCCATGCCCCCATCTTATGACCATAATTTTCATAATAACTTCAACTCTTCACAGAGTTCATGGGGTTTCGCTTCCCCCGAGTCCAATTTTCAACCAACTTGTCCTCCGTATCCACCTTGTCCATAATATTCCCAAGATTCATACTCAGATCCACCCATTCAGAATAGAAAATCATCTATCTTAGAAATGATGAGTATGCATGAGTCCAAGCAACAATTACCATCAATCTTAGACATGATGATGCATGAGTCCAAGCAACAGTCACAGAATCTGACCAACTCACAACTTCATCATGATTGTCCCAACAACACTTCCTCTTTTCAAGTCCAATCACAAAATAATGCACCAATCGACTATGAAAAGATGCTTGAAGCCATGACTCAAGCTAGATTAGCTCGTGATCATGAAATAGATATGATGGTTCAATCTTTACGTTCTCACCGTTCGGCCATTTCTGATATCGCTAACCATTCTGTTAGAGCCGACGAGCCACGTTGTTTTGGACAACAAGATTCTAATTCAGTACCATGATTTGAACTTGCCGAAACTCTAATTTTTGATAGTTTGGCAAGTTATTCCTTTCTTGAAATAGAACTTGAGCATGAATATGATCATGATCTTCCACTTGGTTCAATTCTACTTCCTGATTCAATAATGACTTCGGTGTCTTCACCTGATTTTACTTTTCCCGAGTCAACATTGAATCCTGTGCCAATTCATCATGAAATTGAATCACCCATTTTTGATGATCATATTGAACTTGACCAATTTTATAATTTTGAATGTCCCATGGATAAATTGGCAAGTTCTCATTTTTATGATGTTGAACTCAATGAGATATGTGAACTAGATTATCAAATCTGTGATCAAGTTCAAATTCCCGAATCATTATTGACTCCTGTTTTGTTACTCAACTTAGGTAATATTTTAGAGTCAGTTTTGATTCCCACACCTATCATTCCTGAACTTGAATCACCAATATTGAGTCACATTCCATTGTGGGAAAATGATTGTGGACTTGAGTTTCAACTTCTTGATTTGGACCCACTTCTTGATCCAAGCCCGACTCCTGACCATTACTTGATTTTAGTTTCTTTCCTGAGTCGGTATTCGTTCCCGCACTTCTGACATCCAAGTCAATCATTCCATCTTTTCACACTCCATTTTGGGACAAGGCGGTTGACACAATTGACTCTGAAAATAATTATGAAATTTGGAAATTTGATGGGGTGGAATTGTTAAAAAATAATAATACATACATTTTAGGGGGTTATACAAGAGAAATTTCTGGTGGGTTCCTCCGAATACCACATTATCTTGATTGGGTAGCAACGCTTAGCCCAATTAGACCACCACCGGAACCACCACTTTGAGGTAACATCTGCCTTCCCTTTCTTCTTTTTCATGCATATATGCATACATTCATACATTGAGGACAATGCATGAGATAAGTGTGGGGGGAGGCTTTACTAACATACTAACATAGGTAGAAACTAAAAAAAAATTTGCTAACAAAAAAAATTTTGCTAAAAATTTTTTTTAAAAAAGACAATATTTTGACTTATCTTTTGAAAGAAATCTAAGTTAGTCTTAAGAATTAGGAAAATCATGATTAGGATTTCTAAAAACTTGGTCAAAATAAATAAATTGTTGAATTTTTAGGTATAGGAGAAGAAATTGAATAAGTAATTAATTTTAATTTTTACCTTAATAAAATGTGCATACCTAATGCATATCTAGGATTCTAAGACAAAGACCCTTGTGCCTTATATTAAAAAATATAAAATTAAAAAATAAAAAATAAAAATCACTAATTAAGGTGGATACATGTGCCTCAAGAAGCATAAGTATTCACGCCTAAAGGTGAGTTTATAAATAAGCGTCCTTAGTTTTGTGGCCTAGTTCACTCGAATTTGAGTCCGTGGGGTGTTTCTCACCCGGTGCCCTAACACCAACCAGTTTGGGAGCCATCGACTTTAAGTTCGCTACATGGGTGGATTGGAAAGCCTAAGAAAATTAAGAAATATTATATATGTATTAACACATCTAATAGTAAATTAGTTAGGTATGAGGGCCTCAAGAAGCCTTGATACTTACACGAAAAAAATTAGATGAGTTATACATATTATTAAAAATAAAAAAAAGAAAAAAATAATAATAATAATAAAGAGGCATGAGAGTCCAAGTTAAGGAATTCCTAGTAAAGATTCACAAGGATGCATGTGACTTTTTGTAACGAAAAAGACTATACAAAAATTCAGTTTTGATCCTTACCTAAAAAGGAAAACAATTTACTATATAAAGACTAAGTTTAAGAACGAATAAAAATGAGGATCCTAAAAACTTATAGATTACTTAGTCTCTTCAAACGTATTTCAAATATTTTCCTTTTTATGAATTTTGTGGGTGTAATCCGCTGAAAACCCTCACGAGACAACACTCGTCCTTTAGGGTAACCTAGGGGTTTAACGGCTTGTTGCACATGCTAAGTGCAACCGTGATTCCTACGAAAGTGAGTTAGCTAGTTTAGTTTTCTTTTTCTTTTTGATTTTTACTCGAGGACGAGCAAAAGATAAGTGTGGGGGTGTGATAGGTAGTAAAAAATGCATAAGTGTCATCACATTTACTATCACATTTTCATATTTATTCATATAATCATGCACTATTAACTAATATTTTATTATTTATTGTGTGCAGGCCTTGAGTAATAAAAATAAAGGAATAAAGCCTTAAAAGAAGCCCAAAAGTCCATGTTCAAGCCCAATGCAAAAGTTGCAATTATCAAATGTCAAAATTGCAATTACTAAGGGCAATAGTTGCAAATACTAAAAGAAGAGGGAAGGATAGACTTCTATTCAACCCTAAATGTTTGCAGGATGAGGATAAAAGCCAAAGAAGAGAGTGCAAAGATAACAAATTCGTTGTTAAAAGATATTGGAAAATTTGGATTTAGGGTAACTTGCTTCCCAGGTTATCCCGAAATCTCAAAATAAAGAGTCAGGATACAACTTCCAAACGGATAAACCCAGATGGACGGACCAGAGGAGGCCACGCGTTAAAGCGCGTGGCCAGCAGACACTACTTGGCCGCGGAAACGCGGCCCAAGCCGCGTTTCCGCGACAATCCAAATAAGGCTGGCGATCAGGTTTCGTCGAGGAGTCGTACCGGGACTCTACTTCTTCCAGCTGCTATAAATACCCCTGCAGAGCAACAGAGAAGGGCGTCCAGCAAACTACAGAGCTAAATCTAGGGTTTTTAGGCTAGTTTGTAGTTTAGGTTTTTATTTTTCTTTTTTGTACTTTTTATTTTATGTAACTGAGAGAAGAGGATGCTTTCATGGAGGAAGGAGTTCATGCTTGTACTGAGATGACATCGGTGTAAGTCAAACTTTTCTTCCATTGTTAATAGAATTAACTCAAGGTTTGTTTTTGTTATTTTATTCTTGTTTTATTTTTATTCTTCTATTCTTGTTTTATTTTATTGTTTCTCTCTGATGTCTTGCAAACCTGAGATCTGATCGCTTCGAGACTGCTTAGCAAAGAAGTGCCCTTGATGGCCTATGGTGATGAACAGATCCTATACGCCATGCTTGATCGCCTTTAAAGAAAGGTAAGTCGTTGCAACAGAACAAAGGTAAACAGGGCAGAAGAGGTAGGTATGTGTTTTTTAGTTTATAATTTTCTTTTCTTTCTTTAGTTTAGATAACCAACTCCACATCTTTCCAATTCTTTCACACTTCTCATTGTAAATACCATTGTAAATACTAAATTAAATAAAAAAGAGATAACTTGCTAAACAAGCTTCCATCGCTAGTCCCTCCTGAGGATCACGACCCACATAGCCATTGCTACAGCGGATAGAATTGAGCACCTTGCACATCTCTATTTCTAAATCCAAAATTCTATATTTTGTGTGCAGGAAAAAACTCAATCAAAATTTTGGCGCCGTTGCCGGGGAGGGACGGTAAGTTATTCTCTAAAAAAAAAAAACTAACTAATTCTTTTATTCTTTCTATTTGCAGGTTTGGAGAACAGGAAAAATAACAGCAGAAAAGGACATATAGCAACTCTGTGCCTCTGCCCTCAAAGGCAGAGCAGCAGAGCCTACTACAGTGCCGCGCAAACGCGGCAATAGCCGCGTTTCCGCGGCCTTAGTAGTGAACTACTCACGCTTTTTTCTGCAGGTTGCTGCAAATTGCAATATTTGTTTACTGCTCTGTTAACTTTTCTCTGTGATCACCCTGCACACTGCTAATTAATTAACAGTAACTTATTTGTTGAAAAAAAAAATTAGACCTCTTGCATCTTAGGCCGTGTCTATTTAATTATTTTAGTTTCTGTTGAAGAGTGCTGGAGACAAGGTACGTTCACATTGCATATAGACTAGGAAGCACCCTTGGCTGATTTTCTGCTTTGAGTGAATATTTGTCTACTGCTTTACACGTACACACAAAAAAAAAAAAATTAAGGGCATAACTCATAAATAACATAAGGTGGGGATTTCATCACCCTTCCTTGGCCCACAAACAATCTCCTCACTCACTAACCCAAGCCTAACTAAAAATTAGTAGACGTTGGCCCTAGGGACATCTCGGTCTCAGTTAGGAGATTATCTTAAGGGGGAACAGTGTTGGAATTTGACTCCTGCCAAATCAGTGTCTAGGAAGGGGATTGAGGGCCGAAAGCCCAAAGATTGGTGGTTATTTAATTAAGGAACGTCTCTGAAGGAAAACCTCCCACCAATCTTACCCTGACCTGGCTGATTAACTTGTGGTCAAAGTCTACACCCTACCTCCCGTGGATAGTCTAACCAGTTAGGAGTCGTCTAGGTCATAGGTCTACCCTAACTTAGGTTAATATATATATTTTTTGTTTGCTTATTTGTTTGTTTTCTTTTTCTTTGTTTGTGTTTGTGTGATATGGCATATAACAATTTTTTCAATTTTAATCCATATTACACACCAACGTCTTTTTCGGATATTACCAACCCGGCATATCATAACTTTGACCAACCTAGTGTGCCGGAATGGTCTTCTCCGAATGCATATAACCCATTCCCCCCATCTTATGACCATAATTTTCACAATAATTTCAACTCTTCACAGAGTTTATGGGGTTTCGCTTCCCCCGAGTCCAATTTTCAACCAACTTGTCCTCCGTATCCACCTTGTCCATAATATTTCCAAGATTCATACTCAGATCCACCCATTCAGAATAGAAAACTATCTATCTTGGAAATGATGAGTATGCATGAGTCCAAGCAACAACCACCATCAATCTTAGACATGATGATGTGTGAGTCCAAGCAACAGTCACAGAATCTGACCGACTCACAACTTCATCATGATTGTCCCAACAACACTTCCTCTTTTCAAGTCCAATCACAAAATGATGCACCAATCGACTATGAAAAGATGCTTGAAGCCATGACTCAAGCTAGATTAGCTCGTGATCATGAAATAGATATGATGGTTCAATCTTTACATTCTCACCGTTCGGCCATTTCTGATATCGCTAACCATTCTGTTAGAGCCGACGAGCCACGTTGTTTTGGACAACAAGATTCTAATTCAGTACCATCATTTGAACTTGCCGAAACTCCAATTTTTGATAGTTTGGCAAGTTATTCCTTTTCTGAAATAGAACTTGAGCATGAATATGATCATGATCTCCCACTTGGTGATTCAATTCTACTTCCTGATTCAATAATGACTTCGGTGTCTTCACCTGATTTTACTTTTCCTGAGTCAACATTGGATCATGTGCCAATTCATCATGAAATTGAATCACCCATTTTTAATGATCATATTAAACTTGACCAATTTTATAATTTTGAAAGTCCCATGGATAAATTGGCAAGTTCTCATTTTTATGATATTGAACTCAATGAGATATGTGACCTAGATTCTCAAATCTGTGATCAAGTTCAAATTCCCGAATCATTATTGACTTCTGTTTTGTTACCCAACTTAGGTAATCTTTTAGAGTCAGTTTTGATTCCCACACCTATCATTCCTGAACTTGAATCACCAATATTGAGTCACATTCCATTGTGGGAAAATGATTGTGGACTTGAGTTTCAACTTCTTGATTTGGACCCACTTCTTGAACCAAGCCCGACTCCTGAACAATTACTTGATTTAAGTTTCTTTCCTGAGTCGGTATTCGTTCCCGCACTTCTGACGTCCAAGTTAATCATTCCATCTTTTCACACTCCATTTTGGGACAAGGCGGTTGACACAATTGACTCTGAAAATAATTATGAAATTTGGAAATTTGATGGGGTGGAATGTTTAAAAAATGATCATACATACATTTTAGTGGGTTATACAAGAAAGATTTCTGGTGGGTTCCTCCGAATTCCACTAAAAGTAGATTGGGCCGCATTTCGTGGACCAATTAGACCACTACCGGAACCACCACCTTGAGGTAATATTTGCCTTCCCTTTCTTCTTTTTCATGCATACATGCATTCATTCATACATTGAGGACAATGCATGAGATAAGTGTGGGGGGAGGCTTTACTAACATACTAACATATGTAGATACTAATAAAAAAAATTAAAAAACAAAATTTTAAAAAAAAATTTGAAAAAGGGACAATATTTTGACTTATATTTTGAAAGAAATCTAAGTTAGTCTTAAGAATTAGGAAAATCATGATTAGGATTTCTAAAAACTTGGTCAAAATAAATAAATTGTTGAATTTTTAGGTATAAGAGGAGAAATTGAATAAGTAATTAGTCTTAATTTTTACCTTAATGAAATGTGCATACCTAATACATTTACATATCTAGGATTCTAAGACAAAGACTCTTTTGCCCTATCAAAAAAAAAAGAAAAAAAGAAAGGGAAATTCACTGATTAAGCTGGATACATGTGCCTCAAGAAGCATAAGCATTCACGCCTAAAGGTGATTTTATAAATAAAGTCCTTAGTTTTGTGGCCTAATTCACTCGAATCCTTAAGTCCGTGGGGTGTCTTCTCACTTGGTGCCCTAAAGCCGACCGGTTTGGGAGCCACCGACTTTAAGTTCGCTACATGGGTGGATTAGAAAGCCTAAGAAAATTAAGAAATTTTATATATGTATTAACACATCTAATAGTCAATTAGTTAGGTATGAGGGCCTCAAGAAGGCTTGATACTTACACGAAAGAAATTTAGATGAGTTATACATATTAAAAAAAAAGAAAAAAATATAATAATAATAATAAAGAGACATGAGAGTCCAAGTCAAGGAATTCCTAGTAAAAATTCACAAGGATGCATATGACTTAGGATAACAAAAAAGACTATACAAACATTCAATTTTGACCCTTACCTAAAAAGGAAAACAATTTACTATATAAAGACTAAGTTTAAGAATGAATAAAAATGAGGATCCTAAAAACTTATAGAGTACTTAGTCTCTTCAAACGTATTTCAAATATTTTTCTTTTTATGGATTTTGTGGGTGTAATCCGCTGAAAACCCTCACGAGACAACACTCGTCCTTTAGGGTAACCTAGGGGTTTAACGGCTTGTTGCACATGCTAAGTGCAACCGTGATTCCTACGAAAGTGAGTTAGCTAGTTTAGTTTTTCTTTTTCTTTTTGATTTTTACTCAAGGACGAGCAAAAAGATAAGTGTGGGGGTGCTGCTCTGCCTTCGAGGTCAGAGGCACAGAGTTGCTATATGTCCTTTTCTGCTGTTATTTTTCCTGTTCTCCAAACCTGCAAACAGAAAGAATAAAAGAATTAGTTTTTTTTTAATTTTTTTTTGATTAGTATCTACCTATGTTAGTATGTTAGTAAAGCCTCTGCCCTCGAAGTTTTCGAAGGCGATCAAGCATGGCGTATAGGATCTGTTCATCACCATAGGCCATCAAGGGCACTTCTTTGCTAAGCAGTCTCGAAGTGATCAGATCTCATGGTTTGCAAGACATCAGAGAGAAATAATAAAATAAAACAAGAATAGAAGAACAAAATAAAACAAGAATAAAATAACAAAAAATAAACCTTGAGTTGATTCTATTAACAATGGAAGAAAAGTTTGACTTACACCGATGTCACCTCAGTACAAGCATGAACTCCTTCCTCCATGAAAGCATCCTCTTCTCTCAGTTACATAAAATAAAAATTACAAAAAAGAAAAATAAAAACCTAAACTACAAACTAGCCTAAAAACCCTAGATTTAGCTCTGTAGTTCGCTGGACGCCCTTCTCTGTTGCTCTGCAGGGGTATTTATAGGTGCAGAAGGACGTAGAGTCCCAGTACGATTCCTCCAAGAAAACAGTTGCCCAGTCTCATCCAGATTGTCGCGGAAACGCGGCTTTGGCCGCGTTTCCGCGGCCAAGTATTGTCGGCTGGCCACGCGCTTTCGCGCGTGGCCTCCTCTGGTCCGTCCATCTGGGTTTATCCGTTTGGAAGTTGTATCCTGACTCTTTATTTTGAGATTTCGGGATAACTTGGGAAGCAAGTTACCCTAAATCCAAATCTTCTAATATCTTTTAACAACGAATTTGTTATCTTTGCACTCTCTTCTTTGGCTTTTATCCTCATCTTGCAAGTATTTAGGGTTGAATAGAAGTCTATCCTTCCCTCTTCTTTTAGTATTTGCAACTATTGCCCTTAGTAATTACAATTTTGACATTTGATAATTGCAACTTTTGCATTGGGCTTGAACATGGGCTTTTGGGCTTCTTTTAAGGCTTTATTCCTTATTTTTATTACTCAAGGCCTGCACACAATAAATAATAAAATATTAGTTAATAGTGCATGATTATATGAATAAATATGAAAATGTGATAGTAAATGTGATGACACTTATGCATTTTTTACTACCTATTACTTAGATACACTATCAACAAAAGAGACAAAGTACCTGTGACCTCCAAGCGATGCCGTCTTAGCAGGTCCCTAAATGCTCACTTGAACACAATCAAGAAGACATTCTATGTGGTGAGTACTGGTACTGAATTTCACCTTCTTCTTGTCTAGAACGCTGTGTTCACCTTTCAACTTGTAGGTAGCAGCACCTTCCATCGATTCCTTCTTTGCAGGAGCTTGCAAAGACTTTTCTCCTTCCTGTCTGACCTTTTCCTGCCAGACCTCTGGGCAACCATCATCTGAGGAACTGGAAGTCTCCACCTGATCTGTAATCGTACTACCCTTCAAATAGTAGAGATTATCTCGGCGGACGCCCTTCATCACCACCATCGAGCCTTTGATCATCCTGAGATCACCATCTCGAACAGATATCTCCATACCCGATGCTTCCAAAGCTCCAACAGAGATTAGATTTCTCTTCGATTGAGGTACATATCTCACTCCCTTCAGCTCCCTTACCATCCCATCAAACATCCTGATTTGGATTGTACCTACACCCTCCATGATACATGGGTGATCATCGCCCATAACGATTGAACACCCCTCCAGCTTCTCAAAGTTAGAAAACCAATCCCGATTAGGACACACATGGTGTGTAGAACCAGTATCCAAGATCCAATCATTTTCATCTGCAACGATGGGAGTAGTGACTGAGAATGAGAAACCAGATGAGTCCAAATCTGATCCATTTGCCTGTGAATTATTACTCTGAGTATTAATCACCTTTGTAAGATTTGCCTCAGACTTCGACTCCTTCTTCCTTTTGAACTTTGAACAGTCCACTTTCCAGTGTCCTATTTCTCTGCAGAAGGCATACTGGTTCTTCCTCAGATCCCTATAGCCCGACCTGGACTTTGATCTTCCTCTTTCATCTTTGCCCTTCCTAGATGAACCCCTGCTTCTTACTGCTAGCGCCTCTGCCGACGAGCTTGACTGAGAAGGCTGTCTCTCCTTTCTCCTCGTCCCATAATTTGCCAATGCAGACGACACCTCATGATAGTCCAGAGTCTGTCTACCATTTATGAAGGTTAATGTGAATGTCTCATACTCCTCCGCCGGGAGAGAGTTCAGGAGGATTACTACCTTGTCTTCTTCATCTACCTTGACATCCACATTGACCAAATCTGTAAGAAGCTTCGTGTAGCGGTTTAGATGTTTATTCACGGAGCACCCCTTCTTCATCTGAAACCCATACAGCTTGCTCTTCAGCTGCAATCGCGATTCTATACTCTTGGTCAGATATTTCCTTTCAAGGGTCTCCCACAACTGCCTAGCAGATGTCTCGTGTAACACAAGCTATTTGATGTCTTATGTTAGACACGATCTAATCAAGCCACACGCAGACCTGTTCATCTTCTCCCACTCTTCTTCAGTGGTTTTTCCTCGCCTCTTCTCCAGAAGTAGAGTATCCTCGAGGTTCGATGCATTTAGGGCATCCATAACCTCGCATCTCCACATCCCAAAATTGTTAGTGCCGTTAAACTTCACGACGTCTATCCTCGGATGGGGATTCATGGTCCTCACTAATGTACTTTCTTCTGCCATTTATCTAACTGAATCCTCTATGTATGCGGAAAACCAACTGGAGATAGATTCACAACTTCGATAAAATCAGATTTTTTTTACCTTCTTCACGAAACCCTAGAACGAGTTTCTGACCGGATCTACTCCACCAATGATTCCTTGAGCACTTCTTGCGTTGTTCTGAGATCGACACACAATCCCACGAACAAGACTGCCGCTGATATGAGATCGACACACGATCTCCACCGAAACAGCACCCGATGCCCTCCGAATCGCCAGAAAATCCCATGAAGAACCTGGGATGCTCTGATACCACTTGTTGCGCGCCGACATCAACCCAATAAAGGAAACCCTAAATCTCAAATGCACAAAGAACAGTACTACTAACAGCACTAACACCCAATCTCAGAGAAAAGCACAAAACACAGATTTAACGAGGTTCGGCCTTGTCGCCTACGTCCTCGGGGCAAGAAAGAGGGGGGTTTATTGATTTTTGTGAATCAATACACTTTTACAGCAATGAGGATCAAGAGAGATCTGCCTCTATGCTATTCTCTCCTCCACAATCGCATACAAACCCTCCTATTAGATACAAAAACCCTAGAAATCCAAACAACCCTTAAATAGGGTTCAAAACAGCCCTTTCTGAAAACAGCCCAAACCCGACTGTCGGTCGACCGGCCGGTCGACCGACCCTATGCACCGGTCGACCGGGCCGGTCGACCGTGCCTAACCGAGAGTTAGGCACTTTCAGTCGGTCGACCGGGCGGTCCACCGATCTCCTTCTGCGGTCAATCGCTACCCTGTGCATGTCTGCATGCACGTCGGTCGACTGGACCGGTCGACAGAGCTGCTGCTTCTGCCGACGGTCGACCGGGTCGGTCGACCGTGCTCCTGTGCTGCTGCTGATTTCTGGTTCTCCTTCCTTCGTTGACTTCCTCGACTTCCTCCCCCTACAATGTATAAATAGAGCTTCTTCTCTAGCGAAATGATAATCTATTCTCAATCCAAAAAAGCCCACTATCGAGTCTCTGGCATTTGAACCTTGTAAATCCCGTAACCTACAGATTATAGTGGATGCTTCTCCTCCTCCCCATGGATTTTTTCCGATTTGGATTTTCATGTAAAAAACATGTGTTTCTTTTTGTGCTGCAATTTACTCTCTCACACTCTTAATCCCCACTCATCTTTACCCTTGCTCGTGGTGAGGATCAATCGTCTGACCGCTCGCGGCGGATAATCTCCACTACAAACTGGTGCTTTCATTGAGATTTAAGTTGCAACACTCTAATTTCTCTCCAACCAAATCTATCTTCAAAAGCCTCCTGATCGAGCCATGGCCCTGAAAAAGCAACCCACCATCGACGAAGGGACCACCTTCAAAGACAAATCCATTGCCATCACTGGGGGCATAACCCCCCAGCAGCCTTAACCTTAGCCCCATCACAGAAGAGAGTCTTTGCATCTTTACAAGGGAATGCTGGAGACATCCACCTGTCATCAACTTATGAAGCTCAACTCCTTTAACTGTTTGCTGACATGAAAGAGGAGATGGCGAAATAGTAAGCCCTATTCGACCGCGAGTAGGAGCAAGCGGCACATGAAATAGTAATTGTGGCCCGTGAATGGGCGAAGATAAAGCATCTAAACGACCAACTCCTCACCCATATCACAAACCTCCAAGACATCCGAGGGCCGCCTCCATTGCCAGAAAGGCCGACTGCTACCAAAGCCCAAAGCAGCGAATATTCTTAAAGCCGGAGGCAAAGCATGCCAGACTCCCCAACTCCATCGGACCAATCTGACGACGGATCAAGTTTGTCACATCCTCGCACGAGGGATCAATACGATCATTTTTGGAAGAAGACCGCGGAGTTCGTCCATGTCCAAGATCTTGACAAGTTTGTACAAAAGCGAGTCAGAAAAGCAAGAATGCCATATCACGACAGACTCAGAGCCGTCGCCACTGATGCATCCGACTCTCCCTTCTCTGAGGGCATACTGGAACAAGAATTTCCTAAGAAGATCATGATTCTGACCTTTGATCACTACTCTGGTCAGAGTGACCTAGTCTAATATCTCTGCTAGTATCAAGACAAGATATTGATTCATGTCAGAAATGATTCTATCTTATGCCAAATCTTCCCTTCTAACTTGAAGGGAGTAGCCCCAGATTGGTTCTACTCTCCTCTGCAAAGATTGTTCCACAACTTCGAGGATCTCACCAAGTTATTCCTTGATCAATACTCATCCCGTTCGGAGTTCAAGAAGAATAACCATCACCTCATTTCTCTCAAGATAAGGTCTTCTGACAGCCTCAAGGCGCACATTAGGTACTTTTAGAATCAGCTAACCCGAGCACACAACTGCAACGAAGACACATCTGCTCTCACATTCATCAATGGGCTAAAGGTCAGCCACCCGTTGTACAATCATCTAGTGAAGTACAATGTCACCTGTTGGAGTGTGATCCTGTACCGAGTCCAACCATGTCTTGTTGGAAGAAGCGATGAAAAGCTCCGACAGCCCATCTTTCAACCGTGATGATGATGGCAAAATAGAAGCTGCAACACGAAGACCCCTCCATCGACAACTAGGATTGCTGACTAGGCGCTTTCAAGAAGCGACCATTCCGACACCCTCAACAGAGCCCACTCTGAGCCTACCAGGTGGATGACAACTTCACTCCACTAAAGCTCCCAGTTCAAGACATCTTCGAAGCCATCAAGGGTCAACCCTAGGTTAATTATCCAGAAGCAAAGCGACACGACCCTACTCGTCCAGGATGAAGGACTACTACTCCTTTCATGACAACAAGGGACACCAGACTTCTTAATGTTGGTCTATTTGTAAGTACCTCAAAGATCTCTTCCACTAGGGTTATCTCTGAGAGTACATCCTCACACCCGGAGCCTCCTCCGAGATAGAAAGGCAGCAAAAGACCCCGTCTCTGAATTAACTATTACACATCGTCATCCAGTACAGAGCGGCTAATTAACACCAACTCGACAAATAAGTGTAGAGAAGTTTCTCTAACGGATAAAGCTCACAGTATCTCATTTACTTTTTATGTATTTATTAAAATTATTTAATAAAAATATATTCTAAGCCTTAGCGGCTTCCCTACGTTCTTCTTAAGATCCGCGGAACCTACTTATCATCCCCCACTCGGCCACGCTATGAGCTTTTTTTTAGGAGTTGTGATTGTACATCCGAGGAGGGATTCTCCCACTTGAAATCAAACAACTTCAATGTCAGGCTTCCCACTCTCTGCATCCTCCGCAGGATCTGTCAACCCGCTCATCAGCTCCATGCGGGCAGCTCACGATCACATCTTCTCGGGACTTCTATCTGTGTGTTCAGGAGAGGGAAGACCCCCACTCGAGAAAGTGATTGCCAAAAAGAATACAGAGAATATGAAAAGTGTATGTGATTGGTTTTGACTCTGAATTTTTTGCGATTTAACCGTGTAGCGAGGACTATACAGGTCGAACCTCAAGGAGAGATACAATGGAAACGTTTTGGTTTTGTTGTTTTATTACACCTTCTTCTTTTGTTTAGAGAGTTTAAAGAAAGAGATTGGTTGAAAGAAGTTTGGTTTTGATATTAATGTAGAGAAAAATCACAACCTACTAATATACCATCATAAACAAATAATACCAACTAGAGATTACCTTCACGCTAAACCCTAAACATGATAGATTACCCTAGGATTCAAGCAAAACGCATAAGACAAATAACAAGGTTCTAATTGAAATAGAACTAGTTAATATTTAACATTAAAATATCAAGACAATGGTCAAGCATAAATTAAGAAAAATAGTTAAAGAGTACTAGCAAGTAGTTGACCTAATTATCATCATCATGTGCCTTCAAGATAAACCTAGGGTTTAAGCATGCACGGAATTTAATTGAGTTCTCTATTCAATGCTATAGGTTCATGGTGGTGATATTAGCAAGTCATGAAAAGTGGATTTAGTTACTCATGGTGGAAGAAAAACGAAGTAGAATTTTTGAATAAGAAGATTGCATGAAATCAAATAAAGAACAAAAGCAAGTAAATAATAAAGGAGATATGAAAAGAACAAAAGCACCTTGTATTGATTTGTCACCTCGAATTACAATGGCTCCTTCTACTTACAAATCTTCTTCAAAATAAAAGAAACTTGAAAATTACAATAAAAATTCAGAAAGAAAATAGATCTAAAGAAAACTCTAAGCTTGATCATCTGAGACGCCTCTCCTCTGTTGCTCTTCAGTAGTATTTATAGGAGATTTGAAAAGTAGAGTTTCACATGAACACTCCCCCAAAACTCCGCGTACGAGGCTACTGGATAGCTGTGTTTTCGCGGCATTTATAGGGTTTCCGCAGCTTTTATGTGGAGATGGGTTCTGCATTTTGGCACATAACGTCATCTCGTCTGTTCATCTGGTGAACTATCCTCAGAATCTTCATTTAATTCCCGAATTTTGAAATATTTTGATCTCCTAGATAACTTTAAGATTAAATTATATCTCAATCTGGGTTAAATTCAAATTTTTTTCTCCTTTATCTTTGACTTGTGGTACAAGCAACCAGAATTTGAATAGAAGTCCGCCTCTATCTTCAATTGGGATGAGGATTTATCTTGTTTTATCTTTTTCCTCCTCGAGATTTTAAATTAAATTAATATAAAATCCTAATTTAAATGGGATAGAATAGGAGCTTCCTTTAGCTTCCTAATTAATCTTTATTTTCATGATAATTGTAGGCTTTTGGGCTTCTTTTGGGCTTTCTCTTGGATTGGGGAAGCCTGCACATTACTAAACAATAAAAAATTAAATAGTAAGATTTTATAAAAAGTAAGTATGAAAATATGACTAAAAATATGCATTATTGATGACCAGTTACACCCCCACACCTATCTTTTACTCGTCCTCGAGTAAAACAAATAAAGATCTAAACTAAACTAATCTAACCTAATTCAGTTTCGTAGGAATCAAGTTGCACTTAGCGCGTGCAACAAGCCTGTAAACCTCTAGGTTACCCTGAGAGGACGAGTTTTGTCTCGTGAGGGTTTTTAGTGAATTGCACCACAAAATCCATAAAGAAAAAAACAAAATGTTAATATTTTTGAAATTTTATTTTTTAAGAGAAGAATATTGAAATATTTTTGAGCAAATCAAGTAATCTATAAGTAATAGGATCACCAAATTATTCATTCCTATACTTAGTCTCGATGCAAGTATTTATTATTAATTTAGGTTAGGATTAAAACTGAATTTCTCACTTAATCTATTATTTTACCCTCAGTCATATGTACCTTTATGAACGTGAATTTTTTTTGACTCGATATTCTTTAACTTCAATTCTTATGCCTTATATATCAATATATATATATATATATATATATATATATATATATATATATATATATATATATATATATATATATATATATATATATATAAAACTTTTTTTCTCTCTGTTTTTTTTTGAAGAAGTTCGAAATATTACCATTTTGTTGCCCTTTAAACACTTCTCTTTTTTTTTAAATATGTATACTAATCTAATTATCTTTTGTGTAAGTATCAAGACTTCTTGAGGCCCTAATACCTAACTAATTGATTACTAGAGGTGTTAATACATATATATATATATATTATATATATATATATATATATATATATATATATATATATATATATATATATATATTATATATATATATATATATATATATGTATGTATATGTATATGTATAAGGCACAAGAGTCATTTTTTGAATCCCAAGTGTGTAAGTGTATAAAAGTATGCATATTTCATTAAGGTAAAAATCAGGACTAAATTACTTTTTCAATTTTTTCTCCTAATCCTAGGAATCAAATAAATATTCTTATTTTGATCAAGTATTAAGAAATCCTAATTATGATTTTTTTATTCCTTAAAATTAACCTAATTACTTTCAAAAAAAATCAAAGTATTATTCTTTTTCAAAAAGTTTTTTATTATTTTTTATTTATTTATGAAAAAGGAAAAAAATTTGTTAGTAAACCTACCTATATTAGTATGTTAGTAAACCCTCCCCCACACCTATCTCATGCACTCAATGTATGAATGTATGAATGTATGTATGTATGTAAGGAATAAAGGGTAGAAAGAGGTGATGTTATGTTACCGATACATTGGGTCAAATAGACCCATGGCTGTTCCTTTCTCCGGTCCTAATTCCAAAAACAACTTTAAATGTTGATAATTTATCTTAAATTCATTACTATTTTTGTGTCACATATCTCTACTACTCCATGTGAAAACACTGTCATAACAACAAATGGTCCTGTCCACCATGATTTCAACTTCCCTAAAAAAGATGAAGTCTAGAATTGTAGAGTAATAACTTTTTGTCCAAGAACAAAAGTTTTTCTCATGATATGTTTGTCATGAAAAACCTTAACTCTATTCTTCGTGATCTTCGCATTTTCGTACGCCTCATTCCTCAACTCCTCAAGTTCGGAAATTTGTTATTTTTGAAGCGCACCAGCCTTATCTAAATTAAAATTTAGTTGCTTAGTAATCCATAAGGCTCAGTGCTCTAACTCAACAGAAAAGTGACAAGCCTTTTCAAAGACTAACCTATATGGAGACATCCTTAGAATCAATTTGAAAACGGTCCTATATACCCATAAGACATCTACCAATTTGGTGGACCAATCTTTCTGGTTTTGACTCACAGTTTTTTCCAAGATAAGTTTGATTTATCTATTTGACATTTCACTTGCCCACTAGTTTGAGGATGGTATGGTGTTGATAACTTATGAGTTATGACATATTTTCGTATAAGAGCTTTAAAAGTTCTATTGTAAAAATGTGAGCCATTATCACTAATTATGGCATGTAGAGTTCTGAAGCGTGAGAAGATATTTTCTTTTAAGAAATTGACAATAACTTTTTTGTCGTTTGTTTTGCTAGAAATGGCTTCCACCCATTTGATATATAATCCACAGTCACTAAAATGTATTGGTGTCCAAATGAACTGGGGAAGGGACCCATAAAGTCAGTACCCTATACATCAAAAATTTCTATTCCTAAAATTGGGTTTAGGGGCATCATATTACGTCTCAAAATTCTACCCACCATTTGACATCTAGAGCACGTCTTGCAGAAATCAAAGGCATATTTAAACAGTGTAAGCCAGTAAAACCCACGTTGTAATACTTTTTCTGCAGTCTTGCGGCGACCAATGTGTCCATCGCATGCGAGCTCATGACAAAATGAAAGGACACTCCTAACTTTCTCATCCGGGATACATCTCCTAATGATTTGGTAGGAACATTATTTGAAGAGATATGGTTTCACCCAAAAGAAATACCAGGCTTGAAACAAGAATCTGTATACTTCTCGTTTTGACCAATAAGATAGGGTTTGATTTGTGACTAAGTAATTTTTTATGTCGACAAACCATGATTTCATAAAGGTAGCTAAGAGTTGCTCATCGAGAAAATCATCATTAATTGACAACTCATTGGACGGAGCATTTGGAATACGTAAGAGGTGATCGCCAACGATATTTTCTAAACCCTTCTTATCTCGAATTTCAAGATCGAATTCTTTAAGGAGGAGGATCCAATGAATGAGTCGGGTCTTGGCATTCTTCTTTTGCATGAGATATTAGAGTGCTGAATGGTTGGTGAATTCGTGGTTTTGGTCCCAAGTAGGTGTTGGCCCAGAAGCCTTCCACTCTAGTTTTGATGATGATTAACTCATGTAGTTATGTTTACTAATAATCTTGTGATGTTTAGTTTCAGATACTTAATCAAGATATTAGTAGGTGATTAGCTTCAACAAAGGAGTTTTGGAGCTTTCACATGGTGATTCAAGAGCCTGAGCGTCAAAGTTCATATCTTGCACTCGTTGGAGTCTAGCTCGGTGGATCACGTTTGGATCGAGTCGACTTGAAGACGGAGCTCGTCAAGAAGACTTCGGTACAATGTTTAGTTTAGTGTTTAGATCCATTGTAAAGTTAGACAGTGTGATATGCTCAAGTTCACAACACACACACTTATTTAAGTTTCATGTTTATTGGTTTTCGGTTTTTAGTTTAACCGATTTTGGTTTTCATGAATAGATAGATTCAAAACAAGTTTACATGGTTTAATGTATATTAGATTTGATCTATATACATGTATGCTTCATATAATTAGACAAACTTATTTTGATATGCCTATTTATGTATTTGGAGTTTTGTATTTTAACAAAACCTATTTTTGGACTTTAAGTCAAAAACATTGATATATATCTATTTCATGTATATTGGATTATATCCATATACTACATGCTTAAATGTTATTTAATATCATGTTTTTGTATTTGGATGAGTTTTGGACAAATCGGATTTTCATTTGAAAAATCCTAATTTTGGAAAATACGAGTTTTGGTTTTCGGTAAAATTTTCATAACACAAAAAGAGTTCAAAATGTTTGTAACTTGGTTTGCTTTTTACTCAAACATGTTTGTATTTCAAAGAGAATATAAGAACTTATTTTTGTAGATTTTTAGAGATTTTATGGGATTTAATTGATAATTAAAAACCTAAGTTTCAAGTTCCTAAAACAGCCCTGCCAGGCTTTGGCGGTCGACCGGGCCGGTCGACCGAACCCAGAGTCGGTCGATCGGATCGGTCGACGACGTGCACAAGAATGTGCACACTGACTAGCCACTTGGGCCGGTCGACCGAGCGGTCGACCGACTACAAGTACCCCACTCTCGGGTGGGGGCGGTCGACCGGACGATCGACCGTGAAGCTTGGCACGGTCGACCGAGCGGTCGACCGGCCAGAGAGCAATTGCTCTCTGGATTGGCACGGTCGACCGGGCGGTCGACCGGCAGGCTCAACGGTCACTTTTTTGACTGTTGGCAGGTCGACCGGAAGGTCAATTTTGACCTGACTGCTGCCAACGGGCAGATTCTTTTGGGGGATTATAAATACCCCATTCAAGAGTGTTTTAGGTAGAACTTTTAAGAGCAAAATTTCTCCAATTCTCTAGTGTTTAAAACAGCAAGTTTTCAAAAGATTTTTGGGTTCAAAAGATCTATCTTTATTTGTTTTAAAGTGTTGGAAAATTCAAAGAAAAAGAGATTATTGGGAATTGGTTTTTGATCTCTAATTCTATATCTATCTTGTGATTTTCCCAAGTGTTTTTCTTTATTGGTTTCTTTTCCAAACACTTTATTTTCTCACTTGAGCTTATCATATCTACCTATCTATTAGGATCTTTGTGTAAGTGAGAAAGAATTGGTTTGTGGTCTTTTGATCACTTGAGCTTATCATATCTACCTATATATTTTTGTGCACTCGTTTATATTTGAATATGTATGTATAATTTAGTTTGTACATGACATACATATACCTTGAAGAATTTCAGTTTTGATGATTTTCATGTTTTTAAGGAATTTTATATTGAGCTAAATTGACTATTTTCATGATAATGTGTTTCACATAACTCTTATACACTCACCTTATTTGTTTTCTCATGATTTTGTTTTCATGAGTATGATATATATGCTTTATAGATTTTGAGTGTTTGGTGATCATGTGATCTACATGTTTTTCATGAAATATATTTTTGTTTTATTCCTTGCTTGAAGGATTTCGTACTAGTTTACAAATTTTTCTTATAACTAGCTCGTATTCTTCATTTTGGAAGAGTTTTCAATTATGGTAAACTATTTTCAAACCTATTTTTGAAAACCCCTTCCATCGAAAGGCGGTTAGTTGGGCGACCATGCCTTGTATGTTCATATTGAAAATCTTTTTAAACATGTGCATGAAATGGGTGGAAGGTAATATGAGTTATACACTTAATCTTATTTTATTTTCAATTGGTATCATTAGATTTTTTCAATTGGTATCACTATTGACATTCTTTTTGTATACTCATATATGTTTTTATATATGTATGCTTTCAACTTCAAATAGTATCAATTTCGATTGGTATTAAATTTTCATACATATATATGCTTTATTTGTGCTTATTATATCTCTATATCTTTGAGTACAAATTTTGGCTATGCTAAGTTTGATTTCTTAAATAACTATTATTTCAATTGATTATGTTTCAATTGGTATCATATACAAGCTTATGCATTATTTTATTTGATATTTAAAATTCATATTTCTACTTTCAATTGGTATTTCACTTTTCAATTAGATTTGGTATTCTACTCCCACACTTTATGTTAAAAATGATTGAAAAGGGGGATAATGATTATTTTTAGTATCATATGCTTTTAATGAGAAATTACTTTCAATTGGTACTAATCTTTTCAAATTGGTATCAAGATTACCTATAAGTTTTACTTTCAATTGGTATGTTTTATTGATATCAAAATTTTTGGTTGAATTGCTCAAAATGATTTATTTACTTACAATTGGTATTTACTTACAATTGGTATCAATTGGTATTTAAATTTATATTAAAAACATTGGTTATATGTACCATATTATGTACTTTCAATTGGTATATTTCATTGATATCATGATGTTGGCCCAAAGGCCTTCCACCCTAGTTTTGATGATGATTAACTCATGTAGTTATGTTTACTAATAATCTTGTGTTGTTTAAGTTTTAGATCTTTAACCAAGATATTAGTTGGTGATTAGCTTCAACAAGGAGTTTAGAAGCTTTTCATGATGATTCCAGGGCCAAAGCTTCAAGATCACACATTGCCTAGCCCATGGATGGAGTTTTGGAGCTAGTCAACTTGAAGATGAAGATCATCAAAAAGACTTAGGTATCCATAGTTTAGATAGTGTGTTTTAGATCCATTTGTAAAGTTTAGTATAGTTGATATGCTCAAGTGCACAACACACAAAAGTTTTATGTTTTGGATTTGGTTTTCATGAATAGTAGATCAAAACAAGTTTACTTTATTTCTATGTATATTAGATATGTTCTAAATATACATGCATGTTTAAACGTCTTAAACAAACTTATTTTGACTATCCTATTCATGTTTTGGAAAAATCAAGTTTGATAAAAAATACAAGTTTTGTTTTTGATAAAATTTGCAAGACTCAAAAATGAATTGATATGATTGATATATGTCTTGAAATTTTTATAACAAGTTTTTGTTTCAATACAAAATGTTAAAACAAGTTTTATGGGATTTTCAGAAAAGATAAAAGATTTTTATAAAATAATTTTTCCAGATTTTCTGATCCAGTTTCTGTTCCAGGCTTCTATTAGTCGACTAAGTCAACTGACCTAGTCGACTAGGCTGAAGTCGGTCGACCGGGTCGGTCGACCGACGTGCACAAATCTGTGCACGTTTGGAGACACTGGGACGGTCGACCGGGACGGTCGACCGGTCTGAGAGCAGAGCTCTCTGTTTGTTTAGGTCGACCGGGCCGGTCGACCGTGGTTGCGCAACGGTCACATTTCTGACCGTTGGCGGTCGACCGGGCCGGTCGACCGCTGCCTGTCAGAGCTGCCAGCTCAGCTCTAACGGCTAGTTTTGTATTGGGGCTATATATACCCCATCTCTTCATAGTTTTTGGAGAAGTTTTCAAGTGCAAAAATTCCAGACCTTCTTAAGTGTTTTTTTAAAGAGTTTTCAAAAGTATTTGGGGCTTTAATCTTTCAATCTTTATTGTTTTAGATTTTTGGAAAAATCAAAGAAAAGATTTTGGGAGATTTGTCTTGGTTTTCATTCTATATCTTTTGCAAGAATTTTTCCAAGTGTTTTTCTTTGTTGCTTGTTTTCCAAACACCTATTTTTCCACACTTGAGCTATCTTCTATCCTAATCTATTAGGATCATTTGTTTTGTGGAAAAAGAAAAAGGAAAGAGGTTTGTGGTTGAAAGAGACCACCTATTGTAAACCCTTGATTTCTTGGTTGCTCCCTCTTTGGTAGAGGTTGAGGTTGTGATTTGGGTTGTTGATTTGCTCCCTCTATTGTGAGGTGGAGATTGGTGTTTACTCCCTCTTGGTGAGGTGGAGTTGGTTGTTGGTTTGTATCCCTCAAGTGTGAGGTGGATTGGTTGTTGTTTGGCTACGGGCCTACCCCTCGGTTGTGAGGTGGTTGTTTGAGAGAGGAGTTCGGTACTCCATTATTGTAAAAATCCTTCTCGGTGAAGGTTCCCTCGGTGGGAGTCCTCGGTGGACGGTACAGTGGATTGAAAATCCTACACGGTGGTGTAGGCGGGGATGTAGAGTAAGGGTGCTTGAACCTCGAAACATATCATTGTGTTTGCGTTTGATCCACTTGTCTCTAAACTCTCTCTCTTTACATTTGTGCAAAGCATCATACTTCATTCATATCATATTTGCTTGTGTTGAGCATAATTCATATTATCATATCATATCTATTTGCTTGTGTTGTGCCTTGCATAATTCACATTGCTATATCTTGTATATGTTTGGTTGTTTGTGTGTACCTCACTTGTACCTAATCAACAAGAGCTTCACATAGCACCTCAACCCATTCAAGGGGAATCAAGAGGAGTTAGTCCAGAGCCCTTCACGGGGAATTCGGCTACACTTGTTGATTGTACTAAGTGTGTTGCAAAATTTGTATTAGCTTCCGCATTTAGCGCACTTAGTTTTGCATTTAGTTTAGATTAGCACTAACACCTATTAACCCCCCCCTCTAGGTGTTTTTTCAATTGGTATCAGAGCTAGTGCTCCTGATATTAGGCTTAACATCCTAGGAGTGAGATCCATTTGGTTGCTAATCTTTTGTTTGCATTTGCTTGTTTGCACACATATAGTTTACCATGGCTTTCATGACCCCACCTATGTTTGACCCTTCCAACATTCATGTTTGGAAGATTAGGATGACCGTTTATTTACAAACCCTAGGTTATAAAGTTTACCTTGCCATTACCAAGGAATCCTTCCTTAGTGATAGCAATCATATAGGGGCCAATGCACAAGCCCTTGAGGCCATTAGAAGCACGCTTTCAAAAGATTATCTTATGCTTGTTTCTAATCTTGATTCCGCTTTTGTAGTGTGGAACAAGTTGACGACAACCACCACCTCCAAGCTTCAAGAACAAATTCAACTGGAGGAGTCTAGTGGAGAATCCGAGTCTCAATGCTTAATGGTCCAAGGGAATGACTCCCTTGAGGTACATTCGGAACCCCACTTAGATGATAGTGATGATTGCTCTAGTTCTTCATGTGATGATTATGATGCTCATGCCTTAAATAAAGAACTATCTATTGTTTGTGAAAAGTTAATAGAAAAATATAAGATTTTGAAAAAGAAGAGTCTAGGAATTGAACAAGAAAATAAGAGTTTGCATGCTAGACTTAACAATGTTTTGCAAGAGAAGGTTGAGGTCTATAATGAAAAGGATTCATTGAGATCTCAATTGGAACCTGCACTAAAAGAAAATAAATTTTTAAAATCTAAAAATGATTGCCATGTTATTTTGAAGAAAAATGAAACTTATCTTCAAAAATTGATTTTGTTTTAAAAGAGAATGTTGCTTTGAAAAATAAAATTATTTCTATTTCAAATGATTTAGATATTTGTTTAAAGAAAAATGAAGTTTTGCAAAATAAGATTGATGCACATGTTTGCCATGCTAGGGTAGTATCACACACTTCACCTATTGCATGCCACACTTCTTCTTTGATTAACAATGATATTTTCATGATTAAGAAGAGTGTAGATTGTTTGGGCTCTACTTTGAGCCAATGTGTAGTGGGCCATACACGCTTGGAATCTTTGTTTCGAAAGAAACAAGTTCCTTCTATTCATGCACACCCTACACGGCATACACATGCTCCTCACGGACACACTTCTCACATGTATGCTCATGTGTACACTTGTACACATTGTGGTCGTAAGGGCCACCTTACTAAATTTTGTTTTGATAGAATACATGTTTCTAATTTAGCAAAGAAGTTTGTTTGGGTTAGAGAAGGTACTAACCCCCATGGACCCAAGAAGATATGGGTACCAAAGACCACCAAAAAAGTTTTTGATGTAGGTGTGGGCTCTCACATGACGTGAGAGTGATGGCACCTTGGAGTGGATGCGTTCCGTGCTTAAAAGGAAATCAAATGGATGCATCACTTTCAAGGGAAGGTTTGGTGGAGAGGACCACCTTTGTTTTGGAGAACTAGAGCGGTGCCCTCATTGGTTTTGGTATCGAATCTCTAACTCCTTATGTTTACTTGCTTTCCATGTTTATCTTTCATAGCATGATTTGATGTTTAGTGATCATCATGAATATGCCATGTTAATTAGATTAGTGTTATACTTATTGTTGGTTGAAACATCCATGTTTTATATGGACTTATATTTTTATGTTTTCACCTTGGTTAAACTAATTTGTATGACCTGGATCTAATGCACATGCATGTACATATTGATCATATATGATTTGTATTTCATATCTTTGATCTTTATAGCATGTTTCATTATTTGGTGATTATTATGATAATGCCATGTTCATTAGATCCTTGACATGCATGTATAGCATTTTGAGACACCCATGTTTATATGGATCCATACTTTGTGTTCTCACCGTTTGTTTTAGCTATCATGTTTATCATAGGTTTAATAACATGTGGATTTGCATAATAATCATGTTTAAGTTTCTCATGTTAATTTTTATTGTGTTTTGATACTTCATGTGTTGATTACATGTTTAGATGTAGTTTTCATTAAAACTAGGTATATATTCGTGCATATAGTGGGCCACAAATAAATCTATATATGTTTGAGCTTGATTGCTTATTTGAACCCATTACATGTGCTAGTATAGTCTAGTTTTGATGATTCATACATTTCAAACTTGTATTCCATTTTTGATTTGTTTTATGTGTATAAGTTTTCAATTCATGTATATGTGTTTTTTGCCAAACTTTAAGATATACATGTATACCCCTTTGAGTCATTTGCCTTTCATGCAAATCTATATATGGACTCAATTGTGTTTAGGGATATGTATGTATACTTATTATGTTGACAATTCATACATATACCTTGAAATGAAATTTGTTTTGATGAAGATTTAGTTTTTCTTGTTTTTGTGTTTAATTGTTTAACTTCATGTATATGTCTATCTTGTCCAAACTATTAGATATACATGATTATCCTAGAGCCACGTGCCTTAATGCATATATTTTGTGGACTCATTGTGTTTTGAATATGTATGTATACTTTAGTTTGTATTAGACATACATATGCCATGAAGGTTAAATAAGTTTTGATGATTTTCATGTTTTTAGGTAATTTCTATTGGAAATGAAAATCTAGCTTTTCATGTCTTCAAGAAATTTCATATGAGCTTAATTGAATATTTTCATGATTGATGTGTGCCACATACCACTTGTTCACTCACTTTATTAGTTTACTCATGATTTGTTTTCATGAGAATTTGAATGAGCTTTATGGACTTTGGGTGTTTAGTGATCATGTGATTTACACGTGTTTCATGAAAAACAATTTTGTTTTATTCCTTGCTTGAAGGATTTCGTACTAGTTTTAAAAGTTTTTCCTATAACTAGTTCGTATTCTTCACTATGGTAGAGATTTTCAAACATACTACATTTTCAAATCTATTTTTGAAAACCCCTACCTTCCAAGGGCGGTTGGAAGGGAGATCATGTTCATGTATGCTTTACTATGAAAATCATTTAAAACTTGAACCATGATTGGGTGGTAGATTATATGAGTTATACCATGCTTTTATTGTTATGTCAATTGGTATCATTGAACTCTTTCAATTGGTATCATTTTGATCTTTTTGTATACTCATATGTTTATTGTGTATGTATATTTTCAATTGGTATCATCTATTGGTGATTGGTACTCATTCTATTTCATACACATATACTTGTTCTATTTGTGCTTAAGATATAAATTTTTCACAAAAATCTTGTTTATGCTAGTGCTTGAGCTTCAATTTTTTGTTTCAATTGATCACTTTTAAATTGGTATCAAGCCCATGCATCATTTTAGTTGGTATTTCATAAAGGGGGAGAAAATTTAATTTTGTCTTTCAATTGGTGATTTTTCAATTGGTATTTGTTTCCCACTCCCTTACTTTATGATTGAAAATTTCATATTGATATCATATGTTTTATATGAAAATTATTTACAATTGGTATCAAAATTTTGTTTAAACATTCAAATTTATTATGTTTAATATCAATTGGTATCAAGATTTTTCATGTGTTTTTGTTTAAAATTGGTATCAATATTTTTTTTTTGTTTATTTTCAATTGGTATCAAGATGCTTCATTGACATATTTTCAATTGATATCCAAATTGATTGTCACCCCTTATTGACCTTGTTTTTGTTTTAGACAAAAAGGGGAAGAACATTGTTTTATTGTTTTGATTGACATAATAGGGGAAAAAGAGTTTTCACCCCTCATTTATTGTTTTGATTGTTTACCCCTTTGTTGATGATTGACAAAAAGGGGGAGAATAATTTGTGGTTTATATATGCATACTTATGTTTTTGCATATATTAAGTTTTATTGGTATCTAGAGCATCTAGTGTTTTGTTAATATTTTATTAATTTAATTGGTATCTAGAGCTTCTAGAATATGTTTTATACATGTTGATGTATACATGTTTATATGCATACTTGTGTTTAGTTTTCTCATGCTTAACAAATAAACAATAGATATGCATATATGTTTTGTTTTGCAAATGTATGGAGATAAGAACTTGATGACTTTTATGATTATTTGACATGTTGTATTTGCATACATGTCATACATTTGCATACATATTTATGAGCTTCATTGTCACATATTTTTATTTGTTTATGCATGAGTTAAGGGGGAGCTTCTTTGAAGCTTAACTTTAATCCATGCATATATAACTCCATGAGTTTTGTCATCATCAAAAAGGGGGAGATTGTTGGTCCAAAGGCCTTCCACCCTAGTTTTGATGATGATTAACTCATGTAGTTATGTTTACTAATAATCTTGTGTTGTTTAAGTTTCAGATCTTTAACCAAGATATTAGTTGGTGATTAGCTTCAACAAGGAGTTTAGAAGCTTTTCATGATGATTCCAGGGCCAAAGCTTCAAGATCACACATTGCCTAGCCCATGGATGGAGTTTTGGAGCTAGTCAACTTGAAGATGAAGATCATCAAGAAGACTTAGGTATCCATAGTTTAGATAGTGTGTTTTAGATCCATTTGTAAAGTTTAGTATAATTGATATACTCAAGTGCATAACACACAAAAGTTTTATGTTTTGGATTTGGTTTTCATGAATAGTAGATCAAAATAGTTTACTTTATTTCTATGTATATTAGATATGTTCTAAATATACATGCATGCTTAAACTTCTTAAACAAACTTATTTTGACTATCCTATTCATGTTTTGAAAAAATCAAGTTTGATAAAAAATACAAGTTTTGTTTTTGATAAAATTTGTAAGACTCGAAAATGAATTGATATGATTGATATATGTCTTGAAATTTTTATAAAAAGTTTGTGTTTCAATACAAAATGTTAAAACAAGTTTTATGGGATTTTCAGAAAAGATAAAAGATTTTTATAAAATAATTTTCCCAGTTTTTCTGACCCAGTTTCTGTTCCAGGCTTCTATTAGTCGACTAAGTCAACTGTCCTAGTCGACTAGGCTGAAGTCGGTCGACCGGGTCGGTCGACCGACGTGCACAAATCTGTGCACGTTTGGAGACACTGGGACGGTCGATCGGGACGGTCGACCAGTCTGAGAGCAGAGCTCTTTGTTTGTTTAGGTCGACCGGGCCGGTCGATCGTGGTTGCGCAACGGTCACATTTCTGACCGTTGGCGGTCGACCGGGCCGGTCGACCGCTGCCTGTCAGAGCTGCCAGCTCAGCTCTAACGGCTAGTTTTGTATTGGGGCTATATATACCCCATCTCTTCATAGTTTTTGGAGAAGTTTTCAAGTGCAAAAATTCCAGACCTTCTTAAGTGTTTTTTTAAAGAGTTTTCAAAAGTATTTGGGGCTTTAATCTTTCAATCTTTATTGTTTTAGGTTTTTGGAAAAATCAAAGAAAAGAGGATTTTGGGAGATTTGTCTTGGTTTTCATTCTATATCTTTTGCAAGAATTTTCCCAAGTGTTTTTCTTTGTTGCTTGTTTTCCAAACACCTAGTTTTCCACACTTGAGCTATCTTCTATCCTAATCTATTAGGATCATTTGTTTTGTGGAAAAAGAAAAAGGAAGAGGTTTGTGGTTGAAAGAGACCACCTATTGTAAACCCTTGATTTCTTGGTTGCTCCCTCTTTGGTAGAGGTTGAGGTTGTGATTTGGGTTGTTGGTTTGCTCCCTCTATTGTGAGGTGGAGATTGGTGTTTACTCCCTCTTGGTGAGGTGGAGTTGGTTGTTGGTTTGTATCCCTCAAGTGTGAGGTGGATTGGTTGTTGTTTGGCTACGGGCCTACCCCTCGGTTGTGAGGTGGTTGTTTGAGAGAGGAGTTCGGTACTCCATTGTTGTAAAAATCCTTCTCGGTGAAGGTTCCCTCGGTGGAAGTCCTCGGTGGATGGTATAGTGGATTGGAAATCCTACACGGTGGTGTAGGCGGGGATGTAGAGCAAGGGTGCTCAACCTCGAAACATATCATTGTGTTTGCGTTTGATCCACTTGTCTCTAAACTCTCTCTCTCTCTTTACATTTGTGCAAAGAATCATACTTCATTCATATCATATTTGCTTGTGTTGAGCATAATTCATATTGTCATATCATATCTATTTGCTTGTGTTGTGCCTTGCATAATTCACATTGCTATATCTTGTATATGTTTGGTTGTTTGTGTGTGCCTCACTTGTACCTAATCAACAAGAGCTTCACATAGCACCTCAACCCATTCAAGGGGAATCAAGAGGAGTTAGTCCAGAGCCCTTCATGGGCAATTCGGCTACACTTGTTGATTGTACTAAGTGTGTTGCAAAATTTGTATTAGCTTCTGCATTTAGCGCACTTAGTTTTGCATTTAGTTTAGATTAGCACTAACACCTATTCACCCCCCCTCTAGGTGTTTTTTCACATGATGCACTAAATTGGTATTTTTTTCTCTTTCAATTGGTATCAAGAAAGTTTTGTTTTGATTTCACCCCTTACTGATATTTTTTTGTTTAAGACAAAAAGGGGAGAAAATTGTTTTTCTTTGACCCCTTTGTTGATGATTGACAAAAAGGGGAGAAAGATTTTGAGTTTATATATGCATATTTGTGCTTTTACATATATTGAGTTTATGTATATGAGAAAAATAATTTTGAGAGTTTAATCAAAAAGGAGGAGAAGGTTTTTGAAACATGTGTTTGTTTTATGCATGTTGATGCATATTCATATTTAGTATTCATTGCATATACTTATTGTTTATTACTATGCATGAGTTAAGGGGGAGCTTCCTTGAAGCTTAATTTTAATCTATGCATATATAACTCCATGAGTTTTGTCATCATCAAAAAGGGGGGGATTGTTGGCCCAGAGTCCTTCCACTCTAGTTTTGATGATGATTAACTCATGTAGTTATGTTTACTAATAATCTTGTGATGTTTAGTTTCAGATACTTAATCAAGATATTAGTAGGTGATTAGCTTTAACAAAAGAGTTTTGGAGCTTTCACATGGTGATTCAAGAGCCCGAGCGTCAAAGTTCATATCTTGCACTCGTTGGAGTCTAGCTCGGTGGATCACGTTTGGATCGAGTCGACTTGAATACGGAGCTCGTCAAGAAGACTTCGGTACAGTGTTTAGTTTAGTGTTTAGATCCATTATAAAGTTAGACAGTGTGATATGCTTAAGTTCACAACACACACACTTATTTAAGTTTCATGTTTATTGGTTTTCGGTTTTTGGTTTAACCGATCTTGGTTCTCATGAATAGATAGATTCAAAACAAGTTTACATGGTTTAATGTATATTAGATTTGATCTAATACATGTATGCTTCATATACTTAGACAAACTTATTTTGATATGCCTATTCATGTATTTGGAGTTTTGTATTTTAACAAAACCTATTTTTGGACTTTAAGTCAAAAAATTGATATATATCTATTTCATGTATATTGGATTATATCCATATACTACATGCTTATATTATATTTAATATCATGTTTTTTTATTTGGATGAGTTTTGGACAAATCGGATTTCCATTTGAAAAATCCTAGTTTTGGAAAATACGAGCTTTGGTTTTCGGTAAAATTTCCATAACACAAAAAGAGTTCAAAATGTTTGTAAGTTGGTTTGATTTTTACTCAAACAAGTTTGTATTTCAAAGAGAATATAAGAACTTATTTTTGTGTATTTTTAGAGATTTTATGGGATTTAATTGATAATTAAAAACCCAAGTTTCAAGTTCCTAAAACAGCCCTGCCAGACTCTGGCAGTCGACCAGATCGGTCGACCGACGTGCACAAGAATGTGCACGCTGACCAGCCACTTGGGCCGGTCGAGCGAGCGGTCGACCGACTACAAGTACCCACTCTCGGGTGGGGGCGGTCGACCGGACGGTCGACCGTGAGGCTTGGCACGGTCGACCGAGCGGTCGACCGGCCAGAGAGCAATTGCTCTCTGGATTGGCACGGTCGACCGGGCGGTTGACCGGCAGGTTTAATGGTCACTTTTTTGACCGTTGGCCGGTCGACCGGAAGGTCAATTTTGACCTGACTGCTGCCAACGGGCAGATTCTTTTGGGGGATTATAAATACCCCATTTCAAGAGTGTTTTAGGTAGAACTTTTAAGAGCAAAATTTCTCCTATTCTCTAGTGTTTAAAATAGCAAGTTTTCAAAAGATTTTTGGGTTCAAAAGATTTATCTTTATTTATTTTAAAGTGTTGGAAAATTCAAAGGAAAAGAGAGTATTTGGGAATTGGTTTTTGATCTCTAATTCTATATCTATCTTGTGATTTTCCCAAGTGTTTTTCTTTGTTGGTTTCTTTTCCAAACACTTTATTTTCTCATTTGAGCTTATCATATCTACATATCTATTAGGATCTTTGTGTAAGTGAGAAAGAATTGGTTTGTGGTCTTTTGATCACTAAGTTGTAACCCTCCTACTTTGTGTTATCCCTCTTGTGTAGAGGTTGATTTGTGGAGTGGTGACTTTGTGCCCTATCCCTCTAGTGAGAGGTTGATTGATTGTATTGGCTTTGTGCCTATCCCTCATTTGTGAGGTTGATATTGGTGGCTTTGTGCCTAGCCTCTAAGTGTAGAGGTGGTGTTTGTAATTGAGAGAGTAGTTGTGTACTCCCTTGTTGTATTGCCCCAAATCCTCAGTGGAGGTTCCCTGTGCGGGAGCCCTTTGTGGACAAAGTTAGTGGAAATCCTTCTGTGTGAAGGCGGGGACGTAGAGCTGTGTGCTCGAACCTCGAAACATATCTGTGTGTTAGCGATTGATCCATTGACTCTCTAACTCTCTCTCTTCACTATTGTGCCTTGCATCATTTCATATTGCTCATTCATATTATATGCTTGGCTTGTTTGTGTGTGCCTCACTTGTGCTTAACCACGAGAGCTTCATATAGCGCCTCAACTCTTATTCAGAGGAATCAAGAGGAGTTAGTCCAGAGCCCTTCACCGAGAATTCGGCTACACTCGTTGGTTGCATTAAGTTTTTAATTTCCGCATTTAGTTCATTAGATTAGCCGTACACCTATTCACCCCCCTCTAGGCGTACTTTCAAATTGGTATCAGAGCCTACGCTCCTGATATTTGGTTTAATCACCTAGGAGTGTGATCTTGGTTTGCTAATCTACATTTACATTTGCATTTGCACACATATAGTTTTCACTCATGGATAGCCCTCCCATGTTAAATATCTCTAAAATTGACATATGGAAGATTTTGATGAGTTGGCATTTAAAAGCCATAGGTTATAAAGTTTACTTTGCCATTACCAAAGAATCCTACCTTAGTGATAGCAGGCATATAGAGGGCAATGCACTAGCCCTAAAGGCACTTAGAGCATCTCTTTATAAAGAATATTTACATGTATTTTCTCACTATGAGTCCGCTTTTGCAGTATAGAGCATTTTGACTTCTCCCGAGCTACAACGCTTATCAATAAGAAGAGGAGATCTAGGAGAGACGAGTCCGATGAACATCGTTTCATGGTCCAAGGGAATGACTCCCTTGAGGTACAATCGGAAACTCAACTAGATGCTAGTTCTAGTTCATATTGCAATGAATGTATGGAGGCTCAAGCCATAAATAATGAACTTGCTAAAATTGTGAAAAGTTGCTTTCAAAATATAAACTTTTGAAAAAGGATAATATTGGTTTAAAAGAAGAAAATAAAAATTTATCTTCTAGACTTGAGATTGTTTTGCAAGAAAAGGAAGAGATTTCAAGTGAACGCGACTCACTTAAATCCCAACTAGATCTTGCCCTAAAAGAAAATGAATTTTTGAAAAATAAAAATGATTGTGAAATAATTTTGAAGAAAAATGAAAACTTGTCTTCAAAAGTTGATTTTGTTTTAAAAGAAAATGATTCTTTAAAATGAAAATTGTTTCTATTTCAAAGGAATTGGATTTGATGTCTAATGAAAATATTTCTTTGAAAAATGATTTAGGTACACATGTTTGCCATGCTAGTGTAGCTTCACCTAACTTACCTATTGCATGCACCTCTTCTAAAAATGATAATAATATCTGTTTGTTAAAGAAGAGTGTGGATTGTTTGGGCTCCACTTTGAGCCAATGTGCCATGAACCACTTACGTTTGGAATCCATGTTTCGAAAGAAATAAGTTCCATCTTTGCATGCACACAAACCACGACATACACATGCTTCGCACGTTCATGTACACAACATTATGTATGCTCATGTGTACACTTGTACACATTGTGGACGTAAGGGCCACCTTGCTAAATTTTGCTATGCTAAGATACATGATGAAAATTTAGCAACTAAATTTGTTTGGGTTAGGAAAGGAGCTAACCCCCATGGACCCAAAAGAGTGTGGGTACCAAAGACCACCCCTATTATATTTGATGTAGGTGTGGGCTCTCGCATGACGTGAGAGTAATGGTGCCTTGAAGTGGATGCGTTCCGAGCTTAAAGAGGACAATTTGGATGCATCATTTTCAAGGGAGTTTGGTGGGAGGACCACCTTGTTTTGGAGATATGGAGAGTTGCCTTCATGGTTTTGGTAACTATCTCTTACTCCTCATTTATATTTACATGCTTTTCATGTCATTGATTTTTAGCATGTTTTGATGTTTCATGATTAGTATGTTATATGTCATGATATTTAGATTAGTGATATACATGTTTAGTTATTTGAGACACCCATGTTTAATATGGATTTATATCTTTGTGTTCTCACATTTGTTTTAACTAATGCGTATATCCTAGATCTATGCATGTGCATATACATAATGATCATATGAGTTTTTGTTTTGATTTCTATGCTTCATGTTTTGATTACATGTTTAGATGTTAGTTTTCATTAAAACTTGGATATATACTTGTACATCTAGTGAGCCACAAATAGATTATTATGTATTTGTGCTGGAATGCTAATTTGTACTTATTAGATGCACTAGTATAGCCTAGTTTTGATGATTCATACATTTTAACTTGTATTCCCATTTTGTACATGTTTTCATGTTTATGTTTAAACTTCATGTATATGTCTATTTTGTCCAAACTATTAGTTATTCATATACATCCTTTGAGCCACTTGCCTTCATGCATATATTTTTGTGGACTCGTTTATATTTGTATATGTATGTATATTTTAGTTTGTACATGACATACATATACCTTGAAGAATTCCAGTTTTGATGATTTCCATGTTTTTAAGGAATTTTATATTGAGCTAAATTGACTATTTTCATGATAATGTGTTTCACATAACTCTTATATACTCACCTTATTTGTTTTCTTATGATTTTGTTTTCATGAGTATGATATATATGCTTTATAGATTTTGAGTGTTTGGTGATCATGTGATCTACATGTTTTTCATGAAATATATTTTTGTTTTATTCCTTGCTTGAAGGATTTCGTACTAGTTTACAAATTTTTCTTATAACTAGTTCGTATTCTTCATTTTGGAAGAGTTTTCAATTATGGTAAACTATTTTCAAACCTATTTTTGAAAACCCCTTCCATCGAAGGGCGGTTGGTTGGGCGACCATGCCTTATATGTTCATATTGAAATTTTTTTTAAACATGTGCATGAATGGGTGGAAGGTAATATGAGTTATACACTTAATCTTATTTTGTTTTCAATTGGTATCATTAGATTTTTTCAATTGGTATCACTATTGACATTCTTTTTGTATACTCATATATGTTTTTTATATATGTATGCTTTCAACTTCAAATAGTATCAATTTCGATTGGTATTAAATTTTCATACATATATATGTTTTATTTGTGCTTATTATATCTCTATATCTTTGAGTACAAATTTTGCCTATGCTAAGCTTGATTTCTTAAATAACTATTATTTCAATTGATTATGTTTCAATTGGTATCATATACAAGCTTATGCATTATTTTATTTGATATTTCATAAGGGGGAGAAAATTCATATTTCTACTTTCAATTGGTATTTCACTTTTCAATTAGATTTGTATTCTACTCCCACACTTTATGTTAAATATGATTGAAAAAGGGGATAATGATTATTTTTAGTATCATATGCTTTTAATGAAAAAATTACTTTCAATTGGTACTAATCTTTTCAAATTGGTATCAAGATTACCTATAAGTTTTACTTTCAATTGGTATGTTTTATTGATATCAAAATTTTTGGTTGAATTGCTCAAAATGATTTATTTACTTACAATTGGTATTTAATTGGTATTTACTTACAATTGGTATCAATTGGTATTTAAATTTATATTAAAAATATTTGTTATATGTACCATATTATGTACTTTCAATTGGTATATTTCATTGATATCATGATGCACTAAGTTGGTATTTTTTCTCTTTCAATTGGTATCAAGAAAGTTTTGTTTTGATTTCACCCCTTACTGATATATTTTTTGTTTAAGACAAAAAGGGGGAGAAAATTGTTTTTCTTTGACCCCTTTGTTGATGATTGACAAAAAGGGGGAGAAAGATTTTGAGTTTATATATGCATATTTGTGCTTTTACATATATTGAGTTTATGTATATGAGAAAAATAATTTTGAGAGTTTAATCAAAAAGGAGGAGAAGGTTTTTGAAACATGTGTTTGTTTTATGCATGTTGATGCATATTCATATTTAGTATTCATTGCATATACTTATTGTTTATTACTATGCATGAGTTAAGGGGGAGCTTCCTTGAAGCTTAATTTTAATCCATGCATATATAACTCCATGAGTTTTGTCATCATCAAAAAGGGGGAGATTGTTGGCCCAGAGTCCTTCCACTCTAGTTTTGATGATGATTAACTCATGTAGTTATGTTTACTAATAATCTTGTGATGTTTAGTTTCAGATACTTAATCAGATATTAGTATGTAATTAGCTTCAACAAAGGAGTTTTTGGAGCTTTCACATGGTGATTCAAGAGCCCGAGCGTCAAAGTTCATATCTTGCACTCGTTGGAGTCTAGCTCGGTGGATCATGTTTGGATCGAGTCGACTTGAAGACGGAGCTCGTCAAGAAGACTTCGGTACAGTATTTAGTTTAGTGTTTAGATCCATTATAAAGTTAGACAGTGTGATATGCTCAAGTTCACAACACACACACTTATTTAAGTTTCATGTTTATTGGTTTTCAGTTTTTGGTTTAACCGATCTTGGTTATCATGAATAGATAGATTCAAAACAAGTTTACATGGTTTAATGTATATTAGATTTGATCTAATACATGTATGCTTCATATACTTAGACAAACTTATTTTGATATGCCTATTCATGTATTTGGAGTTTTGTATTTTAACAAAACCTATTTTTGGAATTTAAGTCAAAAATTGATATATATCTATTTCATGTATATTGGATTATATACATATACTACATGCTTAAATTATATTTAATATCATGTTTTTGTATTTGGATGAGTTTTGGACAAATCGGATTTCCATTTGAAAAATCCTAGTTTTGGAAAATACGAGCTTTGGTTTTCGGTAAAATTTCCATAACACAAAAAGAGTTCAAAATGTTTGTAAGTTGGTTTGATTTTTACTCAAACAAGTTTGTAATTCAAAGAGAATATAAGAACTTATTTTTGTGAATTTTTAGAGATTTTATGGGATTTAATTGATAATTAAAAACCCAAGTTTCAAGTTCCTAAAACAGCCCTGCCAGGCTCTGGTGGTCGACCGGATCGGTCGACCGACGTGCACAAGAATGTGCACGCTGACCAGCCACTTGGACCGGTCGACCGAGCGGTTGACCGACTGTAAGTACCCCAATCTCGGGTGGGGGCGGTCGACCGGAAAGTCGACCGTGAGGCTTGGCACGGTCGACCGAGCGGTCGACCGGCCAGAGAGCAATTGCTCTCTTGATTGGCACGGTCGACCGGGCGGTCGACCGGCAGGTTTAACGGTCACTTTTTTGACCGTTGGCCGGTCGACCGGCCTGTCGACCGGAAGGTCAATTTTGACCTGATTGCTGCCAACGGGCAGATTCTTTTGGGGGATTATAAATACCCCATTTCAAGAGTGTTTTAGGTAGAACTTTTAAGAGCAAAATTTCTCCTATTCTTTAGTGTTTAAAATAGCAAGTTTTCAAAAGATTTTTGGGTTCAAAAGATCTATCTTTATTTATTTTAAAGTGTTGGAAAATTCAAAGGAAAAGAGAGTATTTGGGAATTGGTTTTTGATCTCTAATTCTATATCTATCTTGTGATTTTCCCAAGTGTTTTTCTTTGTTGGTTTCTTTTCCAAACACTTTATTTTCTCACTTGAGCTTATCATATCTACCTATCTATTAGGATCTTTGTGTAAGTGAGAAAGAATTGGTTTGTGGTCTTTTGATCACTAAGTTGTAACCCTCCTACTTTGTATTATCCCTCTTGTGTAGAGGTTGATTTGTGGAGTGGTGACTTTGTGCCCTATCCCTCTAGTGAGAGGTTGATTGATTGTATTGGCTTTGTGCCTATCCCTCATTTATGAGGTTGATATTGGTGGCTTTGTGCCTAGCCTCTAAGTGTAGAGGTGGTGTTTATAATTGAGAGAGGAGTTGTGTACTCCCTTGTTGTATTGCCCCAAATCCTCAGTGGAGGTTCCCTGTGTGGGAGTCCTTTGTGAACAAAGTTAGTGGAAATCCTTCTGTGTGAAGGCGGGGACGTAGAGCTGTGTGCTCGAACCTCGAAACATATCCGTGTGCTAGCGATTGATCCATTGACTCTCTAATTCTCTCTCTTTACTATTGTGCCTCGCATCATTTCATTTTGCTCATTCATATTATATGCTTGGCTTGTTTGTGTGTGCCTCACTTGTGCTTAACCACGAGAGCTTCATATAGCGCCTCAACTCTTATTCAAGGAATCAAGGGGAGTTAGTCCAGAGCCCTTCACCGGGAATTCGGCTACACTCGTTGGTTGCATTAAGTGTAGTTGCAATTAAGTTTTTAATTTCATTTAGTTCATTAGATTAGCCGTACACCTATTTACCCCCCTCTAGGCGTACTTTCAGTAGGTATGGGAGAAATTTTTTCACTGCGAACACTACTGCGAAGAATTCTTTCTCAGTTGTAGCAAAGTTCAATTGGGCATCATTTAGAGTCTTACTTGAATAGTAAATCACATGCTGCTTGTTGTCAACATATTGTCCTAAGACAAGTCTATGGCAAAATCGAAAGTGTCTCACATGATCTCGAATGGTTTGGACCAATCTGGGAGAGAATTTATGGGTGCAGAGATAAGTTCCATGTTGACCTTCTCCCAAGCGGTAAGACATTCATCATCTAAGATGAAGGGCGCGTCCTTACTAAAAGGTTTGTTAAGGGTCTAACAATCTTGCTTAAGTTCTTAATGAACCTATTATAGAATCCGACGTGTCCTAGAAAAGATCAGATATCTTTCATACATTTGGGTACGGGAAGCTTAGCTATAATATCTATCTTTGCTTTGTACACTTCAATCTCTTTCTTGGAAATCTCGTGACCTAGGACAATTCCATGTTGCACCATGAAGTGTCACTTTTTTCTAATTCAATATTAAATTCTTCTCGGTGCATCGTTCGAGGACAAGTTCTAAATGGTGAAGACATTGATCGAATGAGTCTCCATGAATAAAGAAATCATCAATAAAGATTTCTAAAAATCTTTTAACCATGTCAGAGAATAGGCTTAACATATAATGTTGGAATGTCGCTAGGGCATTACATACACCAAAAGGCATTCGGCAATAAGCGAAAGTCCCAAATGGACATGTAAATTTGTTATCTCTTGGTCCTCCAGAGCTATGGGGATTTGATTGTACCCCGAGTAACTGTTCAAGAAACGTAATACTCGTGGCCGGCTAGTCGTTAAACATTTGATCGATAAATGGAAGAAGGAAATGGTCTTTGCGAGTGGCAGCATTTAATTTTCAATAGTTAATGCAAACTCTAATCTTCGTAGGGAGTTGTGTTTGGACTAACTCTTGGTTTTCATTCTCTACCATTGTAAAATCGAATTTCTTAGGGACCGCATGGACTGGACTGACCTATTCACTATCAGAAATGGGATAATTATCTCGTTATCTAAATGTTTCAGTATTTCAGCTCGAATTGCTTCTTGCATTATAGGGTTTCGCCTACATTGCGGGTCCCTCTTTGGCTTCGCCTCTTCATTTAGGTGAATATGGTGTTGAACTATAGCTGAACTTAATCCCTTTATGTCGGTCAGTGTCCAACCAATGGCTTTTCTATATTTCCTAAGAATCGTCATAAGGTCCTCTTCTTACCTATCAGTTAAGTCGGATTCAACAATGACTGAAAGAGTCTATTTTTCACCTAGGTACGCGTACTTGAAATGTTTGGGCAAGGTGTTGAGTTTTAAGGAAGGGGATGACTCAATAGATGGAGGAGTCAAGCTTATTATCTCCAGATGTAATAAACTTGGGCTCGATGCCCACTCGACTATAAAATTGACAATCTCATCAAGGCTTAAATCGTTGGATCCCAACTCATTGTCACACTCAGCATCTAGTTTTATATCCTTATTGTGCTCACTTATTAAATTCTCAATGAGGTTCACCTCAAAAGATTGAATGTCCATATCAGCGGGTTGATTTCCTACGTTGAAAATATTAACTTCCTTAGTCATGTTCCCAAAGGTCAGTCTCATGGATCCGTTCCTATAATTGATGATTACATTTGCAGTGACAAGAAATGGACGCCCTAAAATAACAGGGGTTTGAGACCTAGGATTTGACACTGGTTGGGTGTCAAGGACAATGAAATCTACTGGATAGATGAATTTCCCAACCCGGATGAGAACATCAGTTACTTCTCCTTTTGGAATTTTGACAGCTCAATTAGCTAGCTGAATCGTAACTTGAGTAGGGCTAAGTTTGCCCAGCCCAAGTTGTTGGTATACTGAGAAAGGAAGTAAGTTGATACTTGCTCCCAAATCAAAAAGTGCTCGATTAATTTCCATTTGACCTATTGTGAAATAGATGGTGGGACAACCTGGATTCTTGTACTTGATGGGGAGCTGATTGGAAATAGCTCACTAATATTAATGGCTAGAAAAATCTTTTTCGGCACATTGGTCTTTCTATTCTTGGTGCACATGTCCTTAAGGAATTTTGCATAGTTAGGGACTTATTAGCACATTAATCTTTACTTGATTTAAAATCTCACGTATTTTCTCTATTTGTGCATTATTGTTATTTCTAAGCCTATTTGGAGATGAGGTTGTAGGCTTATGCACCTACTCGGCAGACCTATCTACAGAGTTTGGAGGATTAGAGCTAGAAGGAATGGGCACTTGTGTTGGGTTCAATGATGTTGACACTTGATTATCACTTGTCTTCCCGACCTTAATGTATGAATCACATTATACTGATTTGGATCTTGAGCCTCATTGGCTTGCCTAGTTTCTAGGGTTCAGCAATGGTTGACTAGGAAGAGTTCTTTTCTGCCTTTCACTAATTGGATTAACTTGCTGATTGACTTGATTATTCTCTATCCTAAGCATGGCCTGGATAAGTGTGTCTTAGGTCTTATTGAAGGTATCCAACTTTCTTTCCATATTGGATAATTCATTTTGAAAAGAAGGTAGTGGAACTTGATTGGAAAAATTTTGTTGATAATGAGATGGTTAGAAATTATTGGAGAAGTTGGGCCTTTCTTGATCATTGGTGTTTAAGCCCATAAATGATTTCTCCAACCGGGATTGTAGGTTTGTGAATATGTATTGTTAGTGGACTTTACAAAGGCTGCGTTCATGGGTTTAGGTAACGTTTGATGAGCAAGAAAAACAGGACATTCTTCGAACACATAATTAATTGCTTGGCAGTAAGTGCAATCCGCCATTGGGGACAGTATTAGGCTGACTTTGCTCACCGGAACTGACTCCTTAGTTTCTATAACTTCTAATCTTCGCATAATGTTAGCGAATTTAGCCTTAGTCGCTATGGAATCTTCTATCGAGTGAAGACTTCTTTTTGAAGAGATAGGGTTTGCAGTACTAGACTCTTCGTTGGTAGGTTCCCATTGTAGGCATTTTTCGGCTAGATCTTCATATATTTTTCACCCTTTTTTACATCTTTTTTTAAGAACTTTCCTCTAGATATGATTTCAAGAAGAGTCTTATTTTGATAATCTAAACCATCACAGAGAATTTGGCATAGCTGCCTCTACGCCATGATGAGGGTATTGGACAAGAAAGTCTTTGAAACATTCAAAATATTTTTAAAATGATTTGTTGGGTTCTTGTTTGTACTGCCTTATATTTTTTCTCATAAGGGCGGTCTTGCGGGGAGGGTAGAATGTTTTTAAGAAGACCTTGACAAAATTGTTCACGATGTGATAGATCCGGCCTACAAGCTGTAGAGCTATTACTTGGCTAAGTCTTTAAGGAAAAATGGGACGAATCACAACCTAATTGCATCATCTAAAAGGTTGGGTAATTTCATCATTTGGCAAACTTCCTCAAATTTTCTTATGAAGAAATATGCATTTTCGGACTCTAAGTCATGAAATTTAGGGAGTATGTTAATGAATTGAGGTTTAAGCTCAAAATTGTTGTCACCAATCGATGGGAGTTGGATGCAAGAAGGAAGAGATGTCCTAATAGGTTAGAACCTATCCTGCAAAAATAGTAGTTGTGTCATGTGTGGATCGGGTTTTGGTGGTGAACTGTTCCTAGTTAATCTAGATGTAACTAGGTCTCTCAACCAAGCTTACATACACAATCAATAGCAAACAAGATTATACTAAAATGTAAAAGTCTAAATCAGTCAAGATTATTCTAGGGTAGACTTAGATTTAGACGACTCCTAACGTTAGATTATCCACAGGAGGTATATTGCCAAATCGGACCACGAGTTAATCAACCAGGTAGGTGGCAAGATCGGAGGGAGATATCCATCAAAGACGGGCCTAATTATGCCAAACCACAAATCTTTAAGGTTTTGCTTCTCAATCCCCTACCTAGTCACCTATTTGACAACAGTTAAATTTGAACAACTTCCTCCTTAGGTCAATTTCTTAGTGAGCCCGAGAAGTTCTTAAGGCCAATATTTATTCAAATTTTAGAATAGGTTTTGGTTGTGAGTGCAAATGAGATATTGTTTATGGGCCAAGGAAAGGTAATGACTTCCTCACCTTATCTTGTTAGGGTTTTTGCCCTTAAGTCAATTTATGTAAGTGTACAAAATAATTGAATAGTATCACCCAAAGCAATTAAATCACCACAAGTGTTTCCTAATCTAGATGCTATGCAAACTTACCTCGATCTCCATCACTCTTTGACAGTAATTGAAAATTTAAAATAAAAATAAACGAATCCTTGATGCAAGTCTATCCGGTTTTTAATTTCAATCACAAGTTATATTATTGATAGAAACAATGTCCAGATAAGTTACAATAATATCTAACAACTGCAACAGATACAGAACTCAGGCTCAATAACTACAGAAGAAAGCAGAAATCCTAACTCACTAGGATTGCAGTGTTTTCACGGCTTTGGTCGTGTTTGCGTGGCTTTCCTGAAGCTTCTGGTGTTCTACCTTCTAAGGTAATGGCTATGCAGTACTTCTAATCCTTTGTAGATGCCAGCTTCCTGTAATTATCCCTGTGCAGACAAACAGAGAAGAAATTAGTTAGAAAACAAGCTGTATCGTTTTCTCCCCGGCAATGACACCAAAATTTGATTGCCAAAATATAAAGAATATGAAAAGTGTATATGATTAGTTTTGACACTGAATCTTTCGCAATTTAACAGTGTAGCGAGGGCTTTGCGGGTCGAACATCATGGAGAGGTACGATGGAAGCGTTTCGGTATTGTTGTTTTCTTATGCCTTCTTCTTTTGTTTAAAGAGTTCAAAGAAAGAGATTGGTTGAAAGAAATTTAGTTTTTATATTAATGTAGAGAAAGATCGCAACCTACTAATAATCTACTACCATAAACAAATAATACCAACTAGAAATTACCTTCACGCTAAACCCTAAACATTGATAGATTATACTAGGATAAAAGGAAAAAATCATAAGACAAATAACAAGGTTCTAATTGAAATAGCACTAGATAATATTTAACATTAAAATATCAAGACAATTGTCAAGCATAGATTAAGAAAAATAGTTAAAGAGTACTATCAAGTAGTAGACCTAATTATCATCATCATGTGCCTTCAAGATAAACCTAGGGTTTAAACATGTATGGAATTTAATTGGATTCTCTATTCAATACTATAGGTCCATGGTGGTGATATTCGCAAGCCATAAAAGTGGATTTAGTTACTCTTGGTGGAAGAGAAACGAAACAAGACTTTTGAATAAGAAGATTGCATGAAATAAAGAAGCAAATAAAGAACAAAAGCAGGTAAGTAACAAAGGAGATATGAAAAGAACAAAACACATTGTATTGATCTGTCACCCCAAATTACAATGGCTCCTTCTTCTTACAAACCTTCTTCAAAATAAAAGAAACTTGAAAATTACAATGAAAATTCGGAAAGAAAATAGATCTAAAGAAAAACTTAAACTTGAGCTTCTAAAATGCCTCTCCTCTGTTGCTCTTTAGGTGCATTTATAAGAGATTTGGGAAGTCAAGTCCCATATGAACACTCTCCCCAAAACTTCGCGTACGCGGCTATAGGATAATCACATTTTCGTGGCATTTATAGGGTTTCCGCGGCTTTATGTGGAGATAGGTTCTGGATTTTGGCGCGTAGGTTCATCTCGTCCATTCATCTGGTGATCTATCCTCAGAATTTTCATTTAATCCTCAAATTTTAAAATACTTCGATCTCCTAGATAACTTGGAGATTAAGTTTTCTCTCAATCCAGGTTAAATTCAAATTTTTTCCCCTTTATCATCGACTTGTGGTGCCAGCAACTAGAATTTGAATTGGAATCCACCTCTATCTTCAATTGGGATGAGGATTTATCTTATGTTATCCTTTTTCTCTCCTCTAGATTTTAAATTAAATTAATTTAAAACCCAAATTTAAATTGGATAGAATAGAAGCTTCCTTTATCTTTCCAATTAATCTATATTTTCATGATAATTATGGACATTTGGGCTTCTTTTGGGCTTTCTCTTAGATTGTAGAGGTATGCACATTACTAAACAATAAATGAATTAAATAGTAATGTTTTATAAAAAAATAAGCATGAAAATGTGACTAAAAATATGCATAATTGATGATCAATCACAATGACAACACATATATTTATCTCTGAAATCACTATGGCTTATCTCTAATCAGGCTACTGCCAATCTCAGCTCCGTGGCTGAAGGCTACCTTCACCTGGAGACTTCTGTCTGTCTGTTCTGAGGAGGGAAGCCCCTACTCGAGAACGATTACACAAGCATCACCACCGAGCGATCTCTTAAGCTCATCCCTAATTGGGCAACTACCCCCCGTAAGGCTCATCCCCAATCAGGCAATTGCCATCCTTACGGCTTATTCCCGGCGAGCAACTATCGTCCAGAAGGTTCATCCCCATCAGGCAACTGCCTTGGCTCATTCCCAATTGAGAAACTACCATCTGAAAGGTTTATCCCTGGTTGAACTACTGCCACTTTGTTTGCGTTCCGAGAAGGGAAGCCCCACTCGAGAATCATAGTTCAAACAACTATCTTTGGGTTCCAAAGTTTATCCTTAATGGGGCAACTGCCCCAGAAGGCTCATCCTTAATTAGGCAATTGCTTGACCAGCTCCATAGCTTAGGGCTTCTTTCACACGAATACTATGCTTGTGTGTTCCAAGGAGGGAAGTCCCTACTCTAGAATGAAAAGCACGATCATCAGCCTCTGGGCTCCCTTTGGCTCACCCTTCCCAGTAGGGCAGCCATCTAAATAGTTCACGCCCAATGGCCCAGTCCATCTGTGCGATTGAAGTCTTCACTTCACTCGGAGGTTAGTGCCCAATGGCCCAGTCCATCTTTGTGACTCTAGTCCTCACTTCACTCAGAGGTCAAGTGTTTGTACGCTCAGAAATGAAGAGATCACCCAGGAATGGTAACACAGATACATCACATTCTTGCATCCAAAACATAGTCCCCCAAAGGAGTATGATTATTCCATAATACATTTCAGGTAAGATCTAAACAACTTATTCATTTTCATCATGAAATAACATGCAATTATATTTCATTAAATTTCATTATGTCATTACATCAACAAGTAGAATACATGAAATCTTTTACATCTCTGCGTATACTTTTTGAAAACAAATACAGGAGATCCGAGAACCTGTTATGCTACCATTTACAGATCCCCAATACAAGTGCAACAAAGACTTATTCATCAGAGGAGATCTTTCGAGGGCAGTCTTCTTTCCTCATCAGCTTCATGACTCCTGAGAAAGCAGCTATATGACTCGACAATAGCTCGTACACATCTAAGGCAGCCATGCCAGCACTGCTCTCCGCAGCGATCCTCAAGAAGCCATCTAGGAGCGAGGCAGTAACATATGAACAAACAGATTCTGGCAAACACACTAGAAGGAGAAAGTAACATTTCTCCACTTTCGTGTTCTGAGGAAGAGAATCAAGCTCCGTAGTGAGAAGCAATTCGTCAGCACACCCAGCCAAGTAGCTTCCTCTCTTTCTTCCTCATGCGCCTTATACGGAGAGATGGTCAAATTCTTTAGAATGGTCCTCACCCTCTAAAAAATGAGCGACTCGAAATTGGATCATGGGCTCTAATTGAAGCGACCACCAAGAAAATCACCCTCGACAGCGGAACCTTATTACGAAGACCGGTGATTTGTGAATGGCTCATCACAAAGACTGATATTTTGCGCCGAACAGACTCCCAAACGTCAGAGCTCAACCACCATCCTCTCCACCTTTTATTTATCCATCTGATGAAAAGGAGAAAAAGATACATGGCGGCTCAACAAGATAACAATGGAGAAATTCAGAGACAAAGCTTCTCAGAGAAGATGGCAGAGGATACTTCTACACGAAGGACTCAGCGTATTTATAGATGGAGGAGGCAAAGTCAAAACGTCACTAATTCAAATTCTTGATCCCTGAAAAATCAGAGCACATCCCGAAACTTTCGATCAACCAAAGAGGCATGATATCAACCGTTGCTTCTCCTTGATCTCAGCCATCACGGCGTCAGAATCTGAAGGGCCCTAGTTTCTAATTTCAAGAAGCCAGATCACCAGCACGCCAGTTGTCAGCCAGCAATACGACCTCCACATCATCTAGAAGATCTGTATTGATGACCAGATCCTCCTCTGCCCACAAGTATCAAGACAAGCCTAAAGCACCGAGGAATCCTTCACCAGCCCTGCTTTCCTGCTTCTTTCTCGCAGACTCTGACAAGCAGAAGAACGGGGAGCATCTGTAGTGATAAAAAATCTGACCACAAAAAATGATGATAGGTGTCTAAGCAACTAAAAGCTTTCGTCACTCTGGAGCCACTCCAGAAGTTGCTCTTCGCCCTGAGGACGCTTCCACCCGGGAAGCTCCGATGCTTTCGACCATTGCGGAGCTCTCCTTCCGTTGATTTCAGCTCTGCGCAAGACAATCATGACAATATATCATTCCTGATTTTCGCCTTCAGTTACACTGCGGCAACAATTCATCTATGATCTCCGCCGACAGTTTCGCAGCCTGATCTTCCTCCACGTACAAACGTGAATGCCCTCCAGCCTGGGCAGTTATGAACAAATGCGAGATTCTCTACATCTAATTAAGCGCCAACAATCACGGTCGTTACAACAAATCAACACGTGCATTGGAGTCTTGTAATTCCTGTAACCCACAGATTATAGTAGATTCTTCTCTTCTCTCTATGATTTTTTTTCCTGATTTGAGTTTCCATATTAAAAAATCCTACATCTCTTTTTGTGCTGCAATTTACTTTCTCTCACATTCTTAATCTTCACTCATCTTTACCCTCGTTGTGGTAAGGATCGACTGTCCAATCGCCCACGGTGGAAAATCTCCACCACAGTATCATAATTGGCGTAATTTGGTACCTAATCGGCTAGATGGTGAACCTGAAGTCATGCCATCGTCTTTAAATGAGTTTCAGAAATCTGCGCATTCGAATTATAACATGATAAACTTGCGTTTTGAATTAGTAAATAAACTTGCGTTTTGGACGCATTGAGAGAAGGTAGCTTGGGATGATGATCGGACGAAATCCTCGAAAGTAACTGAATTGATGTGGTGGGAGCGAGGACCAATTCGGAGTAATTAAAGCGTGATCACTTGTCTCGTATACTCATCTATCCACATTGTGACTTCGATTTGACCAGGTGAAAGAGAATCCAGTCTGCGTAATTTCTAGCAAGGAATTTTGGCGATGAACTGAATAACCTCCTGCGTAGCTAGCGATGGTATCCATGGTGCACCTCCAAATTTACGAGTCGGAGGTAGAGTCACGTTGAAATCGCCCACAAATTATTGAGGAACAGATGAAGGAGACAAAGCTGCAAGAAGAATGTTGAAAGATAAACTCAAACAAAGTCCCTTGGAGTTCCCAATACAATATTAATTAAGGAGATGAGAGGTCAAATGCATTATGTAGTTTGTAATTACTAAGAGTCATTGTGTGTGGAATTCCAATGTGTGTGGAATCTCAAGAGTCATTAGGAGTCTATAAATAACACTGTCATCCTTGAATGAAAATAGAAGCAAGAGAGAACAAGAGTTTGATAGAAAAGAAATTTTTGTGTTCTTGCTCCTTGCTCCTCCTCCTCATATTTCTAGTTCTTCTTGTGCTAACAAATTGGTATCAGAGCAAGGTGAAGCTTGAAGCTTCTTTGGGAGGTGATTCCCATTGTGAAGCTTGAAGCTTGAAGCAAGGTGAAGCTTGAAGCTTCTTTGGGAGGTGATTCCCATTGTGAAGCTTGAAGCTTGAAGCAAGGTGAAGCTTGAAGCTTCTTTGGGAGGTGATTCCCATTGTGAAGCTTGAAGCTTGAAGCAAGGTGAAGCTTGAAGCTTCTTTGGGAGGTGATTCCCATTGTGAAGCTTGAAGCTTGAAGCTTGGAGAAGACCTCCCCTACCACTTCGTACAAGTGCTGAAGGCGAAGGCGAGTACAAGTGCTAAAGGCAAAGGCGAAGACAAATTGCCGAAGGCGAAGTTAAGTGCGAAGGCGAAACTAAGTACCGAAAGCGAAGACAAGTGCTGAAGGTGAAGACCGTCGGTGACAGCCATGGCAAATTCCGGGAGTACACCGCTGGGACAAAAGCCTATAACGCTGGGGCAGATGCCGCTACCACGCCTCACAAAGACGAACTATGACAATTGGAGCATTCAGATGCGGGTGTTGCTTGGTGCACAAGACGCGTGGGAAGTAGTTGAGAATGGCTACACAGAGCCGGCTACTACTGATAACATGACGCCGAATCAGTTAAAGGCGTTAAAAGAAACGCGCACGAAAGACAAGACCGCTCTCTACTTCTTATTCCAAGCGGTAGATGAGTCGGGGTTCGAGAAGATTGCTAGTGCGGCAACTTCGAAGGAGGCATGGGAGATTTTGCAAAAAGTCTTCAAAGGCGCCGACCGTGTTAAACAAGTGCGGCTTCAAACTCTACGAGGTGAATTGGAGGCCATGAAAATGAAGGAGTCAGAAGGAGTATCTGACTACATCACGCGTGTACAAACGGTGGTAAATCAACTCAAACGCAATGGAGAAACCATAACCGATTCAAGGGTCGTGGAGAAGATTCTGCGGTCATTGACCGAGAATTTCGAAAATGTTGTATGCGCAATTGAGGAGTCGAAGAATCTGGAGGAGATGACCATAGATGATCTCGCCGGTTCTCTCGAGGCGCATGAGCAACGGAAGAAGAAGAAACAAGATCTGCTCGAAGAGGCCTTACAATCTAAGGCAACTATCAAGGAGGACAAGACGATGTATGCCCAGCAAAACTGGCGTGGTCGAGGACGCGACCGTGGAGGTCGTGGTCACGGTAGAGGCTGCGGACGCGGAGACAACTCAAAAGAAAAGGACCAGCCGATCCAACAAAATTGGCGTGGTCAAGGACGCGTCGTGGTAGAGGCGGCCGGTCAAATCGTCAAAATGTCCAGTGCTACAAATGCGGCAAATATGGACACTACGCAAAAGAGTGCTACTCCGACAAAAAGATAGAAGAAAATGCGAAACTAGTCACGGAAGAGAAGATAAGAGACGATGGTGCTCTCATGATGGCCTATAAAGACATTATTCCTGATAGCGACTCGGTCTGGTATCTCGATACAGGCGCTAGCAATCACATGAGTGGGCACAAACATCTCTTTATGGAGATCCAAGAGATAGAAGATGGGCACGTGTCATTTGGAGATGCGTCGAAGGTTCAAGTCAAAGGCCGAGAAAAAATACGCTTTTCTCAAAAGGATGGCAAAGAAGGGACAATTGAGGATGTCTACTATGTGCCTGACATGAAAAGTAATCTCCTTAGCATGGGCCAACTATTAGAGAAGGGATATTCGATCTTCATGAAAGATCGAATGTTATACTTGAAAGACAAAGGAGGCCGGTTACTTGCACGAGTGGAGATGGCCAAGAATCGGATGTTCAAACTCAACTTGAGAAGTGTGCGAGAAAGGTGCTTGCAAGTCAACATGGATGACAAAGTCTCGTTGTGGCACTTGCGGTTCGGACACTTACATTATGACTGCCTAACAGAATTAGCAAAGAAGCATATGGTCCACGGGTTACCAGATATGGACTACACCAAGAAATTTTGCGAAGGGTGTGTACTTGGCAAGCAAACAAGGAACACTTTTCAGAAAAGGGCGGAATATCGTGCAAGGAGTTTTCTCGAGTTGGTACATACCGATATATGTGGCCCGATCACACCTAAGTCATTCAGTGAGAAGAGGTACTTTATCACCTTTATTGACGACTACACAAGGAAGACTTGGGTTTAATTCATGAAAGAAAAGTCCGAGGCACTCGAGGTGTTCAAGAAATTCAAGATGCAAGTAGAGAAGACAACTGGTCTTTATATCAAGGCCTTACGATCGGACAGAGGCGGAGAGTACATGTCAACTGCTTTCAAAAGCTACTGCGAGGAACAAGGAATTAGAAGATTCTTGACTGCACCATACTCACCTCAGCAAAATGGTGTGGCCGAGAGGAAAAACCGGACTATTCTTGATATGGTTCGGTCGATGTTGAAGAGCAAAAACATGCCAAAAGAATTTTGGGCAGAAGCGGTGCAATGTGCTGTGTATGTGCAAAATCGGTGCCCACATGCGAAGATGGGAGATCAAACACCCCAGGAAGCTTGGAGCGGTCGAAAACCAACCGTATCACATTTGAGAGTATTCGGTAGTGTGGCCTATGCGCACGTACCGGATCAAAGAAGAACCAAGCTAGATGACAAGAGTAAGAAGTACGTGTTCATCGGGTATGACGAGAAGACAAAAGCTTTCAAGTTATTCGACCCGATCGAAGAAAAGGTGGTTGTAAGCCGAGATGTGCAAGTGAATGAAGAAAGCACATGGGATTGGAACAACAAAAAAGAGGTGACGCAGGAGGAAGAAATAGAAGAATCAACCTCTGCACCGATAATCAAACAGACAAGCCATCCGACATCTGATGATGAAGAAGAACCAAGACAACCGAAGATGCGAAGCTTGCAAGATCTATACGAGACAACAAGCGAAGTACACTTGGTATGTCTTCTAGCGGATGCTGAGAATATCATTTTTGAAGAAGCAGTGAGAGATAAGAAATGGCAAGCCGCGATGGATGAAGAAATAAGTGCTATTGAAAGAAATGAAACTTGGGAGTTGGTGGAGCTGCCGAAAGGACATCAACCCATAGGAGTAAAATGGGTGTATAAGAAAAAGATGAATGCCCAAGGTGAGATAGAAAGATATAAGGCACGTCTAGTAGCAAAAGGCTATAGACAAAAGGCTGGGATTGATTATGATGAAGTCTTTGCTCCAGTCGCGAGGATGGAGACAATTCGGCTTCTTATATCCCAAGCAGTACAATTCAAGTGGCCAATCTATCAAATGGACGTGAAGTCAGCATTTCTAAATGGTGTGCTTGAAGAAGAAGTATATGTGGAGCAACCTCCTGGATACATGAAAGCCGGGAAGGAGAAAAAAGTGTTGAAGTTAAAGAAGGCGCTATATGGGCTGAAGCAAGCGCCGCGAGCATGGAATACCCGAATCGACACCTATCTCAAAGGGAACAGGTTCATGCAATGTCCTCATGAGCATGCATTATACGTGAAGAAGAAAAAAGGTAACTTGCTGTTTGTTGCTCTTTATGTTGATGATCTCATATTCATGGGGAATAATGAGGAGATGATAAAAGACTTCAAAGAAGCGATGACTCGGGAGTTCGAGATGACAGATTTGGGGCTGATGAAGTATTTTCTTGGTCTTGAGGTTAAGCAAGGAAAATCGGGAATATTTGTGTCCCAAGAGGCGTATGCAAAAGACATTTTGAAGAAAAACAAGATGGAAGATTGCAACCCGGTAGCAACACCGATGGAACTTGGTGCGAAACTCTCAAAATTTGATGAAGGAGATCGAGTGGATGCAAACAAATACCGGAGCTTAGTTGGGAGCCTACGGTATCTCACATGTACAAGGCCTGACATTGCATATAGTGTCGGGATAGTGAGTCGGTTCATGGAGGAACCGAAATACTCACATTTGAAGGCTATCAAGAGGATTCTTCGATACATTCGAGGAACTGTATCACTCGGGTTATTCTACTCGGAGACACATGAATACAAACTGGTGGGTTACTCCGACAGTGATTGGTGCGGAGATATAGATGATCGAAAAAGCACATCCGGATATGTGTTTTATATGGGAGACACAGCTTTCACATGGGTCTCAAAGAAGCAGCCAATAGTAACCTTATCAACATGCGAAGCATAATATGTGGCAGCATCATGGTGCGTGTGCCACGCAATCTGGCTGAGAAATTTGCTATGTGAGCTAAAACTCCAGCAAAACGAAGCGACCGAAATACGAGTTGACAACAAATCAGCAATTGAGTTGGCAAAGAATCCGGTGCACCATGAAAGGAGTAAACATATAGATGTTCGTTTCCATTTCATACGGGAACATGTGAAGAAAGGTAAAGTGCGACTGAGTCACGTTGCGAGTCGTGATCAAGTGGCAGATATCTTTACAAAGCCGCTACCAACAGCGCTATTCGAAAATTGCAAGAAGATGATTGGAATGAAGGATGAAAAATGTTTGAGTTTAAGGGAGGAATTTGTTGAAAGATAAACTCAAACAAAGTCCCTTGGAGTTCCTAATACAATATTAATTAAGGAGATGAGAGGTCAAATGCATTATGTAGTTTGTAATTACTAAGAGTCATTGTGTGTGGAATTCCAATGTGTGTGGAATCTCAAGAGTCATTAGGAGTCTATAAATAGCACTGTCATCCTTGAATGAAAATAGAAGCAAGAGAGAGTAAGAGTTTGATAGAAAAGAAATTTTTGTGTTCTTGCTCCTTGCTCCTCCTCCTCATATTTCTAGTTCTTCTTGTGCTAACAAAGAAGACTCCATAATTGGCGACACTTGATGTAACTAGTCCCCAAACTACGAGCATGCAACTTTCCATACTGCTGCTTGTGTAAAAGTATTATCCGCAACGAGAAACCTTGAGAAGGTACCAAACATCTCGTTTATTTCTTTCATAATATTTTAGTTACGAGAAGTATTGGATTAATTCGTGGAGATGCATATAGAAAATTTTGAGTAGGTCTCAACTCTAAAGTCGTCGCTTTGCATATAATTACTAATGAAATGTCATCATTTACCAAATATGACATCGCATCGTTAACTTATTTTATGAATTAGTCCAGGACCATATAAAACGACCTTTATATATTGCAAAGTCATCATAAATAAGAATAATTAAATTTGGAAAAATGACAAGTTTAACATTATTTTGAAGCTTCAAGCATGTGAGGTTACTGAGTCAATGGTTTATAGTCTTTGTTAGGTTTTTTTTATCTCTGCAGGAAGCCATGTGTACAGACACAAATGGAGATTAATTAATCTAATTATTATCATTATTTAGAGATGACCAGAACTGGTCAGAAAAAAAAATATGAGCTAGAGATGACCATATATGCATGGAGGTCATTCTTTATTCTGTAGTTTAACCCTTCGATGTTGTTATAAATTCAGTCCCAAACTCCATCGTATTTCCTCACACCCAGCAATTTCATCTTGCAGATATCATTCACTTGTACCGAAAGACAACAGGAAAATGGTGATTATATATTCTCATCTCTACTTCTTTAATTCCACTCTAATCAATGAAGCAAGTTTTTATTAAAGCAAACATTCCTACTCATAATATGTTTGTGTGTTTTACCTTCATATTATTGGTGTTCACAGGGTTGTGGGGGAGGAGGAGGCGGCGGTGGAGGCGGCGGCGGTGGAGGAGGAGGTGGCGGCGGCGGCGGTGGCGGTGGCGGTGGGGGAGGTGGAGGAGGTGGTGGAGGTGGTGGTGGATGTTAAATTTGATCATAATAATTGATTGAGGATTTCCATTCCTTCCTCGTATCCTTGTGTACTTTGCGGGCGCGCTTTGTTTTATCATATTATGGGAAATAAATGAGATCGCTCTTTGATGTCTCTTCTTATTTTAATTAACATGGCTTGGTTGATTGGGAGTTCAAACTTTATTGCGTTGCATTATCTCTTTTTCCCTATTGCTTGTGTCACAATTTATATAAACACTTTCAACATCAGTAGATAGATTGGTCCAATAGGCATCTGCGTTCTAAATCTAAACAAAAACATTATGCACAGCTTGATTCTTTATATAAGTCTCTTCTAAATTGATATTTAAATAGCGTAAATATTAGTCTGGTGTGAGTAGGATATAGATTTCAAAACTCTTACAACTGCAAAGATAACACTTCCTGCAAAGACATTTAATATATAATTGTGACAAGTGAGACTTACATAACTTGTAAATTTAGTGTTTTTTTAAATCCTATCAATTTCTCTTCTATAGAACTCCAATACCTTACATGTAGAGATATAATTTAGTAACCCATATCCAAATCGAATCAAACCGAAGCAATAGTCAAACCTAATTACAACATGCCATCCTCAGATCACAGTAATAATCAAGGCAGATATAAACCAAATCAATACTCAAACACCAAAACTTCAGGCTAGTTTCGAATCATACAAACAACAATAAGAAATGTAGGATCTAATAGCTTTAAGAAACGATATGGATATTAGGTATAATATAACCGTGATCTTCTATAAGTCAAATAGAGGAAAAAATATATATATTTTCAATTCACAGAGTTGATGCGAATCGAAACTTCTTTTATCTTGTAGCCTTTTTCGCCTTTTATTCACCTTCAATCTCGATAGCCTAGTCTTAGATACTCACAGATGATCCCTTCCTGAGATGATGATCTTTAAAGACAGGGAGAAGGAAGAGGGTTTTCTTGGTAAATAAGAACTGTTATGAATTCTATTTTACTTTTTCTCCAAGTGAAGTTCTCTTCAAACTATACATCTTACAAGATCGATGGCTACCCTTGAAAGCACTTCTGTTGTCCTGTAGTGGACTAGCGACTGTGTCCATTAAACAAGTTGTTTTTCTTGTGATTCTTCAATCTCATATAACCTCTTGTCAAAATCTCTAGAGCTTCTTCTTGATATTTCTTTTCCAAAAATTTCACAAATCTAGAGTTGACTTCTTTGTGATAGTAACCAATGTGACACGTAAGTTTGGAGATGATAGTTTTGTATGCTTAATTGGTTCTCACCATTTATTAAAAGAGAAATAGTTTTCTAAAAGAGAATGAAGCTCAGTTGCAATCGGGTTGTCTCTTGTGTCTAATTTATAATCTAGTGGGCTTTGTGTCAAGTGGGCCTTTGGACTAAAATCACTTAGTGGTGTGAGTGACGCAGACGGAGAAGCGTAGAAGACGAACGACGCGGGCTAGATTTCGTTCTAGCGCTAACCGTGAAGAAATCTTCAGATAGGGAATAATCACCCGAATCCACGACTGAGATGACTCGAATTCACGAGCCAAGAGATCAACTCGAATCCACGAGCAAATTTGAGGACCACGAGCAAATTTATGGATGAAAAACTAAAAATATATTAATAAAACTATATGCATCAAATACAAGAGATTTAAAAGTCTTTTATAGTCTGTGAATTAGTCATATCCTATCTATGAAAGTAAAATTAAAGAAACAGAAAAGAATTAGAAAACAACAGAATCCTAATTAGGTTCTGATACAGCAGATACACACAGGTCAGTCGACCGACTGAAATGTCCTTCGTTCACTGTTTGTTCAGTCGACCGAGCGGTCGTTCGACTGAAAGTCTTTGTTCTCTGTTAGGGGTCGGTCGACCGGTCTGTTGATCGACTTTAAGGCATTAACTCTTGATTTTGTACGGTCAATCCGGCGATCGACCGTTGTTTTGGTTAAGAAATTCGGTCGACTGAAACTTATTGTTTTAGTTGGCATTAGCTTGCTGCTGTTTGTCACGCGTCATTTCCCAAATATGCTGGAGTGGAGACGCGATGAGAATCGGAAACATATATACGCAAGGAAAATACCTCACACATACACGCTAAGTCTAAAATGACCTGAACAGCTATATGAACCAACTATAATAATTAATATCACTGCAATAAGCATATAAATTTCTACACACTGATAATGTTATTCTATGAATAATCAACAGAACAACTACCGAGTCCAATATATAGAGAGATTCAAAGAAAATCAATAGAATGAAAAGAAGCTACAATAAGATATCAAAAATGGATGATCTGTAAGGAGAGACTCCAGCTCCTCGTAATACTGGTGTCCTTTCCAAATATTTAATCAGCAAAATATAACAATCATATACCTGAATGTGCAAATTCAGGGAGTCAGAATTCCCAATGAGTATGTAAAATTAGGGAAAGGTGCAAGTGCATATAACATGTGAGCATACGATTATATTTCTATAAACCAAACTAAATAAAAAATATCACGAATAAGTCTGATAAGAAATAGTATGAGTAAAACTGTACAAGAGTGAAATTAAAGACAGTTGCATATAATATCAATCAATATGTCACAAGTATACGATAATAAACAGTACATAATTTAGGGAGTGACATGATCAATCTGTCATAACATCATGTGTAGGTGCCTATCATGGTATCCATGCATATGACAGGCTAGCATACATCAGCTACAGTTTATCATATCAGTCAGTTACTATTAATTATATTAGCGAACACCAATTGTCACATGCAATAAACGCATCCCATATTACGCCTGCCACACGTGTCAGTCGGGGTTCTAAGTTATTAAAACTAATCAGTTGGAGACATTATACATATTTTAGGTGAGTTCCTTATATACCCGAAACCATTGCCCAGATGCTTGGCGCTGAATAAGGCCCTACTGGTAGGTAGTCAGTAACAGTAATAGTACTCAAAGTTCGCTGTGAAATAGTACTCATAGTATCATAGTGAAACAATAAATAGATCGGATGTTAGCCATCCCCCGGAGCCTTGCAGTAGAATCGCTTAGTCGGCTGCGCACCTGTATTCTAGGTGTTGGACCAGAGGCCCATCACTCTAGTTTTGATGATGATTAACTCATGTAGTTATAGTTTACTAATAATCTTATGTTTAAATAGTTTCAGCGATTGATCAAGATATTAGTAGGTGTTTAGCTTCAACAAAAGAGTTTTGGAGCTTTCACATGTTGGTTCAAGAGCCCGAACGTCAAGATCGCATCTAGCACTCGGTTAGAGTCAAGCTCGTTGGATCGCGTTTGGATCGAGTCGGCTTTGAGATACGAAGACCTCGGTTTGTTTAGTTTAGATTATTTAGATCTTGTGTAAAGGTAGATGTATTGATATGCTCAAGTTCACACACACACGTTTAAAGATTATTGGTTTTGATTTTTGGTTTAACCAATTTTGGATTTCATTTCAAAAATATAAATATATATCTTTTATGTATATTGGATTCTATCCATATACAACATGCTTTAAAGTTTTTCAATATCATATTTTTGTATCCATATGAGTTTTGGAGAAAACGGTTTTCCATTTCAAAAATTCAAATTTGGAAAATACAGATTTTGTTTTTAACCCAAATTTTTATATCACAAAAATGGTTCAATTACTTATAATATGTGTTGAATTTTAGTCACACATACTTGTACTTCAAAGATCTTAAAAGAACTTATTTTTGTGAAATTTATGTGATTTTATGGGATTTTATTGAAGGTAAAAAGATCAAGTTTTAATCCCTATTATTGTTTGACCTGATCTTCTATCGGTCGACCGAACGGTTCACTGAGGCAAAAGTCGGTCAACTGGTCTGATCGACCGATGTGCACAAACGTACACATGCTATTTGGCTAGAGGGCCGGTCGACCGACCCGGCCGACCGCCAGAGAGCTCTGCTCTCTGGATCTGGCCCCGGTCGACCGGGCGGTCGACCGGCAGAGAGCTCTGCTCTTTGTATCCAAGACTCGGTCGATCGAATGGTCGACCAGTGGCACAAGGTCAGAAATTTGACAGTTAGCCGGTCGATCGGGCGGTCGACCGACAGCAGAAATTTCTACTGTCTTAGGCGCAACAGCTAGTTTTTGGAATGGGTTATAAATACCTATTCCTTTGGACTGTGTTTATTAAGAATTTCAAGAGCATATTTTTTTCATCTTCTTAAGTGTTTTACCAACAAGTTTTCAAGAGTTTTTGGGCTTAAAGATTTTATCTTTATTTATTTTAAAGGGTTAGAAAATTCAATGAAAAAGAGTCTTTGGGAATTGGTTTTGATCTTCATTTATATTTCTATCTAGAGTTTTTCCCAAGAGTTTTTTCTTTGTGATTTTGATTTCCAAATTCTTTATTTTCTCACATTTGAGCTATCTATCTATTCTATCTATTAGGATCTTATTTTGTGACGAATATTAGTTTGTGATGTTGAGACTACCAAGAGTTGTAATCTTTCTTTGCTTTGTTGTTATCCCTCTAGTGTAGAGGTGATTGTGGTGATTGTGAAGGTTGTATTAGTATCCCTCTAATTGTAGAGGTGATTGAGGTTTTTGTTTGGCTTTGTGCCTCGTCCCTCTAGTGAGAGGTGATTGTGTTGGTTTTGTGCCTATCCCTCTATTGTGAGGTTGATCTTGTGTGGCTTAGTATCTTGCCTCTTGTGTAGAGGTTATTGTTGTTTGAGAGAGAAGTTATATACTTTAAAATTGTATTACCCAAATCCTTAGTGGAGGTTCCCTATATGGGAAGTCCTGTGTGTGGACGATTAGTGAAAATCCTTTTGTGTGAAGGCGGGGACGTGGAGCAGTGGTTCGAACCTCGAAATATATCTTTGTATTTGTGATTGATCCACTATCTTTAACTTTCTCTTTTATATATTACATTGATTCATGTTGCTCATATCATATTTGCATGGTATTGTTTTTGTGCCTCTCTTGTGTTGAATCAAGAGAGCTTCACATAGCACCTCAACTTATTTAGAGGAATTTAAAGGAGATAGTCCAGAGCCCTTCACCGAAATTCGGCTACACTCTTTGGTTACACTAAGTGTGTTGCAATTAGTTTTATTTTCACATCATTTGTCATTAGATTAGCCATACACCTATTCACCTCCCCTCTAAGTGTACTTACAATTGGTATCAAAGCCTACGCTCCTAATATTAGATTTAACCATGTAGGAGTGAGATCTTGGTTAGCTAATCTAATATTGTATTTGCACACATCTATTTACACTCATGGATTACATTGCCCCTCCTATGTTTGATATTTCTAACATCGATGTATGGAAGAATAGGATGAGTGCTTATTTGAAAGCCTTAGGATTGCATGTGTACCTTGCTACTACCAAGATATTCTATCTTGGTAATAAAAAGCATATAGAGGCCAATGCACAAGTCCTAGAGGCACTTGGGCAAACATTAAGTAAAAATATTTATCTATGATTTCTCATTGTAATTCTACTTTTGTAGTATGGAACACTTTGACCTCTCTCGCCTACAAATGACAAAATATGTGGAGAAGGAATCTAGTGGGGATGAATCCGATCAAGCTTGCTACATGTCCAAGGGAATAACTCCCTTGAGGTAAATTTAGAAACTCATCTAGATGATTGTGCTAGCACTTTTAATGATGATCATGATAGTATGAATGTCGATGCATTAAATGAAGAGCTTTCCATTGTTTGTGAAAACTTGCTTGAAAAATACCAAGTTTTGAAAAAAAAACTTTTAAGATAAAAGAAGAAAATAAGAATTTGTCTTCTAAACTTGATATTGTTTTATAAGAGAGGGATGGGATCTCAATTGAAAGGGATTCATTGAAATCTCAACTTGACCTTGCTCTAAATAAAAACAAATTTTGAAAAATAAAAATGATTGTGTTATTGTTTTGAAGAAAAATGAAGTTCTATCTTTTTTTAAAAAAATGACTCTTTGAATTGCTTCAACTTCAAAAGAGCTAGATTTGGTTTCTAAGAAAAATATATCTTTAAAAATGATATTGATTCACATGTTTGTCATGCTACTATAGATTCATCCTCTATTAACAAACATGTTTCATGTTCCACTTCTTCTTCTAATATTGAAAATGATATATGTATGTTAAAGAAGAGTGTTGATTATTTGGGCTCCACTTTGAGCCAATGTGCCATGAACCACACACGGTTGGAATCTATGTTTTACAAGTAACATGCTCCTCCTATGCATGCACACAAACCATGGCATACATATGCTCATCATGCACACATCCATGATTCTATGTATGCTCATGTGTATACTTGTACACATTGTGAACGTAAGGCCACTTTGCAAAATTTGTTATGATAGATTAAATATTTCAAATTTTGTAAATAAATTTATTTGGGTTAGAAAAGGTGCTAACCCCATGGACCCGATAAAGTATGGGTATCAAAAGCCACTCCTATTTTATTTGATATAGGTGTGGGCTCTCACTTGACGTGAGAGTAATGGTGCCTTGATAGTGGACGCTTTTGCACTTGACGGTCACTGCTTTAAATGTATCACCTTCAAGGGAAGTTTGGTGGAGGATCACCATAATTTGGAGACTTAGAGAGTAGCCCTAATGGTTTTGGTAACTATCTCTAACTCCTTATTTATGTTTACATACTTTTAGATTATTGATTTTTAGCATGTATTGATTTTCATGTTTTTCATGATTATTATGTTAAATGTCATGGTAATTAGACTATTGATATACATATGTAGTATTTGAGATACACCCATGTTTATATGAACTATTACTTTTGTGTTCTCACACTAGTTTAGCTATTGTGTATATCATAGATCTAAAACATGTGCATCTATCTTAATGATCATGTTTGGTTTTGTACTTCATGTTTTGATTACATGTTTAGATGTAGTTTTCATTAAAACTTGTGTCAATATTTATACAACTTATGAGCCACATTTGATTTTATATGTTTGCGCTTAATTACTCATTTGTACTCTTTTGATGATTCTTGTATTTCAACTTGTATTCCCGATTTTTGGATATTTTTTTATGATAATGTGTTTAGCCTCATGTATACCCTTGAGTCACTTGCCTTTCATGCAAATTTTTATTATGGACTCAATTGTGTTTGGATATGTATGCATACTTCTAGTTTAGACAAAACATGCATATACATTGAAGCCTATTTAGTTTTGATGTTTTCATAGATATATCCTTGTTTTATTCCTTGCTTGAAGGACTTCGTACTAGTTTTCAAGATTATCATAAAGCTAGTTCATATTCTTCACTTGGTAGAGTTTTCGAACATGTTAAAATTATTTTCAAATTCTATTTTTGTAAATCCTTACCTTTCAAGGGCGATTGGATGGGCGACCATGCCTTGTATGTCCCTATTGAAAATCTTTTTAAACATGTGCATGAAAGGGTGGTACGTATGAGTTATGCACTTTATTCTCATTATATTTTCATTTGGTATCACAATTGATATTTTTATGGTTGTATAATCATATTTGTGTTTTCTATATATGTATGCCTCAAATTTCAAATGGTATCAATTTTGATTGGTATTTAAATTTCATACATATATATGATTTGATTGTGCTTGCTATATCTTTACATCTTAAAGCACAAATTATATTTATGCTAAGCTTGATTTACTTCTTAATGTCAATTATTTTTCAATTGGTATCTTATACAAGCTTATGCATCATTTTTACTAGTATTTCATAAAAGGAGAGAAAATTCGTGTTTTATTTTTTAATCTGTTTTATTTTCAATTGGTATCTTACTCCCATTCTTTATGATGAAAAATACTTTATTTTAGTATATGCTAACATTTTCAATATTGGTATCAATAATCTTAAATTAGTATTATTCTCTATTTGGTATCTCTATTGCAAAATGATAATTTATCCAAAAAGTTGGTTATTTTTCAATGGTATCATGTTTCATTTTAAATTGGTTTCTATATTGAAATGAGTTGTGTTTGCCTAAAAAAATTGATTTTTACTTTTAATTGGTATCAAAATTATAAAATATTTTCAATTGGTATCAATATTTACAATATATATATATTTCAATTGGTATCAAAAACATACAATATTTTATTTTTTATTTGGTATCAAAAATTTACAAGATATTTTCAATTGGTATCTTAAAAATTTTGTTTATTTTCAATTGATATCATAAATTGGTATCATAATATTTTGATATATATTGTTTATATGCAAGGGCTTAACATCTCTCTATATGTAAATTCATGTTGAGTGTATCTTATATTGAGGAGCTTGACCTCTCTTCTCTATGTCTTACACGTGAGTAGAGGGAGCTTCGCATCTCCTTTTATGCATTGTATATTATTCTTTATGTGGTTAGGGTTTAGTCATCTCTTTTATATAAATACATGTATGCAGGGGAGTTAACTTTACGTCTCTCCTCTTCATGAATATATATAGCACATATATGTTTAATGTTTGATTGGACAAAAAGGAGGAGAAATTTTTTATACAGTTTACTTATGCCCCTTTGTTGATGATTTGACAAGAAGGGGGAGAGGAATTTGGAGATTTATATATGCAAGTTTATTTCATTTCCTTATTTTATACAAAAAGGTGGAGAAGAATTTTGAGAATTTTTTATATGCATGTTTATTTTCTTGTTTAATGCATATATATTTTTTGTTTATACAAAAAAGGGAGAAGTATTTCGATTTGTTTATTTATATCTATTTCCTCATTTATGCATATTTGTGTTGATCATTCATTGCATACCTTATGTTTATCACTATGCATGAGTTAAGGGGAGCTTCTATGAAGCTTAACTTTAATCCATGCATATATAACTCTATGAGTTTTGTCAACATCAAAAAGGGAGAGATTGTTGGCCCAGAGGCCCATCACTCTAGTTTTAATATTGATTAACTCATGTAGTTATAGTTTACTAATAATCTTGTGTTAAATAGTTTCAGTGATTGACCAAGATATTAGTAGGTGTTTAGCTTCAACAAAGGAGTTTTGGAGCTTTCACGTGTTGGTTTAAGAGCCCGCGCGTCAAGATCACATCTAGCACTCGGTTGGAGTCAAGCTCGTTGGATCGCCTTTGGATCGAGTCAGCTTGGAGACAAGAAGACCTCGGTTTGTTTAGTGTAAATTGTTTAGATCTTGTGTAAAGGTAGATACTATTGATATGCTCAAGTTCACACACACATTTAAAGATTATTGGCTTTGGTTTTTGGTTTAACCGATTTTTAATTTCATTTCAAAAACATAGATATATATCTTTTATGTATATTGGATTCTATCCATATACAACTTGCTTCAAAGTTGTTTCAATATCATGTTTTTGTATCCATATGAGTTTTGGAGAAAACGGTTTTCGATTTCAAAAATTCAAGTTTTAAAAAATACAGATGTTGTGTTTTAAGCCAAATTTCTATATCACAAAGATGACTCAAATTGTTTATAATATGTGTTGAATTTTAGTCACACATACTTATACTTCAAGATCTTAAATGAACTTATTTTTGTAGAATTTACATGATTTTATAGGATTTTATTGAAGGTAAAATGATCAAGTTTTAATCCCTAATATTGTTTGACCTGGCCTTCTGCCGGTCGACCAGACGGTCGACCGAGGCAGAAGTCGGTCGACGGACTCGGTCGACCGATGTGCATAAACGTACACAGGCCATTTGGCTGGAGGCCGATCGACCGACCCGGTCGACCGCCAGAGAGCTCTGCTCTCTAGAACTGGCCTCGGTCGACCAGACGGTCGACCGGGCAGAGAGCTCTGCTCTCTGTATCCAGGCTTCCGTCGACCGGGGGGTCGACTGGTGGCACAACGGTCGAAAATCCGACCGTTGGCCGGTCGACCGGTGTGTCGACCGACAGCAGAAATTTGTGTCATCCCTGGCCCAACGGCTAGTTTTTGGAATATGTTATAAATACCTTTCCATTTGGGCTGTTTTTATTTAGAATTTCAAGAGCAAATTTTCCTATCTTCTTAAGAATTTTACCAACAAATTTTCAAGAGTTTTTGGTTTAAAGATTTTATTTTTATTTGCTTTAAAGGGTTGGAAAATTCAAAGAAAAAGAGAGTCTTTGTGAATTGGTTTTGATCTTCATTTATATTTTTATCTAGAGTTTTTCCCAAGAGTTTTTTCTTTGTGATTTTGATTTTCAAGCTCTTTATTTTCTCACTCTTGAGCTATCTATCTATCCTATCTATTAGGATCTTGTTTTGTGAGGAATATTAGTTTGTGGTTATTGAGACTACCAAGAGTTATAATCTTTCTTTACTTTGTTGTTATCCCTCTTGGGTATAGGTGATTGTGAAGGTTGTGTTGGTATCCCTCTATATTCAAAGAGTACTAGCAAGTAGTTGACCTAATTATCATCATCATGTGCCTTCAAGATAAACCTAGGTGATCGAGCTAAACCTGCACAGAAAAATAAAGAATTTTAGGAACAATGCTAGGTCCTCAGTTCTACCGTGTAGCCTAGGGCTAACGGGTTGTGATTCACAGGGAGGGACAGCGATGGAAGCGTTGTGTAAGTTTCCTTCTTTTAATTTATTGAAACTAGTTAATATTTATCTTCTCAATTTTATAAAAAGAAAATAAAATTATTATCTTAAGTTAAGAAGGAGATGGTAGAAGAAGATATTGTGGGGCTGTTGTTTTATTGATAAAAAAAAGACTAAAAAAAAGAGAATTATAACTCTAAACTAATTAAATGTAAAAGAAAACAAAAAGTACTTACCTCTACCGTTGAATCATAACAAATCAATAAAAAAGAATAAAGAAAGTAGGACTTCAGCGAGATCGAGCACAATGAGGAAAAGTGAGAAACCTTCATTAATTGTCACCTTCAACATCAGTTTCTTAAAAAAGGATTACAATAGTGTCACTCTACAATAACTCTTTCTCTCTTTTAATCATGTAACTCTCTCTAACCTAAGCTATAAAGAAAAATAAAGTTACATTGAAGAAGAAAAGAAAAGCTAAACTAAAGCTCTCTCTGAGATGGTGCGTTTTTGCCTTCGAAGTATGAGGGTATTTATAGGAGAAAACTAAAGGGATAGAAAGCGTATGAAGATAGGAAGATTTGGATATTTCTGAATTTGAATTCTCCTCTTATTTCCAAACTAAATTTGATTTATTCAGAAATTCAATTCTGATCTGCAGGCTGTTGGCGTGTTGATTGCTGAATATCACTTATCAAATGATAGAATTGAAACGAGTATCAACAAAAGAATTGTAGCCCTTTAAATCTTCTTTCTGTAGCATCTTAAATGATCAGATTTGACCTTCAGTAATGAAAGTTATGATTAAAATGCTAAACTTTATCCAGCCTGAATCCAAATTTAAATTACTTCATCTCATCGTTGATCTTCTCTCTATCCATTTATCCTCTTTGATTTTCGGTTTATCTTCTAGAATTGATAATATATTCACTTATCTTCAGCTAAACTGATAGGGTCTTCAAACAATCTATTTTTCTCTTGAAATTAGATAATATTATCTTATCTGATATATCTAGTTTTCAGATAAGATAGCTTCTAGAACCTTTGGATTTGAATCGATCCCTTTCTTTTGAACTTTTGAATTTAATTGGATAATTTCATGATTATCTTCTCCCTATCATACCCTGCATGAATTAGGACATTAAGACAAATTATTTATTTACAATATTGATTGTAGAATATATGTAGGAATGTAAAAATATTTATGCAATATATGTGTCCAAACACACCCCCACACTTATGTTTTGCTCGTCCTCGAGCAAAACAAAGAGAGAAGAAAAACTAAACTAACTCATTTTCGTAGGAATCACAGTTGCACTTAGCACGTGCAAAAAGCCGTTAAATCTCTAGGTTACCCTTAGAGCACGAGTTTTATCTCGTGAGGGTTTTCAGTGGATTGCGCCCACAAAATCCATAAAGAAAAAGAAATGAATTGTTAGTATTTTTTTAAAAACGCATATTGAAAGGAAAAAATATTTGAAGTATTAGTGTAAAATTTCAAGTAATCTATAAGTCATAGGATTATTAAAACTTAGTCATTTCTAAACTTAGTCTTTATTCAAAAACTTATTTTCAATCAGGTAAGGATTAAAATTGTATTTCTCATCTAGTCTATTATTTTACCCTAAGTCATATGCATTTTGTGACCATGAAAATTTGGCTCAGGATTCATCAACTCTAACTCTTATGCCTTATTTTTTTTCTTTCTTTTTTCTTTTTTTTTAGTTTAAGGCGATAATATCCTTTAGCTCTATTAGGCTTTCTAATTCGCCCATGTAACGAGCCTTAGTCGGTGACTCCCAAACCAGACGGTTTTAGGGCACCGGGTGAGAAAGCACCCCAAGGACTTAGGACTCGAGCAAATAAGGCCACAAAACTAAGGATTTTTATTTATATGAACCACTTTAGGCGTGAATATTTATGTTTTATGAGGCACAAATACCCAGCTTAATCAGAGGATTATTTTTTTTTGATATGTCTATATATATATTATATTTTATATAAGGTATAAGAATCTTTGTTTTAGAACCCTAAGTGTGTAAGTGTATAAAATATGCATATTTTATCAAGGTAAAATCAAGACTAAATTACGTATTCAATTTTTCTTTCTAACCTCAAAATCAAACAAATAATTTTATTTTGACCAGGTATAAGAAATCCTAATTATGATCCTCTTATTCCTTAAAATTAACTTAATTTTTACAAAAATAAGTCAAAGTATTATTTTCTTTTTCAAAAAGTTTTAAAGAAATTTTTTTTTTAAGTTTTAAGAAAGTTTTTTTTTTTTTAAGATTAGTGAAGTTAGCATGTTAGTAAACTCTCCCCCACACTTAACTCATGCATTATCCTCAATGTATGAATGAAATGCAATAATACATGAAAAAAACAAGAAAGGGAGAAAAATTGTCACCTCAAGATGGTAGTTCCGGTGGTGGTCTTATTGGGCCAAGCGTTTCTGCCCAATCTAGATACTGTAAATTTTCGTGGAACCCTTCTTTCATAGCCTCTTTTCTATTAACATTTTTATACTCCCCAATATGAATAGGATCGTGCAATTTCTTAGCTTGAAATTTTTTCGGTTATATGAGCAGTCTTGAGATATCATCACAGAGTTATATTGATCTAAACCTTGGTCCAAAATGAAATTGTGGAATGAATGATTTGGGCTCAACAATGAAGGGAATAGAAACCGATACTGACTCGGGAATAAAACTCAAATCAAGTTTAGGTTCGAGAGTCGGAGTTGGTTCATGGATTTGGTCCAAATCATAGAATTCAAGTTCACAATTATTTTCCAACAATGGAATATGACTATCCAATATAGTTGGTTCATGTTCAAGCTCTACGGGGATAGGAATCAGTGTTGGCTTTAGAATTGGGTTCAAATCGGGTAAGAAAATCGGAGTCAGCATTGATTCAAAAAATGGAACTGAATCACAATATTGGGAATCAGTATCACATTCATCTTCAAGTTCAATCTCATTGAAATGAAAACTTGCCAATTTATCAATGGTTGATATTGGTCAAGTTTAAAGTTTTGTGGTGAAATTGAATCTTGGTTAAAATCTTCATGATGCCATGATTCTTCGTCAATATGTTAGGGGAATCAGGAATGGTCGAAAATGTGTTAGGTAGAGTTTCCTCATTCCTATCATTAATTATGTTGACCAAATGACTCACTTTTGCTTCTAACCTATTAAGAGATTTGAGACAATCCGTTTGGAATTGAATATAATTATTTTGGGACTGAATCATGAATTTCATATTCTTTTCAAAGTCAACAGTTTCTTCATGTTGTGGTTGGACTTGAAAGTTCGAGTAAGGATCTTAAATTTGAAAATTGTTTGGGAGAATTGAGTCCGCTATGATTTGTACTTGTCGTGTGGACTCAAGGAAGGCTTCAAAAGTCTTTTCTAAAGAAGATTTCTCTTCTATAGGTTGGTCTTGGTATAGATTATATGAAGCGGTTTGTTGATAAGGTTGTTGATAGTAAAACTCGGGGGAGTTGTATCCCCACTGACTCGGTGAAAAGTGGTGATGATTATCTCATTCTTGTTCATAGTACTGGGATTGGGGCATATATTGATTCGGATAAGACCAATCTGACATACTTGGTCGGTTAGAGTTATGTAATGCTGGGTTGGTAACATCCGAATTAAAAGAGGTTGGGGTAAATATGAATTTGAGTTATAATCAGAATAATTGTAATTATAATCCATTTTCATAAGAACAAACAAAAACAAACAATAAACAAATAAGAAAATAAAGAAAAATCTAGCCTATGTTAGGGTAGAGCTTAGACCAAACGACTCCTAACTGTTGATTATCCACAGGAGGTATATTGCACCACAAGTTAATAGGCTAGGTAGGGCAAGATTGGTAGGAGGTATCCGTGCCTAAGCAACGGGCCTAATTATGCCAAACTACCAGCCTTCGGGGTTTCGCCCCTCAATCCCCAACCTTAGACACCGATTTGGTAAGAGTCAACTTCTAACAACTTCCCCCTTAGTCAATCCATATTTGAGTCCGAGATGTCCCTAGGGCCAACGTCTACTTAATTTTAAGTTTGGATGGGTTTAGTGAGTGAGGAGATGATTTTTGGGCTAAGAAAGGGTAATGACTTCCCCATCTTTTCGTGTTTAAGGATATGCCCTTAGATCGTTTTTGTGCTCGTATGTAAGTTTATAGCAAAATAACGCCCAAGCAATATAACATACAAGTTTGTTTCCTAAGATATATGCAATGCAGACGTACCTTTTTCTCTAGCACTTTTCAACAATAATGTAAAGAAACGAAATAGACAGATGCCCTAAGATGCAAGAGTCTAAACATTTTTTAGTATTTACAAAGAAACAAATTATTGTTGATTAGAAATATGTACAGAGTGAGTTAAACAGATAAACTAATAACTACAAAGAGATAATCTCTATAAAGCAACCTGCAAGAGACTACAGTTAGTAGTTCACCACAGTTGTGGGCTCTGATGCTCTGCCATCTTGGATAGAGGCACAGAGTAGCAATATGTCCATTGCAGCTCCTAGTTTTCTGTAATTAGCCCCTATATACCAAAACAAAGAAGAAAAGGGATTATTCATTAAAGTAAATTCAAAGAAAGAAAAACTTACCGTCCCTCTCCGGCAACGGCGCCAAAATTTTGATCGAGCCAAACCTGCACAAAAAAAAAAGAATTTTAGGAACAGTGCTAGGTCCTCAATTCTACCGTGTAGCCTAGGGCTAACGGGTCGTGATCCACAGGGAGGGACAGTGATGGAAGCGTTGTGTAAGTTTCCCTCTTTTAATTTATTAAACTACTTAATATTTATCTTATCAATTTTATAAAAAAAAAATAAATTATTCTGTTAAGTGAAAGAGATGGTAGAAGAAGATATTGTGGTGCTGTTGTTTTTTTTATAAAAAAGAAAGAAAGATTAAAAAAGAGAATTATAACTCTAAACTAATGAACTGAAAAAGAAAACAAAAAGTACTTACCTCTACCGTTGATCATACAAAGACTTACCTCAGCATAAAGTAAAGCAAATTAAATAGAAAAGAATAAAGAAAGTAGGGCTTCGACGAGATCGAGCATAATGAGAAAAGTGGAAACCTCCATTGATTGTCACCTTCAATATCAATTTCTTGAAAAAGGATTATAATAGTGTCACTCTACAATAACTCTTTCTCTCTTTTAATCATGTAACTCTCTCTAACCTAAGCTTGAAAATAAAATTACATTGAAGAAGAAAAGAAAACCTAAACTAAAGCTCTCTCTGAGATGGTGCGTTTTTTGCCTTTGAGGTAAGAGGGTATTTATAAGAGAAACTAGAGAGATAGAAAGCGTATGAAGATAGGAAGATCTGGATATTTCTGAATTTGAAATTCTCCCCTTATCTCCAAACTAAATTTGATTTATTCAGAAATTCAATCTGATCTACAGGCTGTTGGCATGTTGATTGCTGAATATCACTTATCAAATGATAGAATTGAAACGAGTGATCAACATAAGAATTGTAGCCCTTTAAGGTTTCTTTCTGTAGCATCTTGAATCATCATATTTGACCTTCGGTAACGAAAGTTATGATTAAAATGCTAACTGTATCCACCCTGAATCCAAATTTAAATTGCTTCATCTCATCCGTTGATCTTCTCTCTATCCATTTATCCTCTTTGATTTTCAGTTTATCTTCTAGAATTGATAAGATATTCACTTTTCTTCAGCGAAACTGATAGGGTCTTCAAACAATCCATTTTTCTCTTAAAATTAGATATATTATCTTATCTAATATATCCAATTTTCAGATAAGATAGCTTCTAGAACCTTTGAATTTGAATCGATCCCCTTTCTTTTGAACTTTTGAATTTAATTGGATAAATTTCATGATTATCTTCTCGCTATCATACCCTGCATGAATTAGGACATTAAGACAGGTTATTTGCAATATTCATTACAGAATATATGTAGGAATGTAATAATATTTATGCAATATATGTGTGTCCAAACACTAGGGTTTAAGCATGCACGAAATTTAATTGAGTTCTCTATTCAATACTATAGGTCCATGGTGGTGATATTAGCAAGTCATGAAAAGTGGATTTAGTTACTCATGGTGGAAGAAAAACGAAGTATAGTTTTTGAATAAGAAGATTGCATGAAATCAAATAAAGAACAAAGTAAGTAAATAACAAAGGAGATGTGAAAAGAACAAAAGCACCTTGTATTGATTTGTCACCTCGAATTACAATGGTTCCTTTTACTTACAAAACTTCTTCAAAATAAAAGAAACTTGAAATTACAATGAAAATTCGGAAAGAAAATAGATCTAAAGAAAATTCTAAGCTTGATCATCTGAGACGCCTCTCCTTTGTTTCTCTTCAGTGGTGTTTATAGGAGATTTGGATAATAGAGTTCCACATGAGCACTTCCCCAAAACTTCGCATGCGCGGCTACATGATAGCCGCGTTTTCGCGGCATTTATGGATTTTTGCGGCTTTTCTTTTGAGATGGGTTCTGCATTTTAGCACTAGCTTCATCTTGTCTGTTCATCTGGTGAACTATCCTTATAATCTTCATTTACTCCACGAATTTTGACATATTTCGATCTCCTAGATAACTTTGAGATTAAGTTATCTCTCAGTCCGAGTTAAATTCAATTTTCTCTGCTTTACCTTCGATTTGTGGTAGAAGCAACCAGAATTTAAATAGAAGTCCACCTCTATCATCAATTGGGATGAGAATAAATCTTGTTTTATCTTTTTCCTCCTCTAGATTTTAAATTAAATTAATTTAAAACCCAAATTTAAATAGGATAGAATTGAAGCTTTTCTTATCTTCCCAATTAATCTTTATTTTCATGATAATTGTAAGCTTTTGAGCTTCTTTTGGGCTTTCTCTTAGATTGTAAAAGCCTGCACGTTACTAAACAATAAATTAATTAATATTTTTAAAAATAAATATGAAATGTGACTAAAATATGCATTATTGATAACTAGTCACACCCCCACACCTATCTTTTACTCATCCTCGAGTAAAACAAAAAAAAAATCTAAACTAAACCATTCTAACCTAATTCACTTTCATAGGAATCATAGTTGCACTTAGCGCATGCAACAAGCCTTTAAATTTCTAGGTTACCCCGAGAGGATGAGTTTTGTCTCGTGAGAGTTTTTAGTGAATTATACCCACAAAAACCATAAAGAAAAAAATAATGTCAATATTTTTGAAAGAGAAGAATATTTGAAATATTTTTGAGAAATCAAGTAATCTATAAGTCATAAGATCACTAAATTATTTATTCCTATACTTAGTCTTGATGCAAATATTTATTATTAATCTATATTAGAATTAAAAACTGAATTTCTCACTTAATTTATTATTTTACCCTAAGTCATATGCACCTTTGTGATTGTGAATTTTTTTTGACTCGATATTCTTTAACTTCAACTCTTATGCCTTATATATCAATATATATATATATATATATATATATATATATATATATATATATATATATATATATATATATATATAACTTTTTTCTTTTTTTGAAGAAGTTTGAAGTATTATCATTTCGTTGCCTTTTTAAGCACTTCTCTTTTTTTTAATATGTATAACTCATCTAATTTTCTTTGTGTAAGTACTAAGATTTCTTGAGGCCATAATCCTAACTAATTGATTAATAGATGTGTTAATACATATTATATATTTTTTCAAACTTACTAATTACCTTTCGTGTAAATACTAAGGCTTTCTTAGGTCAAAGCACCTAGCTAATCGATAATTGGGTTGTTTATTTTATATATATATTTTTATTTTTTCAGGCGCAAGAGTCATTGTTTTGAATCTCAAGTGTATAAGTGTATAAAGTATGCATATTTCATCAAGGTAAAAATCAGGAGTAAATTATCTTTTCAGTTTTTCCTCCTAATCCTAGAAATCAAACAAATAATCTTATTTTGATCAAGTATTAAGAAATCGTAATTTTGATTTTTCTATTCCTTATAATTAACCTAATTACTTTCAAAAATAAATTAAATTAATATTTTCTTTTTCAAAAAGTTATTTATTATGTTTTTATTTTTTATGAAAAAGAAACAATTTGTTAGTAAGCCTGCCTATGTTAGTATGCTAGTAAACCCTCTCCCATACTAATCTCATGCATTGTCCTCAATGTATGAATATATGTATGCAAGGAATAACGTATATAAAGAGGTGATATTATGTTACTGATACATTGGGTCAAATAGAACCGTGGCTGTTTCTTTCTCCAGGGCTGATTCAAAAAATGATTTTAAATGTTGATCATTTATCTTGAATTCATTACTATTTTTTTGTGTCACATATCTCTACTGCTCCATGTGGAAACACTGTCCTAACAACAAATGGTCCTAACTACTGTGATTTCAACTTCCCTAAAAAAAGAGAAGTCTAGAATCGTAGAGTAATAACTTTTTGTCTGGGAACAAAAGTTTTTCTTATGATATTGTTTGTCATGAAAAATCTTAACTCTATTTTCGTGATCTTTACATTTTCATATGCCTCATTCCTCAACTCCTCAACTTTAAAAATTTGTAATTTTTGAAGCGCACCAGCCTTATCTAAATCAAAATTTAGTTACATAATAGCCCATAAGGCTCGGTGCTCTAACTCACAGGAAAGTGACAAGCCTTTTCAAAGACTAACCTATATGGTGACATCCTTAGAATCATTTTGAAAGCGGTCCTATATGTCCTAAGGCATCTACTAATTTGGTGTAACAATCTTTCTGTTGGCCCAGAGGCCTTCCACTCTAGTTTTGATGATGATTAACTCATGTAGTTATGTTTACTAATAATCTTGTGATGTTTTAGTTTCAGATCATTAATCAAGATATTAGTTGGTGATTGCTTCATCAAAGGAGTTTTGAAGCCTTTCACATGGTGATTCCAGAGCTCGAGCATCAAAATCATTTATAGCACTCGTTGGAGTTAAGCTCGGTGGATCACGGTTTGGATCGAGTCGACTTGAAGATGGAGATCGTCAAGAAGACTTCGGTACCTAGTTTAGTTTATGTTTTAGATCCATGTGTAAAGATTAGATAGTGTGATATGCTCAGTTTCACAACACACACGTTTTATGTTTTGGATATTGGTTTTTGGTTTTTGGTTTAACCGATCTTGGTTTCATGAATAGTTAGATCAAACAAGTTTAAATGGTTTTATGTATCGTAGATTCATTCTATATACATGCATGCTTAACTTCCTAAATAAACTTAGTTTGACTTACCTATTCATGTGTTTTTAAGTTTTGTGTTTTTAACAAAACATATTTTTTGAATGAAAAGTCAAAAACATGAAAATATATATATTTCTTGTATATTGAATTTCTATCCATATGCAACATGCTTCAAAGTATTTAAGTATCATGTTTTTATATTTGAATGAGTTTTTTGGAAAATCGGATTTTCATTTGGAAAATTAAAGTTTGAAAAAATACAGGTTTTGGTTTTCGGCAATATTTCCTTAACACAAAAATAGTTCAAAATGTTTGAAATTTGCGTTAAAAATTTTCACACAAGTTTGTATTTCAATGTAAAATGATAAAACTATTTTTTTGAATTTTTAGAAGATTTATGAGAATTTTTAGAATTAAATTACCAAGTTTTTCTGACCCATAATATAGCCTGCCAGGCTCTGGCGGTCGACCGGACCGGTCGACCGGACCCAGAGTCGGTCGACCGGATTGGTCGACCGACGTGCACCAAATGTACACGCTGGCCTGCCCATTTAGCCGGTCGACCGAGCGGTCGACCGACTGAAAGCAACCCACTCTCGGGTTGCTCCGGTCGACCGGGCGGTCGACTGGCCAGAGAGCCGTTGCTCTCTGGTTCAGGGCCCGGTCGACCGGTAGCAGCTAGCGGTCAAAATTTGACCGTTGGCCGGTCGACCGGCCGGTCGACCGTACGGTCAATTCTGGCCTAATTTGCTGCTAACGGCTAGTTTTGAAAAGGGGCTATATATACCCCATTGGAAAGAGGTTTTCACTAAGAATTTTTGTGCTAATATTTTCATACTCTCCAGTGTTTTACAGCAATCAAAAGAAGTTTTTGGGCTTTAAATATACAATCTATTTGGTGTTTTTCTAGGGTTTAGAAAATCAAAGAAAAGATTTTTGGGAAAAGTGTTTTTGATTCAACTTCTTCATCTTAATTTCTTTTTTCCCAAGGATTTTTTTTTGAGTATTAGTTTTCCATTCCTTTGGTTTTCTCCACACTTGAGCTACTTCTACTATCCTATTCTATAGGATCTTTTTGTGTTTGTGGTTGTAAAGAGAGGAGTTGGGTACTCCTAGTTATTGTATTGCCCCAAATCCTCGGTGGAGGTTTCCTGTGTGGGAGTCCTTTGTGGACAAGCTAGTGGATTCGAAATCCTTCTGGGTGAAGGCGGGGATGTAGAGCTGGGTGCTCGAACCTCGAAACAAATCTTGTTGTTTGCGCTTGATCCATTGACTCTTACTCTCTCTCTCTTTGTATTGTGCCTTGCATTATCTCATATTGATCATTCATATTTATATGCTTGGCTTGATTGTGTGTGCATCACTTATTGGTTGCATTAAGTGTAATTGCAATTAATTTTTAAATTCCGCATCTAGTTCTTAGATTAGCATTATCACCTATTCACCCCCTCTAGGTGATTTCACTTTCTAGTTTTGACTCACAGTTTTCTTCAAGATAAGTTTGATTTATCTATTTGACACTTCTACCTGCCTACTAGTTTGAGGATAGTATAGTGTTGATAACTTCTAAGTTATGATATATTTTCGCATAAGAGCTTCAAAAATTCTATTATAAAAATGTGAGTCAATATCACTAATTATGGCACGTGGAGTTCCGAAGCGTGAGAAGATATTTTCTTTTAAGAAATTGACAACAACTTTTTTGTCATTTGTTTTGCTAGAAATGGCTTCCACCCATTTGATACATAATCCACAGCCACCAAAATGTATTGGTGTCCAAATGAACTAGGAAAGGGACCCATAAAGTCAGTACCCAATACATCAAAATTTTCTATTTCTAAAATTGGGATTAGGGGCATCATATTACGTCTCAAAATTCTACCCACCATTTGACATCTAGAGCACATCTTACAGAAATCAAAGGCATGTTTAAACAGTGTAGGACAGTAAAACCCACTTTGTAGCTCTTTTTCTGCAATCTTGTGGGGACCAATGTATCCATCGCATGCGAGCTCATGACAAAATGAAAGGACACTCTTAACTTTCTCATCCGGGATACATCTCCTAATGATTTGGTCAGAACAATATTTGAAGAGATATGGTTCCTCCTAAAAGAAATACCAAGCTTGAGACAATAATCCGTATACTTCTTGTTTTGACCAATAAGATAGGGTTTGGTTTGTGACTAAGTAATTTACTATGTCGCCAAATCATGGTTCCCTAAAGGTAGCTAAGAGTTGCTCATCGGGAAAATCATCATTAATTGGCAACTCGTTGGATGAAGCATTTGGAATACGTGAGAGTGGATAGGCAATGATATTTTCTACACCCATCTTATTTCGAATTTCGAGATTGAATTCTGAAGAAGGAGGATCTAATGAATGAGTCGGGCCTTGGCATTCCTCTTTTGCATGAGATATTAGAGTGCAGAATGGTCGGTGAATATGATGGTTTTGGTCCCAAGTAAGTATGGGCGAAAATTTTCCAATGCGAACACTACTGCCAAGAATTCTTTCTCGGTTATTGCATAGTTAATTGGGCATCATTAAGAGTCTTACTTGAATAGTAAATCACATGCTGCTTGTTGTCAACACGTTGTCCTAAGACAATGCCTACGGCAAAATCAGAAGCGTCGCACATGATCTCGAATGGCTTGGATCAATCTGGAGGAAAATTTATGGTTGCAGAGATAAGTTCCATCTTAAGCTTCTCCCAAGCGGTAAGACATTCATCATCTAAAATAAAGTGCACGTCCTTAACTAAAAGGTTTGTTAAAGGTCTAGTAATCTTTCTTAAGTCCTTAATGAAATTACGATAGAATCGCGTCCTAGAAAAGATCGGATATCTTTCACACATTTGGATACGGGAAGCTCAGCTATAACATCTATCTTCGTTTTGTCCACTTCAATTCCTTTCTTGAAAATCTCTTGACCTAGGATAATCCCATGTTGTACCATGAAGTGGCACTTTTCCTAATTCAATGTCAAATTCTTCTCGGTGCATCATTCGAGGACAAGTTCTAGATGGTGAAGGTATTGATCAAATGAGTCTCCATAAATAGAGAAATCATCCATAAAGATCTCCAAAAATCTTTCAACCATGTCAGAGAATAGGCTTAACATACAACGTTGGAATGTCGCTAGGGCATTACATAGACCAAAAGGCATTCTGTGATAAGCGAAGGTCCCAAATAGACATGCAAATATGTTTTCTATTGGTCCTCCAGAGCTATGGGGATTTGATTGTACCCCGACTAACCGTCCAAAAAATAGTACTCATGGCCGCTAGTCGTTCAAACATTTGACCGATAAATGGAAGAGGAAAATGGTCTTTGCGAGTGGCAGCATTTAATTTTTGATAGTCAATGCAAACTCTAATCTTTGTTGGGAGTCATATTTGGACTAACTCTTAGTTTTCATTCTTTACCACTATAAATTGGATTTCTTAGGGATCACATGGACTGGGCTGACCCATTCACTATTAGAAATGGGATAAATTATACCGTTATCTAAAAGTTTTAGTATTTCAGCTCAAACTGCTTCTTATATTATAGGGTTTAACCTACACTGCAGGTCCCTCTTTGATTTTGTCTCTTCATTTAGGTGAATACGGTGTTGAACTATAACTGAACTTAATTCCTTTATGTCGGTCAGCTTCTAACCAATGGCTTTCCTATATTTTCTAAGAATCGTTCTAAGGTCCTCTTCTTGCCTATCAGTCAAATCAGATGCAACAATGATTGAAAGAGTCTATTTTTCACCTAGGTAGGTGTACTTGAAATGTTTAGGCAAGGTTTTGAGTTCTAAGAAAGGGGATGACTCAATAGATGGAGAGTCAAGCTTATTGACTCCAAATGCAATAAACTTGGGCTCGATGCCCACTCGACTATTGAATTGACAATCTCATCAAGGCTTCGTTGGATCCCAACTCATTGTCACACTCAGCTTCTAATTTTATATCCTCATTGTGCTCGCTCATTAAATTCTCAATGAGGTTCACCTCAAAAGATTGAACGTCCATATCATCGGGTTGATTTCCTAAGTTGAAAACATTGACTTCCTTAGTCATGTTCCCAAAGGTCAGTCTCATGAATCCGTTCCTACAATTGATGATTGCATTTGCAATGACAAGGAACGGACATCCTAAAATAATGGGGGTTTGAGACCGAGGATTTGACACTGGTTGGGTGTCAAGGACAATGAAATCTACTGGGTAGATGAATTCCCCAATCCGGATGAGAACATGAGTTAGCTCGGTCAGCTAGCTGAATCATAACTTTAGTAGGGCTAAGTTTGCCTAAACCAAGTTGTTGGTATACTGAGAAAGGGAGTAAGTTATACTTGCTCCCAAATCAAGAAGTGATCGATTAATTTCCATTTGACCTATTGTGCAAGAAATGGTGGGACAACCCGAATTCTTATACTTAATGGGAATCTGACTAGACAATGTTCACTAATATTAATGGCTAGAAAATCTTCTTTGGCACATTGGTCTTTCTCTTCTTAGTGCACATGTCCTTAAGAAATTTGGCATAGCTAGGGTCTTGTTGGATTGCATCAAAACGAGGCACATTAATCTTTACTTGATTAAAGATCTCGTGTATTTTCTCTATTTGTGCATTATTGTTATTTCTAAGCCTATTTGGAAATGAGTCAGTAGGTTTATACACCTGCTTGGCTGACCTACCTATAGAGTTTAGAGAATTAAAGCTAGAAGGAATAGGCGCTTGTGTTGGGTTCGACGATGTTGACACTTGATTATCAACTTGTCTTCCCGACCTTAATGTATGAATCACATTATACTGATTTGGATCTTGAGCCTCATTGACTTGCCTAAAGTTTTTAGGGTTCGGCAATAGTTGACTAGGAAGAGTTCTTTTCTGTCTTTCACTAATTGGATTAGCTTGCTGATTGACTTGATTGTTCTCTATCCTAAGCATGGCTTGAATCAGTGTGTCTTGGGTCTTCTTGAAGGTATCCAACTCTCTTTCCATATTGGATAATTCATTTTGGAAAGAAGGTAGTGAAATTTGATTGGAAAAATTTTATTGATAATGGGATGGTTGAAAATTATTGGAGAAGTTGAGCCTTGCTTGATCATTGGTGTTTTGAGCCCATAAGAAATTTGGATTATTTCTCCAACCGGGATTGTAGGTTTGTGAATATGAATTGTTGGTGGGCTTTGCGAAGGCTGCGTTCATGGGTTCAGTCAACGTTTGATGAGTAAGAAAAACAGGACACTCTTCGAACACATAGTTCATTGCTTGGCAGTAAGTGCAGCCCGCCATTGGGGGCAGTGTTGGGCTGACTTTGCTCACCGAAACTGACTCCTTAGTTTCTATGGCTTCTAATCTTCGCATAATGTTAGCGAATTTAACCTCAGTTGCTATGGAATCTTATATCGAGTGAAGACTTCTTTTTGTAGGGATAGGGTTTGTAGTCCTAGACCCTTTTTTGGTAGGTTCCTATTGTAAGGTTTTTTCGGGTAGATCTTCATATATTTCCCACCTTTTTCTCATCTTTTTTTAAGAACTTTCCTCCACACATGGTTTTAAGAAGAGTCTTATTTTGATAATCTAGACCATCGTAGAGAATTTGGCATAGCTGCCACTTCTTTACGCCATGATAAGGGCATTGGACAAGAAAGTCTTTGAAACGTTCGAAATATTTTGAAAATGATTTGTTGGGTTCTTGCTTGCACTGCGTTATATTTTTCCTTATAAGGGCAGTCTTGCGGGGAGGGTAGAATTTTTTTAGGAAGATCTTGACAAAATTGTCCACAATGTGATAGATCCGGCCTCCAAACTGTAAAGCCATTACTTGGCTAAGTCCTTAAGGAAAAATGGGATGAATCACAACCTAATAGCACCGTCTAAAAGGTTGGGTAATTTCATCATTTGGCAAACTTTCTAAAATTTTTTTATGAAGAATTATGAATCTTCAGACTCTAAACCATAAAATTTAAGGAATATGTTGATGAATTGAGGCTTATGCTCAAAATTGTTGTCACCAACCGATGGGAGTTGGATGCAAGAAGGAAGAGATGTCCTAATAGGATAGAACATATCCTACAAGGATAGTGGTTGTGCCATGTGTGGTTAGGGTTTGGGTGGTAAACTGTTCCTAGTTAATCTAGACGTAGCAGAGTTCTCTCAACCAAGCTGACATATACAATCAATAGCAAACAAGATTATACTAAAAAGTAAAAGTCAAAATCAATCAAGCCTATTTTAGGGTAGACTTAGACTTAGACGACTCCTAACTTTAGATTATGGTAGGAGGTATATTACAAAATCGGACCACGAGTTAATCAGCTAGGTAGGTGGCAAGATCGGAGGGAGCTATTCGTCAAAAACGGGCCTAATTATGTCAAACCACCAACCTTCGAGATTTCGCCTCTCAATCGCCTACCTAGTCACCGATTTGACAACAGTCAAATTCGAACAACTTTCTCCTTAGGTCAATTTCTTAGTGAGTCCGAGAAGTTCTTAAGGCCAACGTCTATTCAAATTTTAGAATAGGTTTTGGTTGTGAGTGCAAATGAAATGTTATTTGTGGGCCAAGAAAGGGTAATGACTTCCCTACCTTATCTTATTAGGGGTTTTACCCTTAAGTCGATTTTATGCAAGTGTGCAAAACAATAGAATAGTATCACCCAAAGCAGTTAAATCACCATAAGTGTTTCCTAATCTAGATGCTATGAAGACTTATCTCGATCTCCATCACTCTTTGACAGTAATTGAAAATTTAAAATAAAAATAGACGAATGCCTTGATGCAAATCTATCCAGTTTTAAATTTCAATCACAAGTTATGTTATTGATAGAAAAAGTGTCCAAATATGTTACAGTAAAATCTAACAACTACAGCAGATACAGAACTCAGGTTCAATAACTATTGAAGAAAGCAGAAACCATAACTCACTGGGATTGCAATGTTTTCGCGGCTTTGGCCGTGTTTACGTGGCTTTCCTGAAACTTCTGGTGTTCTGCCTTCTGGGGCAGTGGATATGCAGTACTTCTAATCCTTTGCAGATGCCAACTTTCTGTAACTGTCTCTTTGCATACAAACAGAGAAGAAATTAGTTAGAAAATAAGCTGTACCGTTTTCTCCCCGGCAATGGCACCAAAATTTGATTGCCAAAAAGAATACAGAGAATATGAATAGTGTATATGATTGGTTTTGACTCTGAATCTTTTGCAATTTAATCGTATAGCGAGGGCTATACGGGTCGAACATAAGGGAGAGATGCAATGGAAACGTTTCGATATTGTTGTTTTCTTATGCCTTCTTCTTTTGTTTAGAGAGTTCAAAGAAAGAGATTGGTCGAAATAAGTTTGGTTTTGATATTAATGTAGAGAAAGATCACAACCTACTAATAATCTACCACCATTAACAAATAATACCAACCAGAGATTACACTCACGCTAAACCCTAAACATGATAGATTACCCTAGGAAAAAAGCAAAATGCATAAGATAAATAATAAGGTTCTAATTGAAATAGCACTAGATAATATTTAACATTAAAATATCAAGACAATGGTCAAGTATAGATTTAAAAAAATAGTTAAAGTGTACTAGCAAGTAATTGACCTATTTATCACCACCATGTGCCTTCAAGATAAATCTAGGGTTTAAATATGCATGAAATTTAATTGGTTCTCTATTCAATACATAAGTCCGTGGTGGTGATATTAGCAAGTCATGAAAAGTGGATTTAGTTACTCCTAGTGGAAGAGAAACGAATTATGATTTTTGAATAAGAAAATTGCATGAAATAAAGAAGCAAATAAAGAACAAAAGTAAGTAAATAACAAAAGTGATATGAAAAAATAAAAGCACCTTGTATTGATCTGTCACCTTAAATTACATTGGCTCCTTCTTCTTACAAATTTTTTTCAAAATAAAAAACTTGAAAATTATAATGAAAAGTCAGAAAGAAAATAGATCTAAAGAAAAACTTAAACTTGAGCTTTTGAAATGCCTCTCCTCTGTTGCTCTTCAGGTGCATTTATAAGAGATTTGGGAAGTCGAGTCTCACATGAATCACACTCCCCAAAACTTTGCGTACGCGACTACATGATAGCCGCATTTTCGCGGCATTTATAGGGTTTCCGCCGCTTTTATGTGGAAATGGGTTCTGGATTTTGGCGCGTAGGTTCATCTCGTCCATTCATCGGGTGATCTATCCTTAGAATCTTTATTTAATCCTCGAATTTTGAAATATTTTGATCTCTTAGATAACTTGGAGATTAAGTTATCTCTCAATCCGAGTTAAATTCAAAATTTTTCCCCTTTATCTTCGACTTGTGGCGCTAGCAACCAAAATTTGAATTGGAGTCCACCTCTATCTTCAATTTGGATAAGAATTTATCTTGTTTTATCCTTTTCCTCATCTAGATTTTAAATTAAGTTATTTTAAAACTAAAATTTAAATGGGATATAATAGAAGCCTCCTTTATCTCTCCAATTAATCTATATTTTCATGATAATTATGGGCTTTTGGGCTTCTTTTGGGCTTTCTCTTGGATTGTGAAGGCATGCACATTACTAAACAATAAATAATTTAATAGTAATATTTTATAAAAAATAAGTTTGAAAATGTGACTAAAAATATGTATTATTGATGATCAATTACAATGACAACACATATATTTATCTCTGAAATCACTATGCCAATCTCAGCTTTGTGGCTGAAGGCTTCCTTCACCCGGAGACTTTTGTCTGTGTGTTCTGAGGAGGGAAGCCCCCTCTCGAGAATGATTACACAAGCATCCACCTCCGGGCGATCTCTCAAACTCATCCCCAATTGTGAAACTATCCCAGAAGGCTCATCCCCAATCAGGCAACTGCCACCCTTACGGCTTAAACCCCGGTGGGCAACTACCATCCAGAAGGTTCATCCCCATCAGGCAGCTGCCTTGGCTCATCCCAATAGAGAAACTACCATCCTAAAGGTTCATCTCTGGTTAGACTACTGCCACTTTGTTTGTATTCCGAGAAGGGAAGCCCCCACTCGAGAATCATAGTTCAAACAACTATCTTTGGGTTCCAAAGGTTTATCCTTAATGGGGCAACTGCCCTGGAAGGCTCACCCCTAATTGAGTAACTACTTTACCAGCTCCATAGCTGAGGCCTTCCTTCACACGAAATCCTATGCATGAGTGTTCCAAGGAGGGAAGTCCCTACTTGAGAATGAAAAGCATAATCATCAGCCTCTAGGCTCTCTTTGGCTTGCCGTTCCTAGTAGGGTAGCCATCCAAACAGTTCATGCCCAATGGCCCAGTCCATCTCCGTGATTGAAGTCTTCACTTCACTCGGAGGTTAGTGCCCAATGGCCCAGTCCATCTTTGTGACTCAAGTCCTCACTTCACTTGAAGGTTAAGTGTTTGTACGCTCAGAAATGGAGACATCACCCGGGGATGGTAACGCAGATACATCACATTCTTACCATCCGAAAGTTAGCCCTCCAAAGGAGTATGATTATTCCATGATACAAATCAGATAAGATCTAAACAACTTATTCATTTCCATCATGGAATAACATGCAATTATATTTCATTAAATTTCATTATGTCATTACATCAATAAGTAGAATACATGAAATCTTTTACATCTCTGTGTTTACCTTTTGAAAAGAAATACAGGAGATCCAAGAACCTGTTATGGCACCATTTACAGATCCCTAATATAAGTGCAACAAAGACTTGTTCATCGGAGGAGATCTTTCGAGGGCAGTCTTCTTTCCTCATCAGCGCATGGCTCCTGAGCAAGCAGCTATATGACTCGACAATAGCTCGTACACATCCAAGGTAGCCAAGCAAGCACTGCTCTCCGTAGCAATCCCCAAGAAGCCATCTAGGAGCGAGGCAGCGACATATGAACAAACAGACTCTGGCAAACACACCAGAAGGAGAAAGTAACATTTCTCCACTTTGGTGTTCTGAGGAAGAGGATCAAGCTCCAGAGTAAGAAGAATCATCAGCACACCCGGCCAAACAACTTCCTCTCTTTCTTCCTCATACGCCTTACATGCAGAGAGGGTCAAATTCTTTAGAATGATCCTCACCTTCTAAAAAATGGGTGACTCGAAATTAGATCATGGGCTCCAATCGAAGTAACCACTAAGAAAATCATCCCCGGCAGCGGAGCCTTATCACGAAGACCGGTGATTTGTGAAAGGCTCATCACAAAGACTGATATTTTACGCTGAACAGACTCCCAAGCAGCGGAGCTCAACCACCATCCTCTACACCTTTCATTTCTCCATCTGATGAAGATGAGAAAATGATACATGGCGGCTCAATAAGATAATAGAGGAGAAATTCAAAGACAAAGCTTCTCAGTGGAGATGGCAGAGGCTACTTCTACACGAAGGACTCAGCCTATTTATAAATGAAGGAGGCAAAGCCAAACCGTCACCAATTCAAATTCTCGATCCCTGAAAATCAGATCACATCCTGAAAATTTCAATCAACCAAAGAGGCATGATATCAACAGCTGCTTCTCCTTGATCTCAGTCATCACAGCGCCAGAATCTGAAGGGCGCCAGTTTCTAATTTTAAGAAGCCAGATCAACCAGCATGCCAGCTGTCAGCCAGCAATGCAACCTCCACATCAATCCAGAAGATCTGTATTGATGACCTAGATCCTCCTCTGCCCACAAGTATCAAGACAAGCCTAAAGCACCAAGGAATCCTTCACCAGCTCTGCTTTCCCGCTTCTTTTTCGCAGAGTCTGACAAGCAGAAGAGCGGGGAGCATCTGTAGTGATAAAAAATCTGACCCAAGCAACTAAAAGCTTCCGTCACTCCGGAGCCACTCCTGAAGCTACTCTTCGCCCTGAGGACACTTCCACCGGGAAGTTCCGATGCTTTCAGCCATTGCGGAGCTCCCCTTCCGTTGATTTCAGCTCCGTGCAAGACAATCATGACAATATATTATCCCTGATCTTTGCCTTCAGTTACACTGCGGCAACAACTCATCTATGATCTACGCTGACAGTTTCGTAGCCTGATCTTCCTCCACGTTCAAACGTGAAATGAACTCCAGCCTTGGTAGTTTGAACAAATGTGAGATTCTCTGCATCCAATTAAGCGCCAACAATCACGGCCGTTACAAAAATCAACACGTGCAGATAATGCAGTTATGAGAATCGCGCTCGTACCATCCGCCTCCATGTATGCAGATCGGAACAAGTATAAATGGACTTTCTCCTCCAGCGAGAGAATGATTTTTTTCAATCAAAAAAGCCCAACACTGAGACTCTGGCATTGGAGCCTTGTAATTCCTGTAACCCACAGATTATAGTAGATTTCATATTATTTTAGTTGCGAGAAGTATTGGATTAATTCGTGGAGATACAATGTAGAAAATTTTGTGTAGGTCTCTCAACTCTAAAGTCGTCGCTTTGCATATAATTAAAAAAAAGACTAATAAAATGTCATCATTTACCTAATATGACATCGCATCGTTAACTTATTTTATGAATAAGTCCAGGACCATATAAAACGACCTTTATATATTGCAAAGTCATCATAAATAAGAATAATTAAATTTGGAAAAATCATAAGTTTAACATTATTTTGAAGCTCAAGGCATGTGAGGTTACTGAGTCAATGGTTTACAGTCTTTGTTAGGTTTTTTTATCTCTGCAGGAAGCCATGTGTACAGACACAAATGGAGATTAATTAATCTAATTATTATCATTATTTAGAGATGACCAGAACTGGTCAGAAAAAAAATATATGAGCTAGAGATGACCATATATGCATGGAGGTCATTCTTTATTCTGTAGTTAAAACCTTCGATGTTGTTATAAATTCAGTCCCAAACTCCATCGTATTTCCTCACACCCGGCAATTTCATCTTGCAGATATCATTCACTTGTACCGAAAGCCAACAGGAAAATGGTGATTATATATTCAATTTCTCATCTCTACTTCTTTAATTCCACTCTAATCAATGAAGGCAGTTTTTATTAAAGCAAACATTCCTACTGATAACATGTTTGTGTGTTTTAACTTCATTGATAATATGTATTGGTGTTCACAGGGTTGCGGCGGAGGAGGAGGTGGCGGTGGAGGCGGCGGCGGTGGAGGAGGAGGTGGCGGCGGTGGCGGTGGGGTGGTGGTGGGGGAGGTGGAGGTGGTGGAGGTGGTGGTGGATGTTAAATTTGATCATAATAATTGATTGAGGATTTCCATTCCTTCCTCGTATCCTTGTGTACTTTGCGGGCGCGCTTTGTTTTATCATATTATGGGAAATAAATGAGATCGCTCTTTGATGTCTCTTCTTATTTTAATTAACATGGCTTGGTTGATTGGGAGTTCAAACTTTATTGCGTTGCATTATCTCTTTTTCCCTATTGCTTGTGTCACAATTTATATAAACACTTTCAACATCAGTACATAGATTGGTCCAATAGGCATCTGCGTTCTAAATCTAAACAAAAACATTATGCATCAGTTTGATTCTTTATATTAGTCTCTTCTAAATAGATATTTAAATAGTCGTAAATATTAGTCTGGTGTGAGTAGGATATAGATTTCAAAACTCTTGCAACTGCAAAGATAACACTTCCTGCAAAGAAATTTAATATATAATTGTGACAATTAAGACTTACATAACTTATAAATTTAGTGTTTTGTTAAATCCTATGAATTTCTCTTCTATAGAACTCCAATACCTTACTTGTAGAGATATAATTTAGTAACCCATATCCAAATCGAATCAAACCGAAGCAATAGTCAATCCTAATTACAACACGCCATCCTTCAGATCACAGTAATAATCAAGTCAGACATAAACCAAATCAATACTCAAATACCAAAACTCAGGCTTGTTTCGAATCATTACAAACAATAGTAAGAAATGTAGGATCTAATAGCTTTAAGAAACGATATGGATATTAGGTATAATATAACCGTGATCTTCTATAAGTCAAATAGAGAAAAAAATATATATTTTTTCAATTCACAGAGTTGATGCGAATCGAAACTTCTTTTATCTTGTAGCCCTTTTCGCCTTTTATTCACCTTCAATCTCGATAGCCTAGTCTTAGATACTCACAGATGATCCCTTCCTGAGATGTTGATCTTTAAAGACGAGGAGAAGGAAGAGGGTTTTCTTGGTAAATAAGAACTGTTATGAATTCTCTTTTACTTTTTCTCCGAGTGAAGTTCTCTTCAAACTATGTATCTTACAAGATCGATGGCTACCCTTGAAAGCACTTCTGTTGTCCTGTAGTGGACCATCGACTGTGTCCATTAAACAAGTTGTTTTTTCTTGTTATTCTTCAATCTCATATAACCTCTTATCAAGATCTCTAGAACTTCTTCTTGATAATTCTTTTCCAAAAATTTCACAAATCTAGAGTTGACTTCTTTGTGATAGTAACCAATGTAACACGTAAGTATGGAGATGATTGTTTGGCATACTTAATTGGTCCTCACCATTTATTAAAAGAGAAATAATTTTCTAAAAGAGAATGGAGCTCAGTAGCTATCGGGGTTGTCTCTTATGTCTAATTTATCATCTAGCGGGCTTTGTGCCAAGTGGGCCTCTGGACTAGAATCACTTAATGGTGTGGGTGACGCAGACGGAGAAGCGAAGAAAACTAACGACGCGGGGTAGATTTCGTTCTAGCGCTAACTATGAAGAAATCTTCAGATAGGGAATAATCACTCGAATCCACGACTGAGATGACCCGAAATTACGAGCCAAGAGATCAACTCGAATCCACGAGCAAATTTGAGGAAGAAAAACTTAAAATATATTAATAAAATTGCATGCGTCAGATACAAAAGATTTAAAGGTCTTTTATAATCTGTGAATAAGTCATATCCTATCTATGAAAGTAAAATTATAGAAATAGAAAAGAATTAGAAACCAACAGAATCCTATACAGGTTCTGATACAACAGATACGCATAAGTCAGTCGACCGACTGAAATGTCCTTCGTCCGCTGTTTGCTTCGGTAGACCGAGTGGTCGATCGACTAAAAGTTCTTTGTTCTCTGTTAGGGGTCGATCGACTGGTCTGTTGACCAATTATAAGGCATTAACTCTCGATTTTGACCAGGCGGTCGACCATTGTTTTGGCCGATCGTTGTTTTGGCTAAGAAATTCGGTCAACCGTTCGGTCAACTGAAACTTATTGTTTTAGTTGCCATTAGTTTGCTGCTGTTTGTCACGCACCGCTTCCCAAAATACGCTAGAGCGGAGATGCGATGAGAATCGGCAACATATATGTACGAGGAAAATACCTCACGCATACACGCTAAGCCTAAAATGACCTGAACAAGCTATATGAACCAACTATAATAATTAATATCACTATAATAAACATATAAATTTCTACACAATGATAGTGTTTTTCTATGAATAATCAACAGAACAACCACCGAGTCCAATATATATAGAGAATCAAAAGAAATCAATAGAATGAAAAGAAGGTACGATAAGATACCAATAATGGATGATCTAGAAAGGAGAAACTTTGGCTCCTCGTAATACCGGTATCCTCTCTAAATACTTAAACAGCAAAATGTAACAATCATATACCTGAATGTGCAAATCTAGGGAGTCAGAATTCCCAATGAGCATGTAAAATGAGGGAAAGGTGAAAGTGCATATAACATGTAAGCATACCCTTATATTTCTATAAATGAAGCTAAATAAAGAATATCACGAATAAGTCTGATAAGAAATAGTATGAGTAAAACTGTACAAGACTGAAGTTAAAGACAATAGCATATAACATCAATCAATATGTCATAAGAATATGATAATAGACAGTACATAATTTAGAGAGTGACAGGATCAATCTGTCATAACATCATATGCATGAACCTATCATGGCATACAGGTATATGACAAGCTAGTACACATCAGCTACGGTTTATCATGTCAGTCAGTTATTATTAATTATGTTAGCGAACACCAATTGCCACATGTAATAAACACATCACATATTACGCCTATCACATGTGTCACTTCGGGTCCTAAGTTATTAAAACTAATCAGTTAGAGACATTGTCCATATTTTAGGTGGGTTCCTTATATACCCGAAATCACTGCCCTGATGCTTGGCGCTGAACAAGGCCTCGTTGTTCCTGACCCTGCTTCACCTTAATTGTTATTTGAACAAAAAGATCACAAAAACTTTTGGTAAAAGTTATGTCTTGGTCCGTGTGGGGATAACATTTCTCTTCTGCATGTCTATGGAGTTTTGAAAAATCTAAACATCTCAGAGATAGATATAAAGGTAGGAATTTGTCGAGCGAACCGCATAGTCAGTAACAGTAACAGTACTCATAGTTCACTGTGGAACAGTACTTACAATATCACAGTGAAATAGTAAACAGATGGGATGTCAGTCACCCCCCGGAACCTTGCAGTTGAATCGCTCAGTTGGCTATGCACCTGAGTTTTAGGTCCACTCAAAATACGAACATTATCACCTTCATCAATTTCTCCAGGCTCGCTGTAGGTTGTCTAATCGTATTATTACTTAATTTAATCAATATGCTTGCTATCTAGATTTTCTGGGATGATATAGTGACAGTGAATAGTAACAGTACATTGTCACTAGTATAAGGGTGTAACAGTATGATATTACAGTATTGTCCCAGTAATTTTAGTAATGCAGTATATAATCATTGATATAATTACTCATACATAAGATGTCAAGTCATAAAACGAATGTCACAATATATGAATTTAAAGTTCATCGTTAAATTTTCTGAACTTTTCACTAGTTATAATTATTTTTAATTATTTTCTGAATAATAATAATTAATAATTCTAATAATAATATTACTAGACAGTAATAGTTGTCTACTTAAATGTTTGTAATAGTTTCATTCCATCACAAAATGAAAAATAGAATATTTCAACATTGTACCAAAATTTAAAATTCGAAATTCTACAATTTCTATATACTTTTACATGTTAGAGGATTTAATAAGAGACTTAAATAGCATAAACATTATAAATAAATTGCACTAGATAGATTCACTAAAATAACATGTAATTTTTGTAAAATAGTCAAGAGCACTTATTATAATATTTAGAATATTAAATATGATTTTTCAGAAAATCTTCATTGTTTACTTTTATTCTTAATTATTTCTAAGGAGTGTCTATTTTAATAATTCAAAGCATTATAATTATTTCTAATTTGGAATTACTTATATGGAACATATAAAATAAATACATGAAGTATCAATGAGCATCACAAACCGGTATGCTACATCAAAATTTAACAATTAATAAAATGCATAAATATTCATAATTTATCATCCAATGTTTCGAAAAATCTTCATGATTTATAATTATTTTTGAAGCATTTTCTTTAGAGTAAACAATTAATAATTCAGTTTTCAAAAATCATTAATTATTTATTTAAAAATCTATTCATACCGATTTTATGTAATCACAACTAAACAATTTCAAAGCAAAACCACATAATCATTTTCATAAATTTACATCATGAAAATTTGCAATTCTCAATGCAATAAAATTAACTAATAAATTCGAATGTAATTAAACAATTGACAATTATACTCAATTTTATTAAAACAGATCATAATTTATTTAAAAGATAAAAGCAGTTACCTGGATTTTCACTGAATCTGATATTGTGTTATATAGACAAATTCAAAAATCTAAATCAATTTAATTCGGTTTTAATAATTATTATAATAATATCATTGATTTATATTATTTTAATTTATTTCCCTGCCAAAATAATTTACAGAGTTGAAAATTTAGTTCGTGATTTTCGCAATTTTCTGAAACTTTTTTGAATTTATTTCCATTTTTTCTAAATTTATATAAGCCTAAAATCAATTAAAATCCTTAACGGGTCTGTTTGCTATAGTAACGGGTCTGCACTGCTACAGTATGGATGTGGGTCATGCAGGATCAGGTTCTGTGCGACAGTGTGGCTTCAGTATTTCTGGAGTTGCTACAATATTTTTGCTACAGTGCTATTTTCATATTTTCATTTTCTTTTCTTTTTATTTCTTTTTTTTATTATTATGAGTCGAATTCGGGTATGTGTTTAGGCTGGGCCTGGCCCAGTCTTGGCCAGACCCTGGATGAGGAACTGGCTCTGTGCTCAGGATGGGCCTGGCCCAGTCTCGGCCAGACCCTCGCTGATAGCAGTATTGAACATTTTTTTGATTTTTAATGATAGAAAAATCTTAAAACTCAATTAAAAATTATGATAATTAGGAGGCACATCTTGGGTGTTCCTACATATTTTTTCAGGTTTTTAGAATAAATATTACATGATAAAATTTGTTAAACAATACTATGTGCTCAAGTGTTCGGTGAAAATACCCAAATAAAGTAAAAATCATATAAATTGAAATACACTCACCTGACTCACTTTCGTTTACTCTGAATTGTTCTTTTTCACGTTCAGCATACTTGAGCTTCGCCTAGATTGGGTTTAAGAAGAGAAACCAGAGAGGTAGAGGAATGAGAGATTTATATGAAAGAGATTTTGAGTTTCTTTTCATTTTTTTCTTTTATTTATTTAGGGATAATGAATAATGAGATAGGGTTTAATGTATTAGATTAGGATTTAAATTCTAATTTTTAGTTTATAGATTACAACTAATAGATTAGATTATTGAGAAGATCAATGAGGATCTTATAAGTTTTTCGGTTGAAAATTTATAATTTGAGATTGACATTAAATTTAGTTTAAATAAATTGAATCTGTAACGCCCCGATCCTAAAGATACGGAGTCGTTATGGCGACGCATATACGCAAGGGAAATACCCCACGTATACGCGCTAAGCCTAAGTTGTAACCTGAACAAGCTATAATCTCAACCATGAAAATCACTGCAATATGACATAAAAACTACACATGATAGCAATGAATAGCAGGAAGAAAGTGGCAGCTGAATGCAATACAGATAGAGTCATGGAGTAACAGGAATAAAGGAGAACTGAGGGTACCAGAATGAAGAGGGGGAGACAGTGTCCAACTCCTCGCAATGTGTACCAACTCATCGAACACCTGCACAATGAGACAATCGTCCAATAGCTGGACATGCAAACCCTGGGTCGTCAGAACGCGACCATAATGAGTGTGTGTGTAAAGGGGAAACAGCTCGTGCAGAAGAAACCATGTGCATATATAATAGTAGGAACAACTGCAGATAGAAAGACTAAATAACACAATAAATAACTTAACAGTAACACATAAGATAAAAACAGGAATACAGGTAGAAGATAACTGGCACAACTGTAAATATGCAATCAATGTCAAGGCGTGAAATCTATCACATGTCACTAGGTTGGCATACAATCTGGTCCAAGTCATGGTCACAGGTCTGGTCCTGGTTATGGTCATATGTCTATCACAGTGATATATGTATAGTCAAGTGATACAGTCAGTCACGATATGCTATAACAATTTGTTAACATTTATTATGTCAGCGAACACCAATTGCCACCTGTAATAGGCGCATCCCATACTACGCCTACTACACGTATCAATCAGGGTCCTAAATTATTGAAATTAATGGAAGAGACTTTATCCATGCTTTAGGTGGGTTCCGTACATACCCGGAACCACGGCCCAATCACCTGGCGCTGAACCAGGTCCTACCGCTAGGTAGTCAATAACAATGTGTCAATACAATGACAATATGAACAATACGGAATGTCAGTCATCACCCGGAACCCTGCAGTGGAACCGTATCTCGGCTGCGCAACCTGTATCCTAGGTCCACCCAAATACAGACGTTGTCTCCTCCATCAATTTCCCCAATCCCAGTGTAAGTTGTCAATTTACATTATTATTTATATCAATCAATATCCATACTATTTCAATTACTGGGACCATACAATGACAATAACAATATCAATGTAACAATAACAATGTGAACAATAATACCGTGTAAACGGTAGAACAATATAACAATGAATGTGTTACGGTCCGACAATATTTTCCCAGTAACTTTCAATAGCATAGATTTATACAATAACAGTAGATAATACTCAATAGCCAGTCTCATCTAGAACTGATGGATATCTCATATGCCTGTACTGCATATAACAATAGCCGATATACATCTCTACCAACTCATATAAGCTCTGAAGTACAAGATCATTGACATCGAATAGATCACCATCATAATAACCCGATCTCTATCAACTACAGTAATCCAGTCTCTAACATCATAACAAGTCCACATCAATATCTGAATGAATCATCACTTAAGTTGTTAACAAAGAAAGAATAACAAGTCTGGAAGTCCTTTACATAAAATATATCATCTGCCCTCTATAACTCTAGTTCAGTCCAATCACAGTCCAACTCTAAATAAGTCCATGTACCAATCCAATCATCAAGAACTCTAATCTTTTAATAAGGTAAGGTCACACCTAGTATATCCTCAAACACATGTGATCTAGAATATCTACTCAACTACTTCAGTCATATCTGATATGTGCTCAAATACTCACTAATAAAATCTTGTCTAATTACTGATCATCATTCAATGTAATTAGCATAAGTCCCAGATCAATCCAAGGTCATCCTATCTAACTCACATTCCCAACAGTTACATGATCGTCAAGTATCAACATACATCAATGAATCTGATATAATAATTGTCATTCCAACATATATCCATAATCAAGCTCAGCTCTCTCACTCTAACAATTTAATCTGATTCCCAAATCCTCAAGTGTTCACACCTTTTATTAAGATTAAACATGATATCCCAATACTCGGTATCACAACATATACATGCATCTAAGTTCTATTAGATCAAGTCATTACCACCAATATCCATCTCAAATACCCTCATGCTACATCCTGATATGTCTACAACAATACTCTAGATATACATAGGACAAAACATGGGGGTTCTAACATGTATCAAGAATCATGCATATCATATTCCTATACATCCAACATGTAACATAAACGGGAGATGACCGTCCACCTTCATGCTCGGCGATCTCCACACATAAACATGTAACATAAGAAATCTACTCAACAATTTACATCACATATAAAATAATATCTGCGATCATTTAATAAATAAAGAGAGAGAAAGAGAGAGAGACACTCACATTGGGGAATCTGGTCGTCGCCGGGCGAGTCGCCGTTACGGTCGCTGTGGTGCCGCTCTTCGCTGTTGGACTGCATAGGGGGGTAGCAAGGGTGCTGGAGAAGGCCACTGTGCCAGTCTCCGATGACGACCTGGCGTGGATCGGGAGAACTCGCTGCTCGCCCGTCATGTGCGCTGGTTCTGGATTGCCGTGCTGCTGCTCTCCTTCCTGGGCTGCTGGTCTGGATCTCACCAAACAAATCCAAAATGCTGTAACACGCAACCAATACATACAAATAATTATAAATACACGCTAAACACCCACACGTGCATACGAACATATACGCGTACACGTACACATACGTATACAAGCATACACATACATACATACATATTATGTAAATATACACGTATACCAATGCACATACACGCGAATGAATGCACTATATATATATACACACATAGCCAATTAATTAAAGACACACATATATAATATAGGCACCCACTTATATACCTTATCCTTAAGCAAATAATTAAAACATGTACAATGTAAATACATACCCACAAGAAGGAAATTCAAGATGCCGTCGGGGAACTTGCGGCGCGCCGACGGAGGCTCCGACGGAGGCGTCCGGGGTCGCGGAAGGTGTCGTTGGATAGAGCAACTCGCCGTGAAGGGCGTGTGGTGTCTTCGCGCTCGCCGACGTCGATCAACGGCATCCCGTGGAGAGCCCGAAAATGGTTCGGAGAAAGGTACTTCAAGGCCAAAAAGGAAGAAACTTGGCATGCCTTGGTGTAGTAGCCGTGAGCTATACATGAAAAGGGACATTCCAATAGAAACAAGGTATATACCCAAATCTAAATTATTACCAAGTAACTAAAAATCACAACATTAATTTATGTACACAAATAATAATATACCCATTTTAAACTCATATAGATTTGGGAATGCTAAAACACCCAAGAATAGAATCTGTCACTTTGTAAACATTAGGACAGAGAAACAAAATAACAGATTCAAGAATCCCTTATTTATTCCATGTAAACAACCACAGGATTGATTGATCATCCATCTATTTAGACTAATAGCATGATAAAAGAAAAGTCTTGGCATTCAAGTTCTCATTAATCAAAACATTCCGTGAATTTGCCTGATTCTAATTAAATTTTCCATCTTTTTAAAAGATTCATCCATAATCATCGTACAGAGAAAGAAATCTTACAGCATCAAGATTAAAGATCTAATAAAACCCTAGAAATCACTATACATGAATATAAGTACCTATTTGAAAAAAAAATGAATAGAGAAAGGGGAGGAAACTCACGGCCAATGCTGTTGGGGCTCTGGTGCGGTTTGTGAAGCCAGCCAAGGGGCGCGCACGACCAATCAAAATCTCAACTTTGAAGGACACAACAAAACTATAGGAATCAGCAGAAACCCACATGCCAATTTCATTGAATCACTAAAGAATCATAATTCAAAAGAAATGAACAAGAGAACTCACTGAAAACAGAGGAGGTAGAAGCTTGCGCGGGTGTTGCTGGTGGCGGCTGTAGCATGAAGGAGGAGTTGGAGATTAGGGCTTAGGTTAGGTTAAGATTAGGATTTATATAGGGTTAGTGGGTAATGGGTTTATGAGTTTAGGCCTGGGCTATTTGCTGGGCTTAACAAACAAAGGAAAAAGATGAGAAGGAATGATGAAAATTGACTTGATGGGTTGGGCTCCTATGGGCTTGGTTTGGATCAATACAAAAATAAAAATGATAGATATTCAAAGTATGACTTGGTAGGATGGGCTAATGGGCTTGGTTTAAGACAAAAGAAAATAAGAATGAGGTAAATAGAGATAATAAAAACAATAATCAAGGTGTTAACGATGATTAAGAAATGTTTTAATAACGGAAATAATATCTCAACTTTAAAAATGACCAATTTCTAGAAATAAAATTCACATATACTTTATAACTATTATTTTTCACTATTAATTCATGTATTGCAAGATATAGGTATTACATTCTACCCACCTTATAAAAATTTCGTCCTCGAAATTTAAATAAAGTAGGGAATGATAAAGAGTTAAAATACAAGAAAAATAAGTAAGCTTCCATGTCGCCTCGCTGGGACACCACGATTCCGCTGCGCGCTCTGATCTCTGCTACCAGCTTCAACATGGAGTAACCGATCCCAAGAGATAGAATCAGGAGGAATGAATAGGAAGGAGGGATGAAATCAAGATGGACATCCAAATCACTCTAATTGAAATGTTGGAATCATGAATATCAACAGATCAATAACGGAATTCCAAAGGGAGGACGATCAATTTCCAAATGGAGTCAATATTATCATGTGAAAAGTATATGTATATTGCAGTGTCAACATAACCGTCTCAGGTTACAGGTAGGAACTAGGTTCTCTCTTGCGAAACAAGAGTAAAAATTCAAGATCGCAAGTCGAAAACCTAGGCTCTGATACCACTCTGTAACGCCCCGATCCTAAAGATACGGAGTCGTTATGGCGACGCATATACGCATGGAAAATACCCCACGTATACGCGCTAAGCCTAAGTTGTAACCTGAACAAGCTATAATCTCAACCATGAAAATCACTGCAATATGACATAAAAACTACACATGATAGCAATGAATAGCAGGAAGAAAGTGGCAGCTGAATGCAATACAGATAGAGTCATGGAGTAACAGGAATAAAGGAGAACTGAGGGTACCAGAATGAAGAGGGGGAGACAGTATCCAACTCCTCGCAATGTGTACCAACTCATCGAACACCTGCACAATGAGACAATCGTCCAATAGCTGGACGTGCAAACCCTGGGTCGTCAGAACGCGACCATAATGAGTGTGTGTGTAAAGGGGAAACAGCTCGTGCAGAAGAAACCATGTGCATATATAATAGTAGGAACAACTGCAGATAGAAAGACTAAATAACACAATAAATAACTGAACAGTAACACATAAGATAAAAACAGGAATACAGGTAGAAGATAACTGGCACAACTGTAAATATGCAATCAATGTCAAGGCGTGAAATCTATCACATGTCACTAGGTTGGCATACAATCTGGTCCAAGTCATGGTCACAGGTCTGGTCCTGGTTATGGTCATATGTCTATCACAGTGATATATGTATAGTCAAGTGATACAGTCAGTCACGATATGCTATAACAATTTGTTAACATTTATTATGTCAGCGAACACCAATTGCCACCTGTAATAGGCGCATTCCATACTACGCCTACTACACGTATCAATCAGGGTCCTAAATTATTGAAATTAATGGAAGAGACTTTGTCCATGCTTTAGGTGGGTTCCGTACATACCCGGAACCACGGCCCAATCACCTGGCGCTGAACCAGGTCCTACCGCTAGGTAGTCAATAACAATGTGTCAATACAATGACAATATGAACAATACGGAATGTCAGTCATCCCCCGGAACCCTGCAGTGGAACCGTATCTCGGCTGCGCAATCTGTATCCTAGGTCCACCCAAAATACAGACGTTGTCTCCTCCATCAATTTCCCCAATCCCAGTGTAAGTTGTCAATTTACATTATTATTTATATCAATCAATATCCATACTATTTCAATTACTGGGACCATACAATGACAATAACAATATCAATGTAACAATAACAATGTGAACAATAATACCGTGTAAACGGTAGAACAATATAACAATGAATGTGTTACGGTCCGACAATATTTTCCCAGTAACTTTCAATAGCATGGATTTATACAATAACAGTAGATAATACTCAATAGCCAGTCTCATCTAGAACTGATGGATATCTCATATGCATGTACTGCATATAACAATAGCCGATATACATCTCTACCAACTCATATAAGCTCTGAAGTACAAGATCATTGACATCGAATAGATCACCATCATAATAACCCGATCTCTATCAACTACAGTAATCCAGTCTCTAACATCATAACAAGTCCACATCAATATCTGAATGAATCATCACTTAAGTTGTTAACAAAGAAAGAATAACAAGTCTGGAAGTCCTTTACATAAAATATATCATCTGCCCTCTATAACTCTAGTTCAGTCCAATCACAGTCCAACTCTAAATAAGTCCATGTACCAATCCAATCATCAAGAACTCTAATCTTTTAATAAGGTAAGGTCACACCTAGTATATCCTCAAACACATGTGATCTAGAATATCTACTCAACTACTTCAGTCATATCTGATATGTCCTCAAATACTCACTAATAAAATCTTGTCTAATTACTGATCATCATTCAATGTAATTAGCATAAGTCCCAGATCAATCCAAGGTCATCCTATCTAACTCACATTCCCAACAGTTACATGATCGTCAAGTATCAACATACATTAATGAATCTGATATAATAATTGTCATTCCAACATATATCCATAATCAAGCTTAGCTCTCTCACTCTAACAATTTAATCTGATTCCCAAATCCTCAAGTGTTCACACCTTTTATTAAGATTAAACATGATATCCCAATACTCGGTATCACAACATATACATGCATCTAAGTTCTATTAGATCAAGTCATTACCACCAATATCCATCTCAAATACCCTCATGCTACATCCTGATATGTCTACAACAATACTCTAGATATACATAGGACAAAACATGGGGGTTCTAACATGTATCAAGAATCATGCATATCATATTCCTATACATCCAACATGTAACATAAACGGGAGATGACCGTCCACCTTCATGCTCGGCGATCTCCACACATAAACATGTAACATAAGAAATCTACTCAACAATTTACATCACATATAAAATAATATCTGCGATCATTTAATAAATAAAGAGAGAGAAAGAGAGAGAGAGACACTCACATTGGGGAATCTGGTCGTCGCCGGGCGAGTCGCCGTTACGGTCGCTGTGGTGCCGCTCTTCGCTGTTGGACTGCATAGGGGGGTAGCCAGGGTGCTGGAGAAGGCCACCGTGCCAGTCTCCGATGACGACCTGGCGTGGATCGGGAGAACTCGCTGCTCGCCCGTCATGTGCGCTGGTTCTGGATTGCCGTGCTGCTGCTCTCCTTCCTGGGCTGCTGGTCTGGATCTCACCAAACAAATCCAAAATGCTGTAACACGCAACCAATACATACAAATAATTATAAATACACGCTAAACACCCACACGTGCATACGAACATATACGCGTACACGTACACATACGTATACAAGCATACACATACATATTATGTAAATATGCACGTATACCAATGCACATACACGCGAATGAATGCACTATATATATATACACACATAGCCAATTAATTAAATACACACATATATAATATAGGCACCCACTTATATACCTTATCCTTAAGCAAATAATTAAAACATGTACAATGTAAATACATACCCACAAGAAGGAAATTCAAGATGCCGTCGGGGAACTTGCGGCGCGCCGACGGAGGCTCCGACGGAGGCGTCCGGGGTCGCGGAAGGTGTCGTTGGATAGAGCAACTCGCCGTGAAGGGCGTGTGGTGTCTTCGCGCTCGCCGACGTCGATCAACGGCATCCCGCGGAGAGCCCGAAAATGGTTCGGAGAAAGGTACTTCAAGGCCAAAAAGGAAGAAACTTGGCATGCCTTGGTGTAGTAGCCGTGAGCTATACATGAAAAGGGACATTCCAATAGAAACAAGGTATATACCCAAATCTAAATTATTACCAAGTAACTAAAAATCACAACATTAATTTATGTACACAAATAATAATATACCCATTTTAAACTCATATAGATTTGGGAATGCTAAAACACCCAAGAATAGAATCTGTCACTTTGTAAACATTAGGACAGAGAAACAAAATAACAGATTCAAGAATCCCTTATTTATTCCATGTAAACAACCACAGGATTGATTGATCATCCATCTATTTAGACTAATAGCATGATAAAAGAAAAGTCTTGGCATTCAAGTTCTCATTAATCAAAACATTCCGTGAATTTGCCTGATTCTAATTAAATTTTCCATCTTTTTAAAAGATTCATCCATAATCATCGTACAGAGAAAGAAATCTTACAGCATCAAGATTAAAGATCTAATAAAACCCTAGAAATCACTATACATGAATATAAGTACCTATTTGAAAAAAAAATGAATAGAGAAAGGGGAGAAAACTCACGGCCAATGCTGTTGGGGCTCTGGTGCGGTTTGTGAAGCCAGCCAAGGGGCGCGCACGACCAATCAAAATCTCAACTTTGAAGGACACAACAAAACTATAGGAATCAGCAGAAACCCACATGCCAATTTCATTGAATCACTAAAGAATCATAATTCAAAAGAAATGAACAAGAGAACTCACTGAAAACAGAGGAGGTAGAAGCTTGCGCGGGTGTTGCTGGTGGCGGCTGTAGCATGAAGGAGGAGTTGGAGATTAGGGCTTAGGTTAGGTTAAGATTAGGATTTATATAGGGTTAGTGGGTAATGGGTTTATGAGTTTAGGCCTGGGCTGTTTGCTGGGCTTAACAAACAAAGGAAAAAGATGAGAAGGAATGATGAAAATTGACTTGATGGGTTGGGCTCCTATGGGCTTGGTTTGGATCAAGACAAAAATAAAAATGATAGATATTCAAAGTATGACTTGGTAGGATGGGCTAATGGGCTTGGTTTAAGACAAAAGAAAATAAGAATGAGGTAAATAGAGATAATAAAAACAATAATCAAGGTGTTAACGATGATTAAGAAATGTTACTAATAATGGAAATAATATCTCAACTTTAATAATGACCAATTTCTATTAATAAAATTCACATATACTTTATAACTATTATTTTTCACTATTAATTCATGTATTGCAAGATATAGGTATTACATTCTACCCACCTTATAAAAATTTCGTCCTCGAAATTTAAATAAAGTAGGGAATGATAAAGAGTTAAAATACAAGAAAAATAAGTAAGCTTCCATGTCGCCTCGCTGGGACACCACGATTCCGCTGCGCACTCTGATCTCTGCTACCAGCTTCAACATGGAGTAACCGATCCCAAGAGATAGAATCAGGAGGAATGAATAGGAAGGAGGGATGAAATCAAGATGGACATCCAAATCACTCTAATTGAAATGTTGGAATCATGAATATCAACAGATCAATAACGGAATTCCAAAGGGAGGACGATCAATTTCCAAATGGAGTCAATATTATCATGTGAATAGTATATGTATATTGCAGTGTCAACATAACTGTCTCAGGTTACAGGTAGGAACTAGGTTCTCTCTTGCGAAACAAGAGTAAAAATTCAAGATCGCAAGTCGAAAACCTAGGCTCTGATACCACTCTGTAACGCCCCGATCCTAAAGATACGGAGTCGTTATGGCGACGCATATACGCAAGGGAAATACCCCACGTATACGCGCTAAGCCTAAGTTGTAACCTGAACAAGCTATAATCTCAACCATGAAAATCACTGCAATATGACATAAAAACTACACATGATAGCAATGAATAGCAGGAAGAAAGTGGCAGCTGAATGCAATACAGATAGAGTCATGGAGTAACAGGAATAAAGGAGAACTGAGGGTACCAGAATGAAGAGGGGGAGACAGTGTCCAACTCCTCGCAATGTGTACCAACTCATCGAACACCTGCACAATGAGACAATCGTCCAATAGCTGGACGTGCAAACCCTAGGTCGTCAGAACGCGACCATAATGAGTGTGTGTGTAAAGGGGAAACAGCTCGTGCAGAAGAAACCATGTGCATATATAATAGTAGGAACAACTGCAGATAGAAAGACTAAATAACACAATAAATAACTGAACAGTAACACATAAGATAAAAACAGGAATACAGGTAGAAGATAACTGGCACAACTGTAAATATGCAATCAATGTCAAGGCGTGAAATCTATCACATGTCACTAGGTTGGCATACAATCTGGTCCAAGTCATCGTCACAGGTCTGGTCCTGGTTATGGTCATATGTCTATCACAGTGATATATGTATAGTCAAGTGATACAGTCAGTCACGATATGCTATAACAATTTGTTAACATTTATTATGTCAGCGAACACCAATTGCCACCTGTAATAGGCGCATCCCATACTACGCCTACTACACGTATCAATCAGGGTCCTAAATTATTGAAATTAATGGAAGAGACTTTGTCCATGCTTTAGGTGGGTTCCGTACATACCCGGAACCACGACCCAATCACCTGGCGCTGAACCAGGTCCTACCGCTAGGTAGTCAATAACAATGTGTCAATACAATGACAATATGAACAATACGGAATGTCAGTCATCCCCCGGAACCCTGCAGTGGAACCGTATCTCGGCTGCGCAACCTGTATCCTAGGTCCACCCAAAATACAGACGTTGTCTCCTCCATCAATTTCCCCAATCCCAGTGTAAGTTGTCAATTTACATTATTATTTATATCAATCAATATCCATACTATTTCAATTACTGGGACCATACAATGACAATAACAATATCAATGTAACAATAACAATGTGAACAATAATACCGTGTAAACGGTAGAACAATATAACAATGAATGTGTTACGGTCCGACAATATTTTCCCAGTAACTTTCAATAGCATGGATTTATACAATAACAGTAGATAATACTCAATAGCCAGTCTCATCTAGAACTGATGGATATCTCATATGCCTGTACTGCATATAACAATAGCCGATATACATCTCTACCAACTCATATAAGCTCTGAAGTACAAGATCATTGACATCGAATAGATCACCATCATAATAACCCGATCTCTATCAACTACAGTAATCCAGTCTCTAACATCATAACAAGTCCACATCAATATCTGAATGAATCATCACTTAAGTTGTTAACAAAGAAAGAATAACAAGTCTGGAAGTCCTTTACATAAAATATATCATCTGCCCTCTATAACTCTAGTTCAGTCCAATCACAGTCCAACTCTAAATAAGTCCATGTACCAATCCAATCATCAAGAACTCTAATCTTTTAATAAGGTAAGGTCACACCTAGTATATCCTCAAACACATGTGATCTAGAATATCTACTCAACTACTTCAGTCATATCTGATATGTCCTCAAATACTCACTAATAAAATCTTGTCTAATTACTGATCATCATTCAATGTAATTAGCATAAGTCCCAGATCAATCCAAGGTCATCCTATCTAACTCACATTCCCAACAGTTACATGATCGTCAAGTATCAACATACATCAATGAATCTGATATAATAATTGTCATTCCAACATATATCCATAATCAAGCTCAGCTCTCTCACTCTAACAATTTAATCTGATTCCCAAATCCTCAAGTGTTCACACCTTTTACTAAGATTAAACATGATATCCCAATACTCGGTATCACAACATATACATGCATCTAAGTTCTATTAGATCAAGTCATTACCACCAATATCCATCTCAAATACCCTCATGCTACATCCTGATATGTCTACAACAATACTCTAGATATACATAGGACAAAACATGGGGGTTCTAACATGTATTAAGAATCATGCATATCATATTCCTATACATCCAACATGTAACATAAACGGGAGATGACCGTCCACCTTCATGCTCGGCGATCTCCACACATAAACATGTAACATAAGAAATCTACTCAACAATTTATATCACATATAAAATAATATCTGCGATCATTTAATAAATAAAGAGAGAGAAAGAGAGAGAGAGACACTCACATTGGGGAATCTGGTCGTCGCCGGGCGAGTCGCCGTTACGGTCGCTGTGGTGCCGCTCTTCGCTGTTGGACTGCATAGGGGGGTAGCCAGGGTGCTGGAGAAGGCCACCGTGCCAGTCTCCGATGACGACCTGGCGTGGATCGGGAGAACTCGCTGCTCGCCCGTCATGTGCGCTGGTTCTGGATTGCCGTGCTGCTGCTCTCCTTCCTGGGCTGCTGGTCTGGATCTCACCAAACAAATCCAAAATGCTGTAACACGCAACCAATACATACAAATAATTATAAATACACGCTAAACACGCACACGTGCATACGAACATATACGCGTACACGTACACATACGTATACAAGCATACACATACATACATACATATTATGTAAATATACACGTATACCAATGCACATACACGCGAATGAATGCACTATATATATACACACATAGCCAATTAATTAAAGACACACATATATAATATAGGCACCCACTTATATACCTTATCCTTAAGCAAATAATTAAAACATGTACAATGTAAATACATACCCACAAGAAGGAAATTCAAGATGCCGTCGGGGAACTTGCGGCGCGCCGACGGAGGCTCCGACGGAGGCGTCCGGGGTCGCGGAAGGTGTCGTTGGATAGAGCAACTCGCCGTGAAGGGCGTGTGGTGTCTTCGCGCTCGCCGACGTCGATCAACGGCATCCCGCGGAGAGCCCGAAAATGGTTCGGAGAAAGGTACTTCAAGGCCAAAAAGGAAGAAACTTGGCATGCCTTGGTGTAGTAGCCGTGAGCTATACGTGAAAAGGGACATTCCAATAGAAACAAGGTATATACCCAAATCTAAATTATTACCAAGTAACTAAAAATCACAACATTAATTTATGTACACAAATAATAATATACCCATTTTAAACTCATATAGATTTGGGAATGCTAAAACACCCAAGAATAGAATCTGTCACTTTGTAAACATTAGGACAGAGAAACAAAATAACAGATTCAAGAATCCCTTATTTATTCCATGTAAACAACCACAGGATTGATTGATCATCCATCTATTTAGACTAATAGCATGATAAAAGAAAAGTCTTGGCATTCAAGTTCTCATTAATCAAAACATTCCGTGAATTTGCCTGATTCTAATTAAATTTTCCATCTTTTAAAAGATTCATCCATAATCATCGTACAGAGAAAGAAATCTTACAGCATCAAGATTAAAGATCTAATAAAACCCTAGAAATCACTGTACATGAATATAAGTACCTATTTGAAAAAAAATGAATAGAGAAAGGGGAGGAAACTCACGGTCAATGCTGTTGGGGCTCTGGTGCGGTTTGTGAAGCCAGCCAAGGGGCGCGCACGACCAATCAAAATCTCAACTTTGAAGGACACAACAAAACTATAGGAATCAGCAGAAACCCACATGCCAATTTCATTGAATCACTAAAGAATCATAATTCAAAAGAAATGAACAAGAGAACTCACTGAAAACAGAGGAGGTAGAAGCTTGCGCGGGTGTTGCTGGTGGCGGCTGTAGCATGAAGGAGGAGTTGGAGATTAGGGCTTAGGTTAGGTTAAGATTAGGATTTATATAGGGTTAGTGGGTAATGGGTTTATGAGTTTAGGCCTGGGCTGTTTGCTGGGCTTAACAAACAAAGGAAAAAGATGAGAAGGAATGATGAAAATTGACTTGATGGGTTGGGCTCCTATGGGCTTGGTTTGGATCAAGACAAAAATAAAAATGATAGATATTCAAAGTATGACTTGGTAGGATGGGCTAATGGGCTTGGTTTAAGACAAAAGAAAATAAGAATGAGGTAAATAGAGATAATAAAAATAATAATCAAGGTGTTAACGATGATTAAGAAATGTTACTAATAATGGAAATAATATCTTAACTTTAAAAATGACCAATTTCTAGAAATAAAATTCACATATACTTTATAACTATTATTTTTCACTATTAATTCATGTATTGCAAGATATAGGTATTACAGAATCACCCTTATAATCACATGCTAATGTGGCATCTTGATTTGGGCATGATGATTTGATATAGGAGAACTTAGGTTCGAGCCATGGATTTAACAATTTTAAATAATATTTTTTAATTCATTATTTATCATTTTAAATTATCCATTTGGATATTATAGAATAGGAATATTACACTGTTGCTATGATCTTCTGCATCAGTCCCTCGCTCTTCAAAAGAACTCGCCCTTCGAGTTATCATTAGGATATAACTGTTCTTTTGGTGATAACTATAGATATCTACAACATTGAATGTCTTTGATATGGTCATATCGCTTAGAAGATCCACAATATAGGTGCTATCATTGATCTTTTCACAATTTTAAATGGACCATACTTCTTTGGCTTCAATTTGTTGTATGATCTCACAGACATTCTTTCTTTTCTCAGGTATACCATCATCATATCTCCTTCTTCAAAGACTTTTTCTTTCCTCTTTTTATCAGTTGTGGCCTTATACCTTGCATCGGATTTCTCCAACCTTGCCTGAACCTCCTTGTGAAGATCTAGTATTTGTTTCGTCATGGCACTAGCTACACTATTAAACTTCTCGTCAATGGGTAACTTTGCTAAGTCTAAGAGATATGAGGTATGTTTTGATACAAAATAGCGAAAAGTGACATACCCGTAGAGTTGTTGATAACACTGTTGTAAGCAAATTCTGATTAAGGTAATGCCTGATATATCCCATGCTTTTGGCCTATTTCCACATATACTCCTCAATAAGTTGTTTAGAGTGCAGTTGATAATTTCTGTTTGGCCATCAGTTTGTAGGTATGCCGTGACTCAAAGATGTGTCAAATTTCCTCATAAGGTAATCCAGAATGTTGCCAAGAACTTTGTCTCGATCTGAAATAATGAAATTGGTACACCATGTAGTCTGTCACGCCCCGCTTTCCAAAATACGAGAAAACGGAGTCGTGACGAGAGTCGGCGACGTATATACGCGAGGAGAATACTCCACATATACACGCTAAGCGTAAAGTAACCTGAACAAGTTATAAATCTCTATCATAAATCAGAATCACTGTAATAATACATATAAAGTCTAACACAATGATAGTATATGAATAAGAATAAAGAATGTGACAGGATGTGATATATGAATAAAAGAGCAGGGATACTGATAATCAAAAGGGAGAGACTCCAGCTCCTCAATGTAAATATGATCCTCTCCAAAACCTGATCAATAATAAATAGCCCTAGATCTGGATATGCAGATCTAGGGAGTCAGAACTCCTAGTGAATGTATAAGAGAAAAAGGGAAGGACATGCGAATATAAATGTGAGCAAACTAGGAAACACATATGCTGGAATAAAACAGAAGTAACATATAAACATGGATAGAAAATAATAAAACCAATCAATACAAAATCAGATGTCCAAGCAGGTGTCACGTGTACAGTCGGTTCATTGGTATTATTAGATGTTTACAATCAGTCAATATATCAAGTTCAGTCCACAATGTCAATGTAAGATTTCAGTTTGTTGTTTATTATGTCAGCGAACACCAATTGCCACCTGTAATAGACGCATCCCATACTACGTCTACTACAAGTGTCAATCAGGGTCCTAACTTATTGAAATTAATAGAAGAGACATTGTACATACTTTAGGTGGGTTCCGTACATACCCGAAACCACGGCCCAATCACCTGGCGCTGAATCAGGTCCTACCGCTAGGTAGTCAATAACAATAACAATAACAATGTGTCAATAATAATGACAATATGAACAATACGGGATGTCAGTCATCCCCGGAACCCTGCAGTGAAACCGTATCTCGGCTACGCAACTTGTATCCTAGGTCCACCCAAAATACAGACGCTGTTTCCTCCATCAATTTTCCCAATTCCAGTATAAGTTGTTCAATTACTTTATTATTTAATATCCATGTTATTTCAATTACTGAGACGATACAGTGACAGTAACAATATCAATGATGTAACGATAACAATGTGAACAATATTACCATGTAAACGGTAGAGAACAATAGAATAATGTATATGTTATGGTCTGACAATATTTTTCTAGTAACTTTCAATAACATGAATACCATAACAAGTTTGGATACTACTCAATAGATAGTCTCATCTAAAACTGATCAATGTCTCATCCATCCGTACTAAAGAGGTATCGGTAACTGATTCATCAACTAATAGTCCCAATAGCGATCACTGTGAACGATATCATTGAATCTAAGTCCAAGTATCTGATACAGTAATCACCATCTTGATGAATCAGTAATCAGTCCTCTCATCGATACCAATTTGTTCTAATCCTATAATCACCAATAACTGCCGACAACCAGTATGCATAAGATCGGTCCTCTATCCTCAAATATGAAGTAGGTCAACTGATCAATAGATCGAATGAAGTCACAGTATAAGATATATCTCAACTAGTCCTGAATCAATAATGGTAAATAATTACACATGAAATGACGCTAATAAATACTCAGATCAGTAAAATAGATATGGTGAATGTTCACTAATGTCTTATGAAACGATACAGGTAATCACATTGGTAAAATACAACAAATAGTCGCATGAAATAATAAAAGTAAAACACAAATACATGTAAACAACAGTATATAAGGAATTTAGATAAAAGTAAACACTCAAATGAAATGATGCAGTTTCGAAACCGAATCATCATCTGATCTTCACTGCACGAACCGCTACTGATCTACGGATCATCCCCTGGATCGATCCTCGAATCCCCTGTGTATCGGGTTCACAACGAACACGAATCTGAATTGGATCTAGATCTCGCGAGTGGGTTCGTATCGTTGTAACACGTATCCCAACACACGCTTGATATAGAAATACACACGTATTCATACACACATACTAACATATTACATAAATATACATATATAGGCATACACTCATGCATGTACACATTAATATATGTATCCATATAATGTAAGCACAAAAATATAGAATACCCAACTCGGGTATAAATGATCTTGCCAATGTCCTAAATTAGGACCCAATCTTTTCTTTTACAAACTGAAAACATAAAAATCAATATTTAAGGTTTCTTTAAGAAAATAGAAGCTTACAAAATAATAATCAAAGAAACCCTCCCTTAACATATGATAATATAACAATTTAGGAGATTTTGCATTCTACAGGATATAAACTCCTAAGCACCATTGGTTATTTAATAGTGTTGGAATTTTAGTCATCAACAAGTATTATTTTATTACATACTTAGCATAGCAAACAAGTTTTAATCATATAATAGATAGAACTGGTGAGAAATGAAGGTAATCTTTAAAAAAAAAAAATTTCAAATGATAGGAACTTTCTGGCCGATTAAGATGGTAAAAGTTTTGCCTTTCAAATGATAGTTAAGTGGATAAGCAATAAGCAAACACATGCATGTATGAGATTCAAATTTCAAAAAGGAAATATTTACTGTGCAACACGTATCATGAACCTAGAATGTCCAGTGACAAATGAGGGTTTGAAGTACTTAGCCTCATAGAAACCAAACAATAAGTCCATCCTGTATCCTCAGTTCACTATCCCATTTTAAAATGTAGCTTCATCGAACAGACTAGCCACTAAAGCATTAATGCAGTCAATATGACTTCACACCGTAAGTTCATACCATTCCAAGTAGAACTGAAAATATATTAACAAGTTTCAAGCACTCAAATCAGATGCTGAAAGAAATCACCAACATACCTTATTTATGTCATCTTCTTTTTCAATAAATATCCAGATAGTTGTGCCAATTTTCAAGCTCTGGATCATCAAGGGACCTGACATGGAAGTATGGCATTCTAATGGCTGTTTCAAAATTAATGATCTTATACTCAAATTCTTTAGCTTTCTTGTATAAATCTTCCCTAACTGCAATATATTTCTCCAACTCCTCTGCTTCTGTCAAGCCTGCACTTGCGGGTTTAGGAGGTGGTTCTACACCATCAGAATGAAGCTCGCCCTTGAGACTTCGGGCATCGGTGTTAATAGAAGCAGCCATAAGGGAAGCTTCCTCAGCAGACCTTATTTCAGATAAAAGTCGATTTACAGCCAACTCCTTTAAGCAGTTAAAGTAGCGATCCAGCTGTTGGATGGGATTCTCCAGTATCCTCGTGTAAATCATCGCAAGATGTGTCCATGCCTGGTGTGCTTCTTCATATCTGATGTACTCATCCCACACACAACATACACTACATTCACCTTCATGCATGCACCATTTTTGAAACACACCCACGCACACTATGCAAACACACAAATAAATAATTATGAGCACAATATCATATGCATCAATTTATGGTATAAATCTCAATGATCAAATTTCATAAAAGGGAAAGAATCAAATGCTCACGACAAGGGGGTTCACCAGCGGCGATCGACGGAGACGGAAGCCGTGGAGGTTGACAGAGAAGGCGAGGCTCCAGTGGTGTCCTCGCGGTTGCCGACGGCTCATCGGAGGAAAGGAGGAAACCCCGGGGCTTTATGTGATGTGAACAGGGAGGAAAAGGCCATGGGGGTTGCTGGTCATGGCTGTGAGAGGAGAGGGAGGAGTAGATTAGGGTTCTAATTAGGGTTAAGGACTAGGATTATATAGGATGGGTTATTGGGTATGGGTAACGGGTTTTGGGTTGAATCCAAATGGGTAAATGGGTAATAGGATATGAAAATGGGTTTGGATCATGAGTTATAGGGTAATGGGTAGAGAGAATAGGAAGAAGAAGGAATAATACTACTACTAAAAACACATAATAATAATTAATAGTAACAATAATAAATAATTAGTAATAATAATTAATCTTAAGGAAGCAACCAGTATTAATAATAACTATTAATAATAATAGTAATTAACAATAGCATTAATAATCATAATGGTTAGCAATCACAATAATAATTAATCAACATAAACAATAATACTAATATTAATTAACAACAACAACAATAATAATAATAATAACCTTAATGAAATAATGGTAGTAATAATTAAATAACAATTAATAATAATAATGGTAAATATAAAGATAATAGTAATAAGTAACTAAAAATATTGATAATTAATAATGGTAATAATATATAAAGCTAAAATACCATTTACTATCTCAATAAATAATTTTCATATTTAATAATAATAATAATCACAAGAAAGAAAATAATAAATTAAGTTGATTAAAAAAAATAATCAGTAAATCAAAATAAATACTTTAGGAAAAATGAAAATACAGCATTCCTAACTAGGGATCTTATATAGTCTCACAATCTCTTAAAAGAATAATTTGGCCACATGAGGAGCATCAGATGTCTTCCGGGATGGAATAAAAAGCGCCATCTTAGAGAATTGATCAACTACTACGAAGATGAAATCCAGTCCCTTTAGTGTGCGAAAAAGTCCCAACACGAAATCAATACACAAGTTTTCTCAAATATCTTTTGAAACGAGCAAAAGTGTATACAAACCCGTATTTTGAGCTTGGCCTTTAGCAACTTGACAAACTAGACAACTCATTACAGTTATAATCAAATTCTTTCCCAATTAGGGCCAAGAATATCTTTCCACAATACGTTCTATGATTTTGTCCCTTCCAAATTGTCCTGCAGACTATCCCTTCCAAATTGTCCTGCAAGTCTGCCTCCATGCAAGTCTCTAATGACTTTCTCCTTTAATGAAGTCCGTAACAAACATAGCCTGCTTCCTTCTAGAAGAACTATATCTTGGATATGAAAGTCTTGTGTGGGCTATCGTGACGAGCACTTCTCCGAAATTTCAACAAAGTCTTCATCATCTTGATATAGCTTCTTCAAGCACTCAAACCCAATAATTTTACTTTGCAATGAGACTAACAATGAAATTCTTCGACTCAATATACCGGGAACCTTGTTATTTGCTCAAGATTTGAGACAGATCACAAAATTGAATTGCTGAAAGTAGGATGCCCACCTTGCATGCATTTTATTTATGTACTTTTTGTTCTTGAAGTATTGGAGTGATTGATGATCCGAGAACAATACGAAATCACTAGCTATAAAATAGCTCTCTCATGTTTTTAATGAACGGTATGCTGGCCCAAAGGCCTATCACTCTAGTTTTGATGAAGATTAACTCATGTAGTTATAGTTACTAATGATCTTATGTTTAATAAGTTTCAGATATTTATCAAGATCTTAGTCGGTGTTTAGCATCAAAGATTCATAGTCATGTTTTTAGGCTAGCACGTGTTGATTCAAGAGCTCGCGCTTCAATATCGCATCAAGTACTCAAAGAGGAATCTAGCTCGTTTGGCTCAAGTCAAGATGAAGAGAAGATTTTTAAGAGAAGATTTTCAAGAAGATCACTTAAATCTGAATTTGTATGTTTAAAATTTTTGTTTTAGATAAAATATAAATGATAGATTAGTTGTGGATTACTCAAGCTCATACACACGCACGCACACACATACACAAAATATTTCATGTTAAATAGTTTTGCTCTTGAAAAATATAGTTTTGGTTTTGGATTTTCAAAGAATACATCAATGAATAGATTTCATCAAAATGATTTTACATAGTTTATATGTGTTTTGGATTTCATCCATGCACATTGATGCTTCATATTATTCAGAAAAACTTATTTTGATGTTTCTAATTCATGGTTTTAAGTTTTGTATTTTTCAAAACTTATTTTATGTTTATTGTCAAAAACAAGTATACTTCATCTTCAATGTATATTGGATTATTTTCATACACACTATGTTTCAAATGTGTTTTAATATCTTGTTTTTGTATTTGAACAAGTTTTGAAAAAAATAGATTTTTCATTTTGAAGTTTATTTTTGAAAAATATGGTTTTCAGTTTAAGCCTAAATTTTTATGCCTCAAAAATAATTCAAATTGTTTGTAATATGTGTTGATTTTTTATCACATATTTGAACTTCATTGTGTTTCAATGAACTTATTTTTGTAAATTTATTTAGAATTTATGAGATTTAAAATGTATTTTAAAATTTGCTAAAGAATGTTTTCTGGGGCGGGCTTCTGGCGGTCGATCGACCGGTCAACCGAACCAAGGATCGGTCGATTGAGCGGTTGACCAAGTACACAAGAACGTGCATAGCTCACAGCGGTCGACCGACCCGACCGACCGACTAAGAGAGACTTGGTCTCTGTTTGGCCCGGTCGACCGAGCATTCGACCGATAGGGAAATGGCCTGAGTGCGGTCGACCAGCAACCCCAACGGTAAAAAATATGACCGTTGGTCGGTTGACCGGCCGGTCAATAAATAGGTCATCGGGGCAAAAAATAGAGCCCAATGGCTAGTTTTCTGAAGCCCGATTTAAAGGGTTGTTTGGCCAGATTTGAAAAAGATTTTTTAGGTTGTTATCAAGAGCACTTTTATAGAGTTTCTTAGTAAGTTTTAGAGCTTTATTTTTATATCAAAAAGAAAGTTTATCAAGAGTATTTCTCTTATGTTTTAGAAAAAAATTCTGGAGTTTTTTTCTTCACAAATATATCTTGTTTTTCTCACACAAGCTTGAGCCTTTCTATTGCTACATTTATCCTTTAGAATCTTTATTGTGAGAGTTGTTCTCTTTTGATTAAGAGAAGTGATCACAAGTGTTCCATCTCATATATTTGAGAAGTTGTAGAGGTTGCGACCTCGACGAGCTTGCGGGTTCGTGTGTGTTATTTTATAGAAACAAGTGAGGGACTTGCGGGTCCAAGAGTTCTTGAGGGAGCTCGTTGTAGGTGTTGCAATACCGAGTGATCTTGTGTGATCATTTTTAGAGAAAATCCATCATAGTGTGAAGGCGGGGACGTAGATTAAGTGGCTCGAACCTCGAAACAATTCTCCCATGTTTACAATTGCTCATCTCTCTCTCACTTACTTGTGTTTAATATCTTGCATATTTTTATTGTCCATTTCTCTGTTTTCTTGATATTTCCTGTGCTAAATTGATATACTTGATTGCGTTGTTTAATATCTAGCATTGCTCTTATTCCTTTTACATTCATTGCATGCTTGATATTACGCTCGCACTAGTATTCAACCAAGAGAGGCATAGTGACACATCAGCTCTTAGTCTAGAGGAATTTTGAGGAGATAGTCCAGAGCCCTTCACCGGAAATTCGGCTTCACTCTTTGTTATACGTTGTGTGCAGTTTAGTTTGCATATTAGTTTTAGTTCTGCATTAGTTTTGCATTTGATTAGCATGTAACCTATTCACCCCCTCTATGTGACCTACAATTGGTATCAGAACTTGGTGCTCTTGATTTGGGTCTAACAACCTAGAGTTAAAGATCTTTTAATTTGCTGATCAATATTTGCATACACACACATGGATTATATTACACCTCCTATGTTTGATATTCTTAACTTTTAAAATTGAAAAGTTAAGATGTTTATGTATCTTAAAGTCCTTGGTATTCATGTCTATCTTGCCACAACCAAAGAATCATATATTGTAAATGGTAAATATCTTGAGGCTAATGCAAAAGCCCTTCATGCTTAAAAGTCAACTCTAAATGATGAGTATTTATCTAGAGTTTCTAACATTGATTCGACTTTTGTAATTTAGAACACTCTCATCTCTATTTAGAGAATTGATGTGCAAATTCGACTGGCAAGTGTACTAATCATTTTCAAGTAATATAATAGTGAGTAGAGTATCGTTCCCATGCGGATTGTTGTTCAAGTACCAACTTGATCTTTCCTAATTTAATTTGAATAATCAATTTATTTGGAAGATGTTGTAGCTGAACTATTACTAAAAAGGTTTATTTTAATTATGAAAAGAATTAGGGTAATGATTTCAGTAATTATAATCAGATAAATATTATACTTGTGCTAATTCATCCTATTCATACTGACAATTAGAATTTCTTATCCTAATCAGTACTTTCTCTCGAACAATACTAATTCTATCTTCTAAATTTAGAATCCACAATCTCTCGATCTAGTAGATTGCTCGTCAAAAGATGAATTAAGTGTGATTGATATTCCTATTTGACTACACAACTCTTGCGTCTCAATGTTTCGAATTATGGTTGTTAATCTTAGAAGCTTTTACTAAGTTATCTCCTCTCAGATTTTAACCTAGCCTTCTAATTCATTGTCTGTACCAATTATAATATAAAGCACAAGATTTAACAACTTAGCATATAAAAGATTAAAACTTTATAAAACACATATGAGAATTTGCACAAAACATAATCTTATATCATTATTACAATCCCTACATCATGCCCCTAGTTAAGAAAAATTAGTACATAACTAAGAAAATAAAACACATTATAATATTGAAAAAGATCATAGAAATTAAAAGGAAAGTAAAAGAAATGTAAGAGAGCACCAATAAAGATGAAGCCTTGATGAAATTCCTACTGAAACTACTCTGAGATTTAATGGCTAACAGCAGAATTTTATTGATTTTCGCTCAAAATAAAAGAGAGAATAAAAATTGTATATCTTTACAAAAGGTTGTTGGCCCAAAGGCCCATCACTCTAGTTTTGATTATGATCAACTCATGTAGTTATAGTACTAATGATCTTGTGTTTAATTAGTGACAGATTTATGATCAAGATCTTAGTAGGTGCATAGCTTCAACAAAGGATTTGAAGTCAAGTTTTGGAGGTAGCACGGTTTGATTCAAGAGCTTGTGCATCAAGACCACATCAAGTACTCAAGAGGAGTCTACCTCTATGGATCGTGTTTGGACTAAGTCAAGAAGATGAGAAGGCTTCAAGTGAAGACTTCAAAAAAATGAAGACTTGTGTCTAGGTTATTTTTATAAGATTTGTTTTTAGATAAAATGTAAATGATAGAATAGTTGGTGGATTGCTCAAGTATACATATACACACACACTCTTGATAGTTTTGTTTTTACAAAAGATTTTCTTTTAGAAAAATACATGCTTGGTTTTTGGTATTCAAGTATTATGTTTTTATCAAAACCATATTTAGAGCTTAATGTCAAAAACATAGATATTTCACCATGTTTGTGTAGTGGATCATATCCATACACTCTATGCTTTCAAAGTTGTTTAAATATATTGTTTTTGTATTTGGTGAAGTTTTGGAAAAACAAGTTTTGAAAAATACTGTTTTCATTTGAGCCAATTTTTCCAACTTACAAAAATAGTCCAAATCATTTATAACATGCCTTGATTTTGTGCAAGCATGTTTGGTTATCAAAGTATATTGGTAAAACTATTTTTGTAGATTTTCTGTGATTTTATGGGATTTTATTTGAATCAAAAAGACCAAGTTTTTAATCCCTAAACTTGTTTCATGGCTTCAGCCGGTCGACCGGGACGGTCGACCGCAGCTTGAAGTCGGCCGACCGTCACGGTCGACCGACGTGCACAGACATGCACGCCAGTTCTGGCAGGAGGCCGGTCGACCGACCCGGTCGACCGTCCAGAGAGCTCTGCTCTCTGGAAAGGCCCCGGCCGACCGGGCGGTCGACCGAACAGAGAGACTTGCTCTCTGTATCCTGGCCTCGGTCAACCGACCGGTCGACCGATAGCACAACGGTCTGAAATATGACCGTTGGCCGGTCGACCGGGCGGTCGACCGACAGTTCTGACAGACCTCCAACGGCTAGTTTTTGGAGCCCTATAAATTGGGCCATTTGGGGGCTGTTTTGATTAAGATTTTTGGAGACTTTTAGAGCCAGTTTTTCCTACACTTTTCAGAGGTTTTTCTCCACAAAATTGAGTGCAAATATTTCCAATTAAAAGGAGAGTTTATCAAGAGTGTTAAAAAGAGATTTCTTGAGTTTTCCTCCACCATTCTCATCCTTGTTTTCTCACACAACACTTGAGCTATCCATTGCTATATCTACCCTATAGGGAGTTTGCTGTGAGAGGATTTTAGGTGATCAAGAGTTGTGATCACCAAAGTTCATCTTTGCTCTTTGAGGAGGCGGACGTGTGTGTTCGCATTGTTTCGGGTCCTAGTGGGGACTCGGTGTTTCGGGTTCTAGTGGGAACTCGGTGTTTGAAGTGCAGCCTCGGCGAGCCGTGGGCTTGCGGTGTGTACGGGCTAGAGAGTCCGAGAGTTGTAGGTGTTGCGGCACCGAGTGATCCGGTGGGATCGATTATAGTAGAAATCCTTCGTGTGTCGAAGGCGGAGATGTAGAGCAAGTGTGCTCGAACTTCGAAACAAATCTCTTGTGTTTGCGATTGCTCACTCTCTCTCTCTCTTTGTCTCTTATTTATATCTTGATTCCTATTATTGTGTTTATCCTTACATGCTTGATATTCATATTGTGCCTAATTGATATATGCATGGGTTGTTTGCTAACACTTGTATTTAACCAAGAGAGCCAACGCGGCACCTCAACCCTTATCTAGGGGAATCTAGAGGAGTTAGTCCAGAGCCCTTCACGGGGAATTCGGCTACACTCTTGTGTTATACGTGGTGTTTAGTTTAAATATTTTAGTTTAGGTCATAATAGTTTTTACTTCCGCATTATTTGGCATTAAGTGACCATTAGATTAGCCATCACCTATTCACCCCCCTCTAGGTGATCTTTCAAAGGTTTGGCGGCGTTTATATAGAATAGAGAGCAGTAGATCCCTAGTAGAATACAAAAATCAAGATTTCTTAATTTACACGACTTTCTGAGAAAATTTTATCCATAAGTACTGCCAGAGTTTGGCTAGCTGGCCGAAAATTTGGCTGGCTGGCCGAACTTCTTGCTGTATTGGCGCTTCACTTTTTAACTCATGTTGACCTCTGAGTTGGCCTTCTCGTTGACTGGTCCACGGTTACTTAGCCGAAATCTACGGCTGGATGGCCGAACTCTTAGTCCATTTCAGTTTCAGATTTTTGTGAAATTTTTGATTTTGCGTGAAAGCACTGTTAAGATGTTTCAACTCTGCTTCAGATCTCTGGTTCTGCATTTCTTTTATTCATTTGATATCATCAATTTGTCATTTTTTGCTCTTTTTCTTCTAATTTGCTCTTTACCTAAAATCTGCAAAATAACACTAACAAAATACCCATGCAACATTAAATATGGCAAATAATAGGCATAAAAAGTGATGTAAAATATGTATATAAATCACACTCATCACACCCCCATACCTACTTTTTTCTAGTCCTCGAGCAAAATCCTAATCTAAAAAGAAAAACTAAAAATCTTAAAAATAAAATCCTAATCCACTTTCGTAGGACTCATGATTGCATTCAGCACGTGCAATAAGTCGTTAAACCTTTAAGTTATATTAGTGGACGAGTGTTGTCTCATGAGGGTTTTCAGTGAATTACACCCACAAAATTCAGTGAAAGAATTTAAAAGATAAAAAGAGATTAAGATAAAAATAATAACCAAAAATAAAATAAAAAATAAAAATAAAGAAAGACAAAATAATTTTGAAGTGGTAAGCATCACTAATGTATAAGTTCTCAATTACCATAAACTCTCATTATCACGTTCAATCTCTTATCAAGAATTCTATCATCTAATTTGTAGAGATATCCAAATTTTAGCTTATATCACCATCCTTCCTAAGTTTTCTGATCTTAACTTGGAATTTTGATTCAAACTTACATACTTAAAATATTTATTATTATTTTTTCATAGAAATTTCAAAGTAATACTACTTCGTTGCCCTTTAAGCACTTCTTTTTTCTTCTTATATATATAACCGATCTAATTCTCTTTCGTGTAAATATTTAAGGTTTCTTGAGGCCAAAATGCCTAACTAATTGATCATTCGACTTGTTAGTATATAAAACATTTATATATATATATATATATATATATATATATATATATATATATATATATATATATATATATATATGTATATATATATATATACATAGATATATATATATATAGATATATATATATATACATAGATATATATATATATATACATATATATATATATATATATATATATTAACTTACCTAACTATCTTTCACATAAATACTAAGGCTTCTTGAGGCCAAAGTAACTAGCTAATAAATAGTTAAGGATTTTTTTATTTAAGTATTAAGTAATCCTCATTATCCCAAGGTTAAACCAATGTGTAAGTGTAGATAAGATGCATATTCACATGGACAAATTCTAGATGGAAATAATATTTTAAAAATTTTCATCTCTACTCAAAGACTTTAAAATTTCATCAAATTGATATTCCTTATCCAATTCAAGTTTTATAGTTACTAAATCCTTTATAACTAGGTCAACTTATCACAAAACTTTTTTCTAAGTAAAGAAAGAAATAAAAAGAAAAATTCTACTAGACAACTCCACTTTGTAGGAAGAGAGAGGAAGTCGTCGAGGAAGTCGACGATGTCATCAGTAGCCAAAGGAATCAGCACAGCAGGCGCACGATCGACCGGCCCGGTCGACCGTCGGCAGAAGCAGCAGAACGGTCGACCGGCCCGGTCGACCGTCGTGCACGGACGTGCACAGCAAACATGCACGGGGTATATTGGTCGACCGCCCGGTCGACCGACTGAAAGTGCCTAACTCTCGGTTAGGCATGGTCGACCGGCCCGGTCGACCGGTGCATAGGGTCGGTCGACCGGACAGTCGACCAACAGTCGGGTCGGGCTATTTCGGGAAAGTGTTGAATTAGAAATCTGTTTAGGTTAAGAACGGATTTCTAGGGTTTTGGAGTGTGAATGAAAGAGGCAGAGCTCTGTTCATTACCATTGCTGTAAACATTGTATTGATTCATACAAATCAATAGAAATCCCTCTCTTTCTTTCCCCGAGGACGTAGGCGAAAAGGCCGAACCTCGTTAAATCTGATTTGTGCTATTCTCTGGGATTGTGTGTTATTTGCTATTGATAGTATTGTTCTTTTGCATCTGAGATCTAGGGTTTTCTCTTGTGGTTGTTGTTCGGCGCACAACAAGTGGTATCAGAGCATCCCAGGTTCTTCATGAGATTTTCTGACGATTCGGAGAGCATAGGGTGCTGATTTGGTGGAGATCGTGTGTCGATCTCAGATCAGCTTTGGTCTTGTTCGTGGGATCGTGTGTCGATCTCAGAACAGCGCAAGGAGTGCTTAAGGAATCATTGGTGGAGTAGATCTGGTTAGAAACTCATTCTAGGGTTTCATGAGGAGGTAAACATCTGATTTTTATCACAGTTGCTTATCTATCTCCGTTTGGTATTCCGCATTACATAAGAGGATCCAATTAGAGAGATGGCAGAAGAAAGTACATCAGTTAGGACCATGAATCCTCATCCAAGGATTGACGTGGTGAAGTTTAATGGCACTAACAATTTTGGAATGTGGAGGTGCGACGTGATGGATGCCCTAAATGCATCGAACCTCGAGGATACTCTACTTCTGGAGAAGAAGCGAAGCACAACCACTGAAGAAGAGTGGGAGAAGATGAACCGATCTGCGTGTGGCTTGATTAGATCGTGTCTAACATAAGACATCAAATATCTTGTGTTACACGAGACATCTGCGAAGCAGTTGTGGGAGATCCTTGAAAGGAAATATCTGACCAAGAGTATTGAATCGAGATTACCGCTGAAGAGCAAGCTGTACGGGTTTCAGATGAAGAAGGGATGCTCCGTGAATAAACATCTAAATCGCTACATGAGGCTTCTTACGGATTTGGTCAATGTGGATGTCAAGATAGATGAAAGAAGACAAGGCGGTAATCCTCTTGAACTCTCTCCCTGTAGAAGAGTATGAGACGTTCACCTTAACCTTCATTAATGGAAGACAGACTCTTGACTATCATGAAGTGTCGTCTGCTTTGGCAAATTATGAGACAAGGAGAAAGGAGAGACAGCCTTCTCAGTTAAGCTCATCAGCAAAGGCTCTAGCAATAAGAGGTAGAGGTTCATATAGGAAGGGCAAAGATGATAGAGGGAGATCAAAGTCCAGGCCGGGTTATAGGGATCTGAAGAAAAATCAATGTGCCTTCTGCAGAGAATTAGGGCACTAGAAAGTGGACTGTCCAAAGGCTAAAGGGAAGAAAGAGTCGAAGATTGAGGCAAATCTTGCAAAAGTAGTTAGTACTCAGAGCAGTAACTCACAGGCAGGTGGATCAGACTCAGACTCGTCGGTTTTCTCATTCTCAGTCACTACTCCCATTGTTGGCTACTCAAGAGAAAATGAGTGGATTCTGGATACTGGCGCTACATAACATGTGTACCCTAATAGGGAATGATTTTCTAGCTTTGAGAAGTTGAAGGGGTGTTCAGTCGTTATGGGCGATGATCATCCATGTATTATGGAGGGTGTAGGGATAATCCAGATAAAAATGTTTGATGGGATGGTAAGGGAACTGAAGGAAGTGAGGTATGTACCTCAATTGAAGAGAAACCTAATCTCTATTGGAGCTTTGGGGTCATTGGGCCTTGTGGTGTCAATTAAGGAAGGAGTCCTGAAGATGACCAAAGGCTCGATGGTGGTATTGAGGCCGATCGCCGGAACAATCTATACTACTTGAAGGGTAGTACTGTGACAGGACAAGTGGCGGCTTCTACCGGTTCAGATGAAGACTCAACCAGGCTGTGGCACATGAGGCTGGAACATGCAGGAGAAAAGTGGTTGCAAAATCTTGCAAGGCAAGGGTTATTGAAGGGTGCCGGAACCTGCAGGATGGAATTCTGTGAACACTGTATCATCGAAAAGAAGACCAAGGTGAAGTTCGGCACTGCAACACATTGCACCGACGGGATTCTTGACTAAGTTCACACTGATATTTGGGGACATACCAAGACTACATCAATTGGAGGTAACCATTACTTTGTGTCGTTTATTGATGACTATTCTAGGCGTTGCTGGGTATATACCATGAGACACAAAGGGGAAGTCCTAGAACTGTTTGTGAAGTGGAAGAAGAACTTGGAGAGAAGTACGGGAAGGAAAATCAAGGTCCTCCGTTCAGATAATGGAGGAGAATATAAGTCTGATCCTTTCCTTCAGCTATGTCTTGATGAGGGCATAGAGAGACACTTCACAGTGAGAGAGACACCGCAACAGAATGGGGTAGCAGAGAGGATGAATAGGACTTTGCTAGAGAAGGTCCGCTGTATGTTGTCCAATGCCGGTTTATCGAAGAATTTCTGGGCTGAGGCTTTGGCATATGTGTGCTATCTTGTGAACAGGCTGTCTCGTCTGCAATAAGGGGAAACTCCTCTCGAGGTTTGGTTGGAAAAAACAGGTGCTGACTATGATTTGCTAAGGGTGTTTAGTTGTCCAGCCTATTATCATGTCAAGGATGATAAGTTAGACCGAAGAGCAAAGAAGGGTGTGTTCGTCGGTTTCAAGAAGGGAATCAAAGGGTTCAAGATCTAAGTTCCAACGGACAAGAAGTTTCTTCTCAGCAGGGATGTCACTTTTGATGAGGCTTCTATGATGAAGCCTAAGGTCTCTCAGCAGGTGGAGACTATCAAGACTAAAGTTATATCGCAGCCGGTGGAGAATGATGCAAATCCACCATCTCTAGAAAATTCAGCATCGGTGAGGATCATACCTAAGGTGACACAGGGTAATGATCAAGCAGTTGAGATAGATGCTGATGATGACGAGGGTCAAGAACAGGTCATGGGTGAAGTTCCTGACTCTACTACAGTTGAAAGACCAGCGAGAACCACAAGAAAACCAGGTTGGCTCACTACAGATATGGTCGTGGCGTACGCACTTCCGGTCGTTGAGGAGGCTATTCCGTCCACCTTCAGAGAAGCTGAAATCAGTTCGGAGTCGAAGATGTGGAAAGAAGACATGAAAGAAGAGATGAAGTCTCTCTATAAGAACGACACTTGGGAACTTACTAGGTTGCCCAAAGGGAAGAAGGCGATAGGCTGAAGTGGGTGTATGCCAAGAAGTAAGGATCTCATCATGAAGATATGGTGCGCTACAAGGCCAGATTAGTAGCAAAAGGCTATGCTCAGAGGGAAAGAATTGACTACAATGAGGTATTTTCACCTGTTGTAAAGCATTCGTCAATTCGTATCTTATTGGCTTTGGTGGCACAGTACGAGTTGGACCGTGATCAACTCGATGTAAAGACGGCCTTTCTCCATGGTGATCTAGATGAAGAGATCTACATGACTCAACCAACAGGGTTCAAGACTGCAGGGAAGGAAGAAATGGTGTATAAGCTAAAGAAGTCGCTGTATGGACTAAAGCAATCTCCAAGACAGTGGTACAAGCGGTTCGACAGCTTCATCAGAGGAAAGAAGTACACACGTAGCCACTATGACCCATGTGTGTACTACAATAAGCTACCGACAGGGGAGTATATCTATTTACTTCTGTATGTAGATGATATGCTTATTGCTTCAAGATCTAGATCTGTGATTGATGCACTGAAGAGGGATCTATCTTCTGAGTTTGAGATGAAGGATCTTGGTGAAGTAAGGAAGGTGCTAGGCATGGAAATCACACGAGACCGAAGGGTTGGCAGGGTGAGCTTGACACAGAAGGGGTATTTGCAAAAGGTACTTCAGAGGTTCAACATCGGCAAGGATGCGAAGTCTGTAAGTACACCACTGGCTCCTCATTTCAAGTTATCTGCTAAGATGTCTCCAAAGAATGTTGAAGAACGTGAGTACATGACTCACGTCCCATATGCTACCGCAGTCGGTAGCCTTATGTATGCTATGGTGTGTATGAGACCAGATCTATCACAAGATGTCTCTATGGTCAGTAGGTATATGCATGATCTGGGACAGGGTCATTGGGAGGCAGTGAAGTGGATTCTGAGGTACATTAAAGGTACCATTGATGTTGGTCTGGTATTTGAGAAGGACTCCACAGGCAAGCAGGATTGTATCGGATATGTAGATTCCGATTATGCTGGTGACCTTGACAAGTGTCGGTCTACAACGGGGTATGTCTTTACATTCTCTCAAGCACCGGTGAGTTGGCGCTCCATACTACAGTCTACCGTCGCATTGTCTACCACAGAGGCTGAGTATATGGCCATGACGAAGGCTATGAAGGAGGCAATTTGGCTTCAAGGCTTGCTTGATGACTTGGGGGTGGATCAGGATCTTCTGAAGATCAACTGTGACAGTATGAGTGCTATATCATGCACGGACGAAGCACATCGACGTTAGGTTCCATTTTGTTCGGGAGATTCTAGATGAGGGTGATATTGAGCTGCTGAAGATTCACACATCGGAGAATCCCACCGACATGCTTACCAAAGTGGTATCAGGAGTCAAGTTTGCACATTGTAAGGCTTTACTCCACGTCCTTCATGTAGCATGAGCTTGTTGAAGCTTATTTGGATGAACTACGGATGGCTTGATCCCTTGGGCAGGGCACGTAGAGAACCACACTAGTGCAGCCACTTTCGGGTCGATGGTCAGTTCGGCTCAGATTTGGAGAAATCTTCACCGAGGTGGAGAATTGTAGGAAGAGAGAGGAAGTCGTCGAGGAAGTTGACGATGTCATCAGCAGCCAAAGGAATCAACATAGCAGGCGCACGGTGGACCGGCCCGGTCGACCGTCGGCAGAAGCAACAGAACGGTCGACTGGCCTGGTCGACCATCGTGCACGGACGTGCACAACAAACATGCACGGGGTATATCGGTCGACCGCCTGGTCGACCGACTGAAAGTGCCTAACTCTCGGTTAGGCACGGTCGACCGGTGCATAGGGTCGGTCGACCGGCCGGTCGACCGATAGTCGGGTCGGGCTGTTTCGGGAAAGTGCTGAATTAGAAATCTGTTTAGGTTAAGAACGGATTTCTAGGGTTTTTTGGAGTGTGAATGAAAGAGGCAGAGCTCTATTCATTACCATTGTTGTAAACATTGTATTGATTCATACAAATCAATAGAAACCCCTCTCTTTCTTGCCCCGAGGACGTAGGCGAAAAGGCCGAATCTCGTTAAATCTGATTTGTGCTATTCTCTGGGATTGTGTGTTATTTGCTGTTGATAGTATTGTTCTTTTGCATCTGAGATCTAGGGTTTCCTCTTTGTGGTTGTTGTCCGACACACAACACACTTAAGCAGGTCTCCCTCTCTTTTTCATGCTACTACTACCTCTTTAGAACGTGTCCTCCTAAAACATGTCTCTTCAATTTTCATTTTCTTCTACCCCTTTATCAACTTGTATGTTTTTTTATCCCCTCCCAAATTAAATGCATAAATGCATGATTATCTTCAGGTGGTTGTTGATTAAGAGTTCGTCATCTTCCTCTTTTGATTCATTAGATGATGATGATGCAACGGGGACATGTTCTTGTAGCATGGAAGGTACCCAAATAATTTGCAGTGAAGTATTATAAGATGAAGAAATAGTTTCAACTTGAATACTAATTTTATCTTTTATAACATGATTAAATTCATCTTCAAGCAGCCATTCCTTGCAAATTTGTGTGACAAGAATGGGTAGTAACATAAAGGTCTTTCGTTTATCTTTAGCGCTAATAATGGTGTCCAATAGTGGATAGCACATGCAAAAATCTTTTTTCTCAGTCATCAAAATGTAGACAATATGTAAAACTTGATTGTAAAAGGATGAAACATATGATACACCTAAAACATTATGATTTAACTTACATAATGCATACACATTCTTATATACTGTTTTAGCACTAATGACACCCCCTTGAGGTACCTTACAATGTTCTCCCATTAAATACATGTAGTTTCCTAGGTTCCCCAATTTTTAGGTCCCTCTTTCCATAATAGGAATACCCGTTAGTTCAGAAATGTCTGTAAATGCAAGATTTTCATATCTCCCCTCCAATTTGCTTCAACTATTCCTTGATTTCTATCAATGTTATTTTTTGAAATCCATCATAAAACTCTTGTACTAGGGCAGGAATATAAAATACATTAGTATTAGAATGCAACAGATAATCCCAATTCCTAACCCATATTTGATCCAAAAAATACATCACAAATGCTTCGAATACAAGGAAAAAGTTGTGCTGAGCATAAATCTTAGAAATGATGAACTTGAAAAACTGAGAACTGTAAAAGAGGAAAAACGGAGCACTTACTGTCTCTGAAGAATTAAGGAAAAAGTTTCTGCCAAAGTTCAGCTATTTGGCCGAGATTTCGGCTGCCTGACCAAAATCCTGTCTCGAACTTCGCGGATCTGGTGGTTGAGGTCTCTAGAATTTCTTCTCCTGGCTGTAAAACGCTCTGATTTGAGAGGTTGGACTTGAATTTGTGAGAAACAAAAGAAGGTTGAAGTTAGTTTATATAAAAAATGTATATACGCTTTTCCCAAGACTACCCTTCATTTAAATTTCAAATTCAAATTTTGAATCTTAAAAGATCTTGGAAACTGAATTCTCTTGGGAAGAGATGAAGGAGTTTTGAAATTCGAATTTTGAAAATTTTTATAAATTTTTAAGAGGATGAAATAAAGAAGATAAAAAACAAGGAAAGGATAAAGTAAAAAAATTTAAGGAATGATTTCAAAAAAATTCAAAAAGAAGATTTGACCCTCCCCCATACCTAAATTGTGCTATGTCCCCATGTACAAAATCCAAATTGAGAATCTCCCCAAAATTTTCAAATTTGAACAAGAAATCTATTTTTAAATCAAGATTTTTCTTTATCACAAAACAATTCAATTTTGAAAACAACATATCTCAGGAACAGATCCAGAAAAACAGATATTTTAAAAAGTGTATACATGAAAGATTCCTGGTCAAACGCCTACCAGAGTTCAGCTGGCTGGTCGAACATTCAGCCGCTGGGCCGAACTTCTGGTTCTTTGATGCTCTGTCTTCTGGTACTTATATTTGTGGTGATTTTGCGGTTCAACTTGGGGTATTGAATCAGTCTACAAAGAGGGGTACCTAACATACAGAAGACATAAGTTAGTACTAAAGAAAATTAAAAATAGAAATATAATAAAAGTAAGAAAACTTGGGTTGCCTCCCAAGAAGCGCTTTAAGTTATAATCATTAGCTAGATTTCCTGTTGTGCTTCATGGAGGCTCATGGATGGAAGTTTTTAAGCTCGATAAGCTTTTTGTAATCTTTTGCATTTTCTTCCATATTTGGTTTGGCGGTCCAGCTTCCAAGTAGAAACTTTGTTTCTCAATTTTTGCATTCTTGGACTTGGTGGACTTAGGCTGATTGGACTCTTCGCTAAGCAACTTTTGAGGCTCCTCTTTTGGTACTTCAACTAATTGCTTGCCCTTGATATCAATTTTAAAGCACTCCTCGATATTCGATGATTGTGGCGTGGCCTTAAAAACTTTGAAAGTAACTTGCTCATCTTGCACTCGAAGGATGAGTTCTCGTTCTTCCACATCAATCAAAGTTCTTCCTATGGCTAAGAAAGGTCGGCCGAATATGAAGGGAACATTATTGTCTTTCTCCATGTCAAGTACAAAAAAACTTGCAGGGAAATAGAACTTGTCAATCTTAACAAGCACATCTTCAATAACACCAAGCGGGTACTTTTTCGATCTATCCGCCGATTAGAGTGAAACAGTAGGCTGCTTTGGTTCTCCAAACCTAATGCCCTAAAAATAGAGAGAGGCATTAAATATATACTTGCACCAAGATCACATAAGACATTATCGAATTTTAAGTTTTCTATTATGCAAGGTATAGAAAAACTCCCTAGATCTTAAGCATTGGAGAAAGCTTATTTAGCAGAATAACGCTTCATTCTTCATTCAACATTACTATTTCATGATCCTTTAGTTTCCTCTTATTTCTTAGAATTTCCTTCATAAACTTTATGTACTTGGGCATCTGTGCTAGGGCCTCTGCAAAAAGAATGTTAATATGCAGTTTTTTTAAACATATTTAGAAATTGAACAAACTGCTTATCTATAATTTTTTGCTTGTGTTTTTGGGGAAATGGAAGTAGGAGAACATATGGTTTGATAACTGACTTCTTTGTAGGACCTTGCAAAGCCTGAGATCTCCCAGAGTTGGGCTACCTGGCCGAAGTTTCAGCTGGCTAGCCGAATTTTGGCTCTGTCTCTCTTCTGCCTTCCTCTTTTTTCTGAGTTTTCATCTCTAGTGTCTATTGGAGCAAGATTTTCTTCTCTGAAGATTTTGTCTGTGCTAAGGCTTTTCCACTTTTTAACTTGATTGCCTTGACGTGTTCTTTGGGATTTATCTCCGTGTTGTATGGTAATGATCCCTGTGGCCGATTGGACAGCAGGCTGAAAATTGACTCAGTCTGCACCTCTCAGTTATGAATTGCAGCTGCTTGGTTCTTCAAGTTGGGGTCTGTGATGGTCATGAATGTTTGTGTAGTGGCGACGAGCTGTTGCATTATCTCCTCTTGGCCTAGCTTCTTCTCATGTGGTGGTGGTGGGCTTACTTTTTCTCGATCTCGTCTCTCCTTGAGCAAGCGTCTGAAGGTTCTGTCAATCTCTGGATCAGGTTTTATGAGTTTTGTACCCCTAGAACGTCTCATCTACTAGTAATAGTAAATTGGGAGAAAACTCAACTCCATTTAAAATAAAAATTCGGCTACCTGGCCAAAATTTTGGCTACCTGGTCGAACTCTGTGCTCTGTTGAGGTTGAACTTCTTGTAACCAGGAGAGAAAAAGATTTTTATATTAGATCTGTAGACAGAATTCAAAGCAGAATAGTAATCGATATTGTTGATATTAAAAATTATATAATTCCCGGCAACGGCACCAAAAACTTGATGTGCGAATTGGAATGGTAAGTGTAACAATTGTTTCAAGTAATATAACAGTGAGTAGAGTATCATTCCCATGACGATTGTTGTTCAAGTACCAACTTAATCCTTTCTAGTTCTATTTTAATAATCAATTTAGTTGGAAGATGTTGTAACTAAATTATTACTAGAAAGCTTTATTTTAATTATGAAAAGAACTAGGGTAATGATTTTGGTAACTGTATTCAGATAAAATATTATGCTTGTGCTAATTCATCCAATTCATGCTGACAATCAGAATTTCTTATCCTAATCAGTACTTTCTCTTGAACAATACCAATGCTATCTTCTAAATCAAGAATTCACAAACTCTCAATCTAGTAAATTGCTAGTCAAAAGATGCATTAAGTATGTTGCATATTCCTACTTGACTGCATAACTCTTACGTCTCAATATTTCGAGTTATGGTTGTTAATCTTAGAAACTTTTGCTAAGTTATCTCCTCTCGGACTCTAATTTAGCCTTCTGATTAATTGTGCGCACCAATTATAACATAAAACATAAGATTTAACAACTTAGTATATAAAAGATTTAAACTTTATAAATATATAGGAGAATTTGCACAAAATATAATCTTATATCATCATTACAATCCCTACATCATGCTGCTAGTTATGAAAAATTAGTTCATAACTAAGAAAATGAAGCACATTATAATATTGAAAGAGATTATGAAAATTAAAAGGAAAGTAAAAGAAAGGTAAGAGAGCACCAATAAAGATGAAGCCTCGACGAAATTCCTGCTGAAAGTACTCTGAGATTTAATGGCTAACAGCAGAATTTTATTAATTTTCACTCAAAATGAAAAGAGAGAATAAAAAATTATATATCTTTATAAGAGGCTTGGCGGCGTTTATATAGAACAGAGAGCAGTAGAACCCTAGTCGAATACAAAAACCTAAATTTCTTAATTTACACGCAGTTCTGGGAAAATTTTATTCATAAGTACCGCCAGAGTTCGGCCAGCTGGCCGAAAATTTGGCTGGCTGGCCGATCTTCTTGTTGTATTGGCGCTCTGCTTTTTGACTCATGTTGAACTCTGAGTTGGCCTTCCGGTTGACTGGTTCACGACTACTTGGCCGAAATCTATAGTTGGGTGACCAAACTCTTGGTCCATTTCAGTCCCAGATTTTTGTGAAAGTTCTGATTTTATGTGAAAGCTCTATTGAGATGTCCCAACTCTACTTCAAATCTCTGGTTCTGCATTTCTTTTGTTCATTTGATATCTCCAATTTGCCAATTTTCGCTCTTTTTTTCAAATTTGCTCTTGACCTAAAATTTGCAAAATAACACTAACAAAATACCCATGCAGCATTAAATATGACAAATAATAGGCATAAAAAGTGATGTAAAACATGTATATAAATCACACTCATCAGGAATAAATGAAAATTGATAAGGAGAGTGACTCGGATGAGGGAAGTACTACTTCTAACATGTGTTACATGCTCCAAGGGGATAACCTCCTTTAGGTAAATTCTGATTTCGAGCTTGAGGAAGAGATGCCATATGATGATCTTGCATTGCTTTGCAAGATGCTTCTAAAAATATGATTTGTTTAAGGAGGAAAATAAGGTTTGAAAAATAAGAATGTTTTTGTTTTAAAAGAAAAAGAATCTCTCCATAATAAATTTGAAATTATTTCAAAAGAAAATAAACTTTTGAAAAAGGAGAATATTTTCTTGCCTTCAAAATTGAATGATATTTGTGAAGGAAAGAATTCATTGAAAAAGAAAATTATTTTGAAAGAAAAAGAAAAGATTTTCATTTCTAAAGTGAAAAAGAATGTTGTTTCACATGTTTCTCATGCTAATGATATTGTATCTTCTTTCGATAAAAATGAGATTTATTCTTTGAAAAATAAAATAGATTGTTTGGACTCCACTTTGAGCCAATGTGCATTTAATCATAATATATTAGAATTCATGTTTCGTAAAAAATATATTCTATATGTTTATGCACATCCTATACGGCATACATCATATGCACACCATACTCATACTCATTATACTCACATGTATGCTAGAGTGTACACATGTACATATTGTGGCCGCGAAGGTCATCTTGCAAAATTTTGCTTTGATAGATTAAATTTTTTAAATTTTACAAATAAAAATGTTTAGATTCATATTGCTACTAACCCCTATGGGCCCAAAAAAAATATGAGTACCAAAATTCCTTCTCTTGTTTTTTTGTGTAGGTGTGGGCTCTCATAAAATGTGAGAGGATTAGTGCCTTGGTGGTAGATGCAATCGAGCTTTTATAGACAAATCAATGGATGCATCACTATCAAGGAGTTTTGGTGGGAGAACCACCTTATTTTAGAGAAATATATTGGCTACATCATGTTGGTAACCATGTCATCCTCTATTTTAAAATGTTTTCATATTTATATGCTAGTGTAGTGACATAGACTCAATTATATGTTGTTTTGTACTTAATATTGAGTTGATTGGTTATTATCTATGCATGTGTTTTTGAAAATCTTTTCAATGGATTTGCATGCCTATTTTTTATTCATGTTTTGTATGCTTTAGTTAAAGCATATAATGATTTAAATATTTATATCATATATCTATGTGCAAATCTTATTAAAACATGTGTTATACATATACAATTTTTTAGTTACATGCTATACATGCTGTATTTCTTTTGTGTACTCAATTATTTGTTTGATTGTAAATTGTATGTCCTAGTTTTGATGATTCTTGCATACGCTATATGATATGTAATTTTTTTAAAAAAGATATTTCATATTTTTTTTAATTGAGCTCATTGACTTATCTCCATGCATATGTTGATTGCATGATTCTTGTATACTCACCTTTATGTTTACTCATATATTTTTTCATGAGAATTTATAAGCTTCATGGATTTTGAGTGTCAACTCTTGTGTAATATACATGTTTCATAAGATATATATGTTTTGGTTTCATATTTAAAGGATCTTTAACTAGTTTTTAAAAACTATTTTAAACTAGTTATTTATTCTTCACTTGATAGTATTTTCAATTTATAACTATTTTTAAAACTTTATTTTTTAAAAACTTCTACCCTATAGGGGCGGTTGGTTAGGCGACCATGTCTTGTGTGCCTTATTTAATATCTCTTTAACATGTGCATGATAGGGTGGATGTTATGAGTTATGCATGATTTTAATGATATTTTATTTTTGCTTACTCATATGTGTTTTCTATATATGTTTGCATCATATTTCAAGTGGTATTTTTATTTTCATACATACATATATATGATTTTGAAAAACTTTATTTATGTTTTCTTGTGCTAGCTTATCATTGATCACACATATTTTATAACACAAACTGTTTACGCTAAACTTAATTTTGGCATTTCTACAAGCTTATGCATGTATTTTGTTGTTATTTCAAAAAAAAAAGACAAAGTTTTTTTTAACTTAAAAAGATTTCATGTTAATAAGATAATAATTATGTTTATCTACAAGTGTATCACCATTTATTTTGTCAACTATTATTTGATTTCAATTGGTATCAAAATTTATTTTGTTAGACTACAAGTAATTTCAAGATTTGTTTTAAGTGGTATCAATTTTTTTTTAAAAAAATTGTTTGATATGTATTGCTTATATGTAAGGAGAGCTTAACATCTCCTCTATATATAGATTCATATTGAGTGTATTTTACATATAGTAGAGCTTGACCTCTCTTCTTTATATGCTACATGTTTGTAGGGGGCATAACATCTCCGTCTATACATTGTATATTATGCTTATGTGGGTTAGGGTCTAGTCATCCCTTCTCCACGTAATGCATGTATGCAAGGAAAGTTAACTTAACGTCTCTCCTCTTCATGAATCTATATCGCATATACATTTATCTTGTTCGTTTTTCTTCATCCTTTTGTTGATTAATTGACAAAAAGTGGGAGAAAATTTTAGAGCTTATATATGCTTGTTTAGTTGTGTTTATGCATATATATATATGTGTGTGTTTATATTGTTTAGTTTATATGTGCTTTCATTGAATATTTATTTATTTTTGCTATGCTTGTGTTAAGGGGGAGCTTCCTATGAAGCTTATCTTTAATCCATGCATATGTAACTCCATGAGTTTTGTCATCATCAAAAATGGGGAGATTGTTGGCCCAAAAGTCTATCACTCTAGTTTTGATGATGATTAACTCATGTAGTTATAGTTACTAATGATCTTGTGTTTAATAAGTTTTAGATATTTATCAAGATCTTAGTCGGTGTTTAGTTTCAACGAAAGATTCGTAGTCAAGTTTTGAAGCTAGCGCGTGTTGATTCAAGAGCTCGCACTTCAAGATCGCATCAAGTACTCAAAGACGAGTCTAGCTCGTTTGGATCAAGTTTGGTTCAAGTCAAGATGAAAAGAAGATTTTTAAGAAGACTTGAGTCCGAGTTTGTAAGTTTAAGATTTTTGTTTTAGAAAATGTAAAGGATAGATTAGTTGTGGATTGCTCAAGCTCATATACACACACAAAATATTTCATGTTAAATAGTTTTTGTTCTTGAAAAATATAGTTTTGATTTTGGATTTTTAAAGAATACATCTTTTGTTTCATGAATAGATTTCATCAAAATGAGTTTACATGGTTTATATGTGTTTTGAATTTCATCCATACACATTGATGCTTCATATTGTTTAGAAAAACTTATTTTGATGTTTCTAGTTCATAGTTTCAAGTTTTGTATTTATCAAAACTTATTTTGTGCTTAATATCAAAAATAAGTATATTTCATCTTCAATGTGTTGGATTATTTCCATACACACTATGCTTTAAATGTGTTTTAATATCTTGTTTTTATATTTGAACAAGTTTTGGAAAAATGAATTTTTCATTTTAAAGTTTATTTTTGAAAAATATAATTTTTGATTTAAGCCTAAATTTTTATGTCTCAAAAATAGTTCAAATTGTTTGTAATATGTGCTGATTTTTTATCACACATATTTGTACTACATTATGTTTTAATAAACTTATTTTTGTGGATTTATTGGGAATTTATGAGATTTAAAATGTATTTTAAAAGTTGCTAAAAAATCTTTTCTAGGGCTTCTAGCGGTCGACCGAACCAGGGCTCGGTAGACCAAGCGATCGAACGACGTGCACAAGAACGTGCACAGCCCACAGCGGTAGACCGACTCGATCGATCGACCCGGTCGACCGACTGAAAGAGACTTGGTCTCTATTTGTCCTGGTCGACTTAGCGATCGATCGAGCGGTCGACCGATAGGGCAGTGGCCTGGGTGCGATCGACTGGCAACCCCAACGGTCTGAAATATGACCGTTAGCTAATCAACCATCTGGCCAGAATACAGAGCCTAACCCAACGGATAGTTTTCTAAATTTCTATTTAAAGGGCTGTTTTGGCCAGATTTCAAAAAGATTTTTAGGTAGTTTTCAAGAGCACTGATTTGTCACATACATTGCATTTATATTGTCACTTTACCACACTTGTTAGCTAATAAATTATATTAATAAATTGTCTTTTTCTTTGCTAAATGTAGGCCCAAGTGCTCAAAGAAAGAAAAGAGAAACAAGCCCAAAAGCCCACCAAATTCTGAATTAATTCAGAATAAATTCGAAATGAAGAAATCAGGGCTAAATCTAGGCATATCAAGAGGATGAGAAAAATCCTCCCTGAATCGAGCGGTTGAAGCCACAGAATCAAGGCTGTTTCGTCAACAGTTTGGAGCAGAAACCAGAAAACCAGCAGCAGATACGAGCTAAACAGAAAACCAGGAAGTCCCCCCTTTTGGTGTGGCCACCTGGCCACACCAGGGCCGCGGAAACGCGGCCCAAGCCGCGTTTCCGCGGCATACCTGATTCAGTTGGGGGAGCGTTTGCTCCCCCAATCTTCCCGGGATCCTATCCTTTAGGTTTTTGCCTATAAAAACTGGTTTCAGGAGGGAAAAATGGAGCGAAGACTAGGATTAAATTTTACATTTATTTTCTTAGGATTTAGGCTCTTTGTTAGCTAGAACGAAAGTTTTAATCTTGCTTTTTAATTTGTAATCTAGTATCAAAATTTGTGAGAGAGAGGACTGAGAGCATGTACTTGAAGATTGAAGTGACAGGAATACAAAAGTCCAGCCAAGTTTTCTTCCACTTGCAGTACGGTATGGTTTGCATAATGTTTATATTGTTTTCATTGTTTTCTATGGATCAATAAACATTTTTCTGGGCTAGCTATCATCACTCTCTCTTGTTCTTCTTCTTCTCTTCTATTTTTAAAAGAAAAAGACCCGATGATTCATATGCATGCCTCACTTAAAAGCCTTTCATTTTGAAAGTGTTCTTGAAGGCACATGAGGATGGGTATGGATGGTTGAATTCACAACTCTTTCACGAACATGTCTTGAATTATTTTTAATTCATTCTTACTTCTTCGCGCTTGATGTTTTAATATTCGATTTTACGATTTCTTAAAGAAAAAGACTCAACTCTTCTAACATCTGATGTGCTTTACTTAAAGCTTTCTAAAAAGTTAACTCTAAGTTTTGCAAATGATCATTTGATGGACTTAACATTTTAAAAGAAGAATGAACAATTGAGTAGTGAGATAGTGAGCCCAGACTTTCTTTATTATTACAAACAACAAAACAATTTCCAAGTTTTCTCAATCACCTTCTCCAAAACCTTTTCTAAAAGTTGCAATTTTTCTTTCATTCATCTCTTTCTTTCCATTCTCTTTTTCATAAAAAACGAACACAATTCCTTGTTTTAAAACGATTCACCGAAAAGCTTCCATCGCATCCCTCCTTGTGGACACGACCCGTTAGCCACAAGCTACACGGTAAACTCTTAAACTTTTTGATTGTTCTTTATTTTAGCGATCAATTTTTGGCGCCGTTGCCGGGGAGGGAACGGTGTAGTTGTTTTAACAAGTTTTGTGTGTTGTTTCAGGGACTTGAAGATCAAGATTTAGCAATCAAGCTTTGCCAAGAAGACTTGCAAATTCTGTGCTCCTACTCTCGAAAGTAGGAAGCAGAATTTCAAGAAATTGCTTTACAAAATCTGAAAAAATTCATTGGACTACTAAAAACTTTGTTTTGCAGGACATATTGCTCGCAAAAATTTAAGTTTTTATATGTCATATTTGTACTATTTCTGCTATCCAACATCCCTGTTTTAAGTCAACAGTAAAACACTTGCTGAAAAGTTAAAAAAATTGATTAGACATTTGCATTCTGGCACGAGTCTTTTCAATTCCTTTTCTTTACTGTTGAAGAGTGCTGGACCAAGGTACGTACGCATTGCATTCAGAATAGGAATCATTTCTTGGTTGATTTATATCACTTTGAGTGAATCTTATTTATCTTGTACACTTGCACAAATTGATTCTAAGGGCAACACCCAACAACAAGCAAGGTGGGGATTTAATCACCCTTCCTTGGCCCAAAAATCAGACTCCAAGCACTCACAAACCTAAGCCTAAATAAAATCTGATAGACATTGGCCTTAGGGACATCTCGAACTCACTAGGAGATTATCCTAAAGAGGGAAGGTGTTGGAAATTGACTCCTGCCAAATCAGTGTCTAGGAAGGGGATTGAGGGCCGAAAGCCCGAAGATTGGTGGTTATTTAATTAAGGAACGTCTTTGACGGAAAACCTCCCACCAATCTTGCCCTGACCTGGCTGATTAGCTTGTGGTCAAAGTCTACATTCTACCTCTTGTGGACAATCAACCAGTTAGGAAATGTCTAGGTCGAGATTACCTTAGACTAGGCTTGGTTGATTTCTATTGTTAACTGTTGTTTGAACTTGTTGTGATTGTGTTTGTGTATGCAAGTGTGGTCGAGAGACCCTAATTCATCTAGGTTGACTAGAAACACATCACCACCCAAGTTTGAACCAAGACCAGATCCGGTAATGGCTCAATCAACATCACTGCAAGATAGGTTCTACCCCATTAGGACCTCACTTTCATCTTGCATTTCACTTCCATCGGTTGGTGAATACAATTTCGAGCTCAAGTCTCAATTCATCAACACACTCCCTAAGTTTCATGGCCTAGAGTCCGAAGATGCCTACTTCTTCATAAGAGAATTTGAGGAAGTATGTCTAATGATGAAAATCCCACACCTTGTAGACGACGCTATTAGGTTGAGATTTATCCCATTCGCACTTAAGGACCTAGCAAAGAAGTGGCTCTACAGCTTAGCAGCCGGTTCCATCACGTCTTGGGATGGTTTCATCAAGGTTTTCTTGAAGAAATTCTATCCTATCCATAAAACCGCTCTCATTAGGAAGACGATCATGCAATTCAAGTAAGAACCTAGTGAACCGTTCTGGAGGTACTTTGAACGCTTTAATTGTTGGCCCAAGAGGTTACACTCTCTTGTTTTGTGTTTTGATGATGACAAACCAAATAAGAGCTATTTGGTACTAATGAATTTGTTCAAGATAAGTTTCAGGTTTTGTACCATGTTTGGAGACCATTGGCTTAGCTTTTGCAAGAACTTCTAAGTTTCACATAGCAAGGAAGGCAAATTGCACAATCAAGGAAGGATCATAGAAGAGAAGGCACAAGCAAAGCATTGGATGGCTCAAAGACTTGAAGATTGCTCAAAGAGTATTTAATCATTGTATTTTTAGTTTTATAGTTTGTTAAAGAATAGTGGATAGGTTTGAAGCTCTATCACACACGTTTTTGCGCACATGTTTATTCCAAAATGTTTTCTTATAATTTATACAAAAACATTTTGTTTACAAGATTTGGCCTACAGATATATATTTGTGTTTTATACAAATCTATGTTCAAAACTATTTTTGTCAAAATCAAAATCCCCTTTTATTTTCTTCAAAATCCTGATTTTTGACCTGAGCCAGTCGACCGGCCGGTCGACCGGACCTATGACAGGTTTGGCCGGTCGACCGTCCCAGTCGACCGTGGCTCTGGCTGTGCACGTATCTGTGTGCACGTTGTATCGGTCGACCGACCGGTCGACCGACTGTAAGCAACTTTGCTCTCTGTTAGATTGGGTCGACCGGGCGGTCGACCGATGGCCTGCAACGGTCACATTTTTGAACTTGCGGTCGACCGACCGGTCGACCGACAGAGCCGTTTGAACAGTAACGGGCATTTTTAAATGAGCTGTTTATTTTTGTCTTTTTCTCACTTAAGTGAGTTTAAATAACTTGTCTTGGGTTTAATACATTCTGATTAGCCTTAAAAATGTTTTATCTTCTAACCCTAGCCCTCTCCTATAAGTAGGGGTGTTTGGGGAGAGATTGGTTCACCTAATTATTACAAGAAAAATTCAAAAGTTTAAGGCATTCAAAAGAGCTTGGTTTCTTGGTTTTTGTGCTGAAATTCTCTCTCATTTTCTGAAGTGTTTTCAAGAATTCTATGATTTCATTTTCTTTTCTCTTTACACACAAGAGCTTCATTCCTACTCATTGTTCTCTAAGGACCTTTTGTAAGGGAAGAGACAATTGAAAGAGAGAGTTTGTGGTCTTTTGACTACTCAGAAATTCCTTGTACTTGAGATTGTGGAGTTGGGTACTCCATTGTATTTGTGATCTTTGTGATAGTGGAAGTAGCTAGAATCCTTCTGGGGAAGGCGGGGAGTAGAGCTGGGTGCTCGAACCTCGATAACATATCTTTGTGTTTGCGATTGGTTTACTTTTCCTTGTCATTACTTATTGCTTGAGATTGTCATTGCCATATTCATTTTCATTCATATTGTCAATCATTATCCCATACAACAAGGTTGCATTGCGCACCTCTAACTCATTTTACGAGGAAGCCGGAGGAAGGAGTTCAGAGCCCTTAATAGGGAATTCAGCTCTTAGTCTTGTTTTGGGAGATTGTTGCATTACATTTGCATCATAATTTTTAAATTGCTCTTTGATTAGCATCATCACCTATTCACCCCCCCTCTAGGTGATTTTCAATTGGTATCAGAGCTTGGACTCTAGGTTTTGGCTTAACATCTATAGAGAGATCCTTAAAACTTGCTAATCAACATTTCTCATTTCATCATTCATACACTAGCAAACATGGCCGACAACATTAAATCCCCACCTAAATTTGATGGACTAAATTTCCCTATTTGGAAGGTTAGGATGACTATCTTTTTACAATCATTAGGTAGTTTAGTGGCTAAGTCTTTGACCAAACCCTATGTAGCACCCGATAGTGATGAGAGCACATGGACCGACTTCAACTTTAGAGAATATGAGGCTAACTCCAAGGCCCAAAACTCCCTTTTAACCGCCTTGAATGAGGATGACCTTACACGGGTAATTCATTGTCAATCCGCCTATGAGATTTGGCAACACTTATTGGTCACACATGAAGGGACTTCACAAGTCAAGAGAGCTAAGATAGATCTCTTGAGGTCTCAATATGAATCATTTAAAATGCTTGATGATGAATCTATTGATTGTATGATTACTAGATTCACTAAAATCACCAATGGTCTTTCTTCCTTAGGTGACGTCATCTCCAACGATCAAAAGGTGCGCAAAGTGATTCGGGCTCTTCCTCCATCTTGGGAGATAAAGGCCACCACCTTGAAGGAATTGAACGACAAAGATGAGATGGACATCATTAGTCTCATTGGGAACCTAAAGACCCATGAGATGGAGAAGAAAGCAAGAGAAGAGGCCGCTCCAACAAAGAAGAAGTCCTTAGCTTTCAAGTCTTCATCCACTTTGAAGACGATGAAGAAGATGAAGAAGAAGATGAGGAGCTCTCCCTCCTTGTGCGAAATGTCAAAAGGATGTACCGAGGAACAAGCTCAACTTCCGGAGAAAATTTGAAGGCAAAGAGGAGAGGAAAATTATATGCTACAATTGCCGAAAGCCCGGACACATCATGGCGGATTGCCCGGAGTTCAAGAAGAAGATGACCTCCTCCTTCAAGCCAAAGAAATCGGAAGAAAAGAAAGCTTATAAGGCAACTTGGGATTCGGAAAGCGAGTCCGAGGAAGAGGCGGATGTAGCAAATATGTGTTTCATGGCAAACACACCTAAGGTAACCCCTCAACCCCTTGATGATGAAGATGATGAATTAAGTAAGGAAGTTCTTGTACATGCTTTTGTTGAACTTTCTGAAACTTATGATAATAAGAAAATTGAATGCTTTAAATTACAAAAGGAAGTTGCTTTTCTTAAAAATCAACTTGCTATGGTTTCCAAAGAAAAAGATGATATTTCTTCCAACCTCATTTCTATTCAAAATGAATTTAGTGCCTACAAGGTTTCTTGTAAGGCCAAATTTCCTATTGTTGATGAAAAAGAAATTTCTTCTTTAAAAACCAAAATGGTTGATTTCGAGAAGGTTTTGAAAGATTGTGCTTTTAACACTAAGAAACTTGAGGAAAAATTTTCTAAAAAGCACACATCACATGCTAAGATTCCTCATGCTCACACTACACCTAACACTTCTCATGCTCATGCTCACAAAGCTCATGCTCACAAATCACACACCCATTATGCTTTTAAGTATGGTAGAGTATATAGATGCACATATTGTGGTAAAAATGGACATTTAGCTAAGTTTTGTTATGATCAATTAAATAGATCCAATAATTTTGTTTGGGTTCATGGCTCTAACCCTCAAGGACCCAAGAAAATGTGGGTACCAAAATCAAGTCCTAAGTTGTTTGATGTAGGTACACACCAAGGCTCCAAGACGTAGGGAGCGGTGGTACCGTGATATTGGTTGTTCAAGACACATGACGTGGGATATCAACAACTTTACAACCCTATCAAGGTACATGGAAGGTGGCTCCGTCACCTTCGGGGATGACTCCAAGGGAACTATCATCGGTATAGGTAACATTCAAATTGGTGCATCTCCTATTATTGAGAATGTTGTTTTAGTTGAAGGTTTGAAACATAATTTGCTTAGCATTAGTCAATTTTGTGATCGTGGACTTAAAGTTGTTTTTGATAATTGTTCTTGCAAGATTTTTGATATTAAAACAAATGATTGTATTCTCACCGGTTTTCGTGATGATAATGTTTATATCATTGACATGCTTAATATTGAGTGTTCTACTAAATGCTTGAATGCTTTTGATGAAAATTCTTGGCTTTGGCATAGAAGATTAGGACATGCTTCTTTTGAACATCTTTCTAGGATTAATTCAAAGAAATTGGTGAAGGGTATTCCTTGCTTGAAGTTTGAGAAAGACCGCATTTGTGGTGCGTGCCAACTTGGGAAACAAACCAAGTCTTCCTTCAAACCAATCAAGGATATCATGTCAACTAGGCCTTTAGAATTAATTCATATGGATCTTTTTGGACCTACTAAAACTAAGAGTTTAAATGGTAGTAGATATGCATATGTTTTGGTTGATGATTTTTCCCGTTTCACTTGGGTTTTCTTTTTGGAACACAAAGATCAAACCTTTTCTCATTTTAAGATTTTTCGAAAAAGGGTTGAAAAAGAAAAAGGTTTTCTGATTTTGAAAATAAGGAGTGATAGAGGTGGTGAGTTTGTAAACCAACTCTTCATGACTTATTGTGATGAAAAGGGAATTAAGCATGAAATGTCTTGTCCTAGAACTCCACAACAAAATGGAGTTGTAGAAAGGAAAAATAGAACACTTCAAGAGATGGCTAGGACAATGATAAGTGAATACGACCTCCCTCAATATTTATGGGCCGAGGCCGTAAACACCGCATGCTATATATCGAATCGTATTTATTTATGCAAAAATTCTTCAAAAACTTCTTTTGAAATGTATCATTCTAGAAAACCAAATGTTGCATATTTCAAAGTTTTTGGATGCAAGTGTTTTGTTTTAAATACTAAGGATAATTTGGGTAAATTTGATGCTAAGGCTTATGAAGCTATCTTTATTGGATATTCTTCTACTAGCAAAGCATATAGAGTTTTCAATAGATCTACACTTACCATAGAAGAATCCATGCATGTTAAATTTGAAGAATCTAATGTGGTTGTTGAGAATGTTGTAGAGATTGAACCATTAGGTGAAGACATGGAGAGACTATCCTTGAAGGACTCACCCGCTCAAGAAGAAAAGCAAGAATCTAGTGGTGATGTACAAGAGGATAAAGAGGAAAGCTCTCAACCGCTTCCTAAAGCTTGGAGATACGCTACAAATCATCCTAAGGAGCTCATCTTGGGTGATGCATCTAAAGGAGTCACAACGCGCTCCAAACTCCATGACCTATGTGGTAACTTTGCTTTCATTTCTCATTTTGAACCCAAAGGCATTCTCGAAGCCGAGACGGACCCATATTGGTTGCTTGCCATGCAAGAGGAACTCAATCAATTTGAGCGCTACCAAGTTTGGCACCTTGTTCCTAAACCCCACGATAGACCAATAATTGGTACTAAGTGGATCTTTAGAAACAAGATGGATGAGTCCGAAAATGTCATTAGGAATAAAGCTAGGTTAGTGGCCCAAGGTTACACTCAAGTTGAAGGAATTGACTTTGAGGAGACCTTTGCACCCGTAGCACGGCTTGAAGCCATACGGATGACACTAGCTTTTGCATCTTTCAAAAATTTTAAACTTTTTCAAATGGATGTGAAAAGTGCATTTTTGAATGGTTTTATTAATGAAGAAGTTTATGTTTCTCAACCTCCCGGTTTTATTGATCATGTTCATCCCGATTTCGTTTTTAACTTGATAAAGCTTTGTATGGATTGAAACAAGCTCCAAGAGCTTGGTATGAAAGGCTTTCTAGTTTTCTCATTTCAAATGATTTTATTAAAGGCAAAGTAGACACCACTCTATTCACTAAGCATGTTGATAATGATATATTAATTGTACAAATTTATGTTGATGATATAATTTTTGGTTCTACTAATGAGCTTTTGTGCAAGGATTTTGAAAAGGTAATGCAACTTGAGTTTGAAATGTCTTCAATGGGTGAGCTCAATTTCTTCCTTGGACTCCAAATCAAGCAATTGCAAAACGGGACGTTCATAAGTCAAGCCAAGTACGTAAAGGAACTTGTAAAGAAGTTTGGACTTGAAGGCTCAAAGACTTGCAACACTCCCATGGCAACTACAACCAAGCTTGATAAAGATGACCTAGGTAAAAATGTTGATATTAAATTATATAGAAGCATGATAGGAAGTCTTTTATATTTAACGGCAAGTAGGCCGGATATCATGTTTAGTGTGTGTCTTTGTGCTAGATTTCAATCGTGTCCTAAAGAGTCCCATCTTATTGCGGTAAAACGCATTATTCGTTATATTAAGGGCACTATTGGGATGGGTCTATGGTATCCGAAAACCGGAGATTTCTCAATGACGAGTTATTCGGATGCCGACTTTGCGGGTTGTAGAGTAGATAGAAAGAGTACTAGTGGGACATGTCAATTTCTTGGTAATTGTCTTGTTTCATGGTCCTCTAGGAAACAAAATTCCGTAGCACTCTCAACCGCCGAGGCGGAGTATGTTGCCGCAGGGGCTTGTTGTGCACAAGTCCTTTGGATGAAACATACTCTCCTTGATTTTGATTTGCATTTTGATCATGTAAAATATTTTGTGATAATACTAGTACTATACACATGACTAAGAATGCAAATCAACATAGTAAGACTAAGCACATTGAGATTAGATATCACTTTCTTAGAGATCATTTTGAGAAAGGAGATATAGATATTGATTATGTTTCCACGGATTTACAACTAGCCGATATTTTCACTAAACCACTTGATTTTGCTAGATTTTCATTTATTTGTGGAGAACTTAATGTTTGTATTATTGATTAAACATGTTTTTCATAACCCTTTTTGATGTATGACAAAAAGGGGAGAATAAGTTTACATGGGACAAAAATAAGTTCATTTGGTCTTGGTTCCATATGAATTTATATGTTTTGGTTTTATGAGTTTTTGTTATGAGGAGTTTTATGAGTTTTTGTTATGAGTCTTGTGTTTTATGAATTTGAGAACTCTTGTATTTTGTGTTTTATTAGTATTGTTTCAATTTGGTTTCAATTGGCATCAAAAGTATGTTTTTGTGTTTTTAATAAATTCTTGTGTTTTTTTTTCATATAGCATAATTTGAGGGGGAGTCTTCTCCTCCCCCATATTTTTGTCTATAGCCTATTTGTTTTGTCATCATCAAAAAGGGGGAGATTGTTGGCCCAAGAGGTTACACTCTCTTGTTTTGTGTTTTGATGATGACAAACCAAATAAGAGCTATTTGGTACTAATGAATTTGTTCAAGATAAGTTTCAGGTTTTGTACCATGTTTGGAGACCATTGGCTTAGCTTTTGCAAGAAATTCTAAGTTTCACATAGCAAGGAAGGCAAATTGCACAATCAAGGAAGGATCATAGAAGAGAAGGCACAAGCAAAGCATTGGATGGCTCAAAGACTTGAAGATTGCTCAAAGAGTATTTAATCATTGTATTTTAGTTTTATAGTTTGTTAAAGAATAGTGGATAGGTTTGAAGCTCTATCACACACGTTTTTGCGCACATGTTTATTCCAAAATGTTTTCTTATAATTTATACAAAAACATTTTGTTTACAAGATTTGGCCTACAGATATATATTTGTGTTTTATACAAATCTATGTTCAAAACTATTTTTGTCAAAATCAAAATCCCCTTTTATTTTCTTCAAAATCCTGATTTTTGACCTGAGCCAGTCGACCGGCCGGTCGACCGGACCTATGACAGGTTTGGCCGGTCGACCGTCCCAGTCGACCGTGGCTCTGGCTGTGCACGTTGTATCGGTCGACCGACCGGTCGACCGACTGTAAGCAACTTTGCTCTCTGTTAGATTGGGTCGACCGGGCGGTCGACCGATGGCCTGCAACGGTCACATTTTTGAACTTGCGGTCGACCGACCGGTCGACCGACAGAGCCGTTTGAACAGTAACGGGCATTTTTAAATGAGCTGTTTATTTTTGTCTTTTTCTCACTTAAGTGAGTTTAAATAACTTGTTTTGGGTTTAATACATTCTGATTAGCCTTAAAAATGTTTTATCTTCTAACCCTAACCTTCTCCTATAAATAGGGGTGTTTGGGGAGAGATTGGTTCACCTAATTATTACAAGAAAAATTCAAAAGTTTAAGGCATTCAAAAGAGCTTGGTTTCTTGGTTTTTGTGCTGAAATTCTCTCTCATTTTCTGAAGTGTTTTCAAGAATTCTCTGATTTCATTTTCTTTTCTCTTTACACACAAGAGCTTCATTCCTACTCATTGTTCTCTAAGGACCTTTTGTAAGGGAAGAGACAATTGAAAGAGAGAGTTTGTGGTCTTTTGACTACTCAGAAATTCCTTGTACTTGAGATTGTGGAGTTGGGTACTCCATTGTATTTGTGATCTTTGTGATAGTGGAAGTAGCTAGAATCCTTCTGGGGAAGGCGGGGAGTAGAGCTGGGTGCTCGAACCTCGATAACATATCTTTGTGTTTGCGATTGGTTTACTTTCCTTGTCATTACTTATTGCTTGAGATTGTCATTGCCATATTCATTTTCATTCATATTGTCAATCATTATCCCATACAACAAGGTTGCATTGCGCACCTCTAACTCATTTTACGAGGAAGCTGGAGGAAGGAGTTCAGAGCCCTTAATAGGGAATTCGGCTCTTAGTCTTGTTTTGGGAGATTGTTGCATTACATTTGCATCATAATTTTTAAATTGCTCTTTGATTAGCATCATCACCTA
>JAVJIF010030891.1:0-226421 GCA_038442645.1 Agave tequilana
TTACACTCTCTTATTTTGTGTTTTGATGATGACAAACCAAATAAGAGCTATTTGGTACTAATGAATTTGTTCAAGATAAGTTTCAGGTTTTGTACCATGTTTGGAGACCATTGGCTTAGCTTTTGCAAGACTTCTAAGTTTCACATAGCAAGGAAGGCAAATTGCACAATCAAGGAAGGATCATAGAAGAGAAGGCACAAGCAAAGCATTGGATGGCTCAAAGACTTGAAGATTGCTCAAAGAGTATTTAATCATTGTATTTTTAGTTTTATAGTTTGTTAAAGAATATTGGATAGGTTTGAAGCTCTATCACACGTTTTTGCGCACATGTTTATTCCAAAATGTTTTCTTATAATTTATACAAAAACATTTTGTTTACAAGATTTGGCCTACAGATATATATTTGTGTTTTATACAAATCTATGTTCAAAACTATTTTTGTCAAAATCAAAATCCCCTTTATTTTCTTCAAAATCCTGATTTTTGACCTGAGCCAGTCGACCGGCCGGTCGACCGGCCCTATGACAGGTTTGGCCGGTCGACCGTCCCAGTCGACCGTGGCTCTGGCTGTGCACGTATCTGTGTGCACGTTGTATCGGTCGACCGACCGGTCGACCGACTGTAAGCAACTTTGCTCTCTGTTAGATTGGGTCGACCGGGCGGTCGACCGATGGCCTACAACGGTCACATTTTTGAACTTGCGGTCGACCGACCGGCCGACCGATAGAGCCGTTTGAACAGTAACGGGCATTTTTAAATGAGCTGTTTATTTTTGTCTTTTTCTCACTTAAGTGAGTTTAAATAACTTGTTTTGGGTTTAATACATTCTGATTAGCCTTAAAAATGTTTTATCTTCTAACCCTAGCCCTCTCCTATAAATAGGGGTGTTTGGGGAGAGATTGGTTCACCAAAGTATTACAAGAAAATTCAAAAGTTTAAGGCATTCAAAGAGCTTGGTTTCTTGGTTTTTGTGCTGAAATTCTCTCTCATTTTTGAAGTGTTTTCAAGAATTCTCTGATTTTATTTTCTTTTCTCTTTACACACAAGAGCTTCATTCCTACTCATTGTTCTCTAAGGACCTTTTGTAAGGGAAGAGACAATTGAAGAGAGAGTTTGTGGTCTTTTGACTACTCAGAAATTCCTTGTACTTGAGATTATGGAGTTGGGTACTCCATTATATTTGTGATCTTTGTGATAGTGGAAGTAGCTAGAATCCTTCTGGGGAAGGCGGGGAGTAGAGCTGGGTGCTCGAACCTCGATAACATATCTTTGTGTTTGCGATTGGTTTACTTTTCCTTGTCATTACTTATTGCTTGAGATTGTCATTGCCATATTCATTTTCATTCATATTGTCAATCATTATCCCACAACAAGGTTGCATTGCGCACCTCTAACTCATTTTACGAGGAAGCCGGAGGAAGGAGTTCAGAGCCCTTAATAGGGAATTCGGCTCTTAGTCTTGTTTTGGGATTGTTGCATTATATTTGCATCATAATTTTTAAATTGCTCTTTGATTAGCATCATCACCTATTCACCCCCCTCTAGGTGATTTTCAATTGGTATCAGACCTTGGACTCTAGGTTTTGGCTTAACATCCATAGAGAGATCCTTAAAACTTGCTAATCAACATTTCTCATTTCATCATTCATACACTAGTAAACATGGCCGACAACATTAAATCCCCACCTAAATTTGATGGACTAAATTTCCCTATTTGGAAGGTTAGGATGACTATCTTTTTGCAATCATTAGGTAGTTTAGTGGCTAAGTCTTTGACCAACCCTATGTAGCACCCGATAGTGATGAGAGCACATGGACCGACTTCAACTTTAGAGAATATGAGGCTAACTCCAAGGCCCAAAACTCCCTTTTAACCGCCTTGAATGAGGATGACCTTACACGGGTAATTCATTGTCAATCCGCCTATGAGATTTGGCAACACTTATTGGTCACACATGAAGGGACTTCACAAGTCAAGAGAGCTAAGATAGATCTCTTGAGGTCTCAATATGAATCATTTAAAATGCTTGATGATGAATCTATTGATTGTATTATTACTAGATTCACTAAAATCACCAATGGTCTTTCTTCCTTAGGTGACGTCATCTCCAACGATCAAAAGGTGCGCAAAGTGATTCGGGCTCTTCCTCCATCTTGGGAGATAAAGGCCACCACCTTGAAGGAATTGAACGACAAAGATGAGATGGACATCATTAGTCTCATTGGGAACCTAAAGACCCATGAGATGGAGAAGAAAGCAAGAGAAGAGGCCGCTCCAACAAAGAAGAAGTCCTTAGCTTTCAAGTCTTCATCCACTCTTGAAGACGATGAAGAAGATGAAGAAGAAGATGAGGAGCTCTCCCTCCTTGTGCGAAATGTCAAAAGGATGTACCGGAGGAACAAGCTCAACTTCCAGAGAAAATTTGAAGGCAAAGAGGAGAGGAAAATTATATGCTACAATTGCCGAAAGCCCGGACACATCATGGCGGATTGCCCGGAGTTCAAGAAGAAGATGACCTCCTCCTTCAAGCCAAAGAAATCGGAAGAAAAGAAAGCTTATAAGGCAACTTGGGATTCGGAAAGCGAGTCCGAGGAAGAGGCGGATGTAGCAAATATGTGTTTCATGGCAAACACACCTAAGGTAACCCCTCAACCCCTTGATGATGAAGATGATGAATTAAGTAAGGAAGTTCTTGTACATGCTTTTGTTGAACTTTCTGAAACTTATGATAATAAGAAAATTGAATGCTTTAAATTACAAAAGGAAGTTGCTTTTCTTAAAAATCAACTTGCTATGGTTTCCAAAGAAAAAGATGATATTTCTTCCACCTCATTTCTATTCAAAATGAATTTAGTGCCTACAGATTTCTTGTAAGGCCAATTTCCTATTGTTGATGAAAAGAAATTTCTTCTTTAAAATCAAAATGGTTGATTTCGAGAAGGTTTTGAAAGATTGTGCTTTTAACACTAAGAAACTTGAGGAAAAATTTTCTAAAAAGCACACATCACATGCTAAGATTCCTCATGCTCACACTACACCTAACACTTCTCATGCTCATGCTCACAAAGCTCATGCTCACAAATCACACACCCATTATGCTTTTAAGTATGATAGAGTATATAGATGCACATATTGTGGTAAAAATGGACATTTAGCTAAGTTTTGTTATGATCAATTAAATAGATCCAATAATCTTGTTTGGGTTCATGGCTCTAACCCTCAAGGACCCAAGAAAATGTGGGTACCAAAATCAAGTCCTAAATTGTTTGATGTAGGTACACACCAAGGCTCCAAGACGTAGGGAGCGGTGGTACCTTGATAGTGGTTGTTCAAGACACATGACGTGGGATATCAACAACTTTACAACCCTATCAAGGTACATGGAAGGTGGCTCCGTCACCTTCGGGGATGACTCCAAGGGAACTATCATCGGTATAGGTAACATTCAAATTGGTGCATCTCCTATTATTGAGAATGTTATTTTAGTTGAGGTTTGAAACATAATTTGCTTAGCATTAGTCAATTTTGTGATCGTGGACTTAAAGTTGTTTTTGATAATTGTTCTTGCAAGATTTTTGATATTAAAACAAATGATTGTATTCTCACCGGTTTTCGTGATGATAATGTTTATATCATGACATGCTTAATATTGAGTGTTCTACTAAATGCTTGAATGCTTTTGATGAAAATTCTTGGCTTTGGCATAGAAGATTAGGACATGCTTCTTTTGAACATCTTTCTAGGATTAATTCAAAGGAATTGGTGAAGGGTATTCCTTACTTGAAGTTTGAGAAAGACCGCATTTGTGGTGCGTGCCAACTTAGGAAACAAACCAAGTCTTCCTTCAAACCAATCAAGGATATCATGTCAACTAGGCCTTTAGAATTAATTCATATGGATCTTTTTGGACCTACTAAAACTAAGAGTTTAAATGGTAGTAGATATGCATATGTTTTGGTTGATGATTTTTCCCGTTTCACTTGGGTTTTCTTTTTGGAACACAAAGATCAAACCTTTCTCATTTTAAGATTTTTCGAAAAAGGGTTGAAAAAGAAAAAGGTTTTCCGATTTTGAAAATAAGGAGTGATAGAGGTGGTGAGTTTGTAAACCAACTCTTCATGACTTATTGTGATGAAAAGGGAATTAAGCATGAAATGTCTTGTCCTAGAACTCCACAACAAAATGGAGTTGTAGAAAGGAAAAATAGAACACTTCAAGAGATGGTTAGGACAATGATAAGTGAATACGACCTCCCTCAATATTTATGGGCCGAGGCCGTAAACACCGAATGCTATATATCGAATAGTATTTATTTATGCAAAAATTCTTCAAAAACTTCTTTTGAAATGTATCATTCTAGAAAACCAAATGTTACATATTTCAAAGTTTTTGGATGCAAGTGTTTTGTTAAATACTAAGGATAATTTGGGTAAATTTGATGCTAAGGCTTATGAAGCTATCTTTGTTGGATATTCTTCTACTAGCAAAGCATATAGAGTTTTCAATAGATCTACACTTACCATAGAAGAATCCATGCATGTTAAATTTGAAGAATCTAATGTGGTTGTTGAGAATGTTGTAGAGATTGAACCATTAGGTGAAGACATGGAGAGACTATCCTTGAAGGACTCACCCGCTCAAGAAGAAAAGCAAGAATCTAGTGGTGATGTACAAGAGGATAAAGAGGAAAGCTCTCAACCGCTTCCTAAAGCTTGGAGATACGCTACAAATCATCCAAAGGAGCTCATCTTGGGTGATGCATCTAAGGAGTCACAACGCGCTCCAAACTCCATGACCTATGTGGTAACTTTGCTTTCATTTCTCATTTGAACCCAAAGGCATTCTCGAAGCCGAGACGGACCCATATTGGTTGCTTGCCATGCAAGAGGAACTCAATCAATTTGAGCGCAACCAAGTTTGGCACCTTGTTCCTAAACCCCACGATAGACCAATAATTGGTACTAAGTGGATCTTTAGAAACAAGATGGATGAGTCCAGAAATGTCATTAGGAATAAAGCTAGGTTAGTGGCCCAAGGTTACACTCAAGTTGAAGGAATTGACTTTGAGGAGACCTTTGCACCCGTAGCACGACTTGAAGCCATACGGATGACACTAGCTTTTGCATCTTTCAAAAATTTTAAACTTTTTCAAATGGATGTGAAAAGTGCATTTTTGAATGGTTTTATTAATGAAGAAGTTTATGTTTCTCAACCTCCCGGTTTTATTGATCATGTTCATCCGACTTTGTTTTTAAACTTGATAAAGGTTTGTATGGATTGAAACAAGCTCCAAGAGCTTGGTATGAAAGGTTTTCTAGTTTTTCTCATTTCAAATGATTTTATTAAAGGCAAAGTAGACACCACTCTATTCACTAAGCATGTTGATAATGATATATTAATTGTGCAAATTTATGTTGATGATATAATTTTTGGTTCTACTAATGAGCTTTTGTGTAAGGATTTTGAAAAGGTAATGCAACTTGAGTTTGAAATGTCTTCAATGGGTGAGCTCAATTTCTTCCTTGGACTCCAAATCAAGCAATTGCAAAACGGGACGTTCATAAGTCAAGCCAAGTACGCAAAGGAACTTGTAAAGAAGTTTGGACTTGAAGGCTCAAAGACTTGCAACACTCCCATGGCAACTACAACCAAGCTTGATAAAGATGACCAAGTTAAAAATGTTGATATTAAATTATATAGAAGCATGATAGGAAGTCTTTTATATTTAACGGCAAGTAGGCCGGATATCATGTTTAGTGTGTGTCTTTGTGCTAGATTTTAATCGTGTCCTAAAGAGTCCCATCTTATTGCGGTAAAACGTATTATTCGTTATATTAAGGGCACTATTGGGATGGGTCTATGGTATCCGAAAACCGGAGATTTCTTAATGACGAGTTATTCCGATGCCGACTTTGCGGGTTGTAGAGTAGATAGAAAGAGTACTAGTGGGACATGTCAATTTCTTGGTAATTGTCTTGTTTCATGGTCCTCTAGGAAACAAAATTCCGTAGCACTCTCAACCGCCGAGGCGGAGTATGTTGCCGCAGGGGCTTGTTGTGCACAAGTCCTTTGGATGAAACATACTCTCCTTGATTTTGATTTGCATTTTGATCATATAAAAATATTTTGTGATAATACTAGTACTATACACATGACTAAGAATGCAAATCAACATAGTAAGACCAAGCACATTGAGATTAGATATCACTTTCTTAGAGATCATTTTGAGAAAGGAGATATAGATATTGATTATGTTTCCACGGATTTACAACTAGCCGATATTTTCACTAAACCACTTGATTTTGCTAGATTTTCGTTTATTTGTGGAGAACTTAATGTTTGTGTTATTGATTAAACATGTTTTTCATAAACCTTTTTGATGTATGACAAAAAGGGGGAGAATAAGTTTACATGGGACAAAAATAAGTTCATTTGGTCTTGGTTCCATATGAATTTATATGTTTTGGTTTTATGAGTTTTATGAGTTTTTGTTATGAGTCTTGTGTTTTATGAATTTGAGAACTCTTGTATTTTGTGTTTTATTAGTATTGTTTCAATTTGGTTTCATTGGCATCAAAAGTATGTTTTTGTGTTTTTAATAAATTCTTGTGTTTTTTTTTTCATATAGCATAATTTGAGGGGGAGTCTTCTCCTCCCCCATATTTTTGTCTATAGCCTATTTGTTTTGTCATCATCAAAAAGGGGGAGATTGTTGGCCCAAGAAGTTACACTCTCTTGTTTTGTGTTTTGATGATGACAAACCAAATAAGAGCTATTTGGTACTAATGAATTTGTTCAAGATAAGTTTCAGGTTTTGTACCATGTTTGGAGACCATTGGCTTAGCTTTTGCAAGAACTTCTAAGTTTCACATAGCAAGGAAGGCAAATTGCACAATCAAGGAAGGATCATAGAAGAGAAGGCACAAGCAAGCATTGGATGGCTCAAAGACTTGATGATTGCTCAAAGAGTATTTAATCATTGTATTTTTAGTTTTAAAGTTTGTTAAAGAATAGTGGATAGTTTTGAAGCTCTATCACACACGTTTTTGCGCACATGTTTATTCCAAAATGTTTTCTTATAATTTATACAAAAACATTTTGTTTACAAGATTTGGCCTACAGATATATATTTGTGTTTTATACAAATCTATGTTCAAAACTATTTTTGTCAAAATCAAAATCCCCTTTTATTTTCTTCAAAATCCTGATTTTTGACCTGAGCCAGTCGACCGGTCGGTCGACCGGCCCTATGACAGGTTTGGCCTGTCGACCGTCCCAGTCGACCGTGGCTCTGGCTGTGCACGTATCTGTGTGCACGTTGTATCGGTCGACCGACCGGTCGACCGATTGTAAGCAACTTTGCTCTCTGTTAGATTGGGTCGACCGGGCGGTCGACCGATGGCCTGCAACGGTCACATTTTTGAACTTGCGGTCGACCGACCGGTCAACCGACAGAGCCGTTTGAACAGTAACGGGCATTTTTAAATGAGCTGTTTATTTTTGTCTTTTTCTCACTTAAGTTAGTTTAAATAACTTGTTTTGGGTTTAATACATTCTGATTAGCCTTAAAAATGTTTTATCTTCTAACCCTAACCCTCTCCTATAAGTAGGGGTGTTTGGGGAGAGATTGGTTCACCTAATTATTACAAGAAAAATTCAAAGTTTAAGGCATTCAAAGAGCTTGGTTTCTTGGTTTTTGTGCTGAAATTCTCTCTCATTTTCTGAAGTGTTTTCAAGAATTCTCTGATTTCATTTTCTTTTCTCTTTACACACAAGAGCTTCATTCCTACTCATTGTTCTCTAAGGACCTTTTGTAAGGGAAGAGACAATTGAAAGAGAGAGTTTGTGGTCTTTTGACTACTCAGAAATTCCTTGTACTTGAGATTGTGGAGTTGGGTACTCCATTGTATTTGTGATCTTTGTGATAGTGGAAGTAGCTAGAATCCTTCTGGGGAAGGCGGGGAGTAGAGCTGGGTGCTCGAACCTCGATAACATATCTTTGTGTTTGCGATTGGTTTACTTTTCCTTGTCATTACTTATTGCTTGAGATTGTCATTGCCATATTCATTTTCATTCATATTGTCAATCATTATCCCATACAACAAGGTTACATTGCGCACCTCTAACTCATTTTACGAGGAAGCCGGAGGAAGGAGTTCAGAGCCCTTAATAGGGAATTCGGCTCTTAGTCTTGTTTTGGGAGATTGTTGCATTACATTTGCATCATAATTTTTAAATTTCTCTTTGATTAGCATCATCACCTATTCACCCCCCCTCTAGGTGATTTTCACACTGATGAGCAAGTTGTGACGCAAGGTGACATCAATTTCATGAGAAAAACGGTCGAGTCACTCGTTGTGAAATTTGACCAGGCAAAGTAAGAAGAGTTTCTCTCTTCTGGCTCCAAGAGCCCCAGGGTGGCATGGCAAGACTGCAGGGTCTCCTCAGAGATCCGCTCTTAAGTCCTTTCGGAGACTTCCCCAAAGATGGCCTGCACAAACTGTGTCATTTTTGGTTATGTCGCACGCGTGGTCCGCATCAACGTCTCCCACGAGATCCGCTAGGCCAACCTCATTAAAGGCCAATCTTACCACGCCCCTTCTCTTCCTCAGCTCTAGGTTACTAGGGATTCCCAAAAACCCGTGAAGCATAATCAGAATGCTACATGTCGACAAACGCGACGTGCACGCCTACAACAGATGCAGGAAGATGGAAAAATCATCTATTCAGTAGATATAGAACACGAGGCTCATGCCTGCGTCTCTTCTGAACCACATCAGATGCGCGAACTCTGTGTCTTGATACCAAAATGCAGAGCTCAAGAGGCTCGCATTTCTGAGACTTCACCTCACCGACGCGATGTTCAGCAACGCGAGGTCCGCGTCTCTTCTCATAGATTCAAGACCCGCGTCTCTACGACAGAACGCGGGACTCATAAAGTCCGCGTTTCTCAAGTATCACCAGAAAAACATGACAATCAGCAATACAAGGTTTCGCATCTCTTCTTAACAGAGGCAGGAACCCATGTCTCAAAGCCAAAATGAGAGAGCCGCGTTTATTCTGTAGAACATGAACTCTGCGTCTTTGAACCATGCACCTCTGAGACGTGCGTCTCAGAGTTGCAACTCAAGGATAACATTCGCTCTCTGACAGCTAGGGTTAGAAGGGAGCTGAAAAGTCCTTATCCTCAGAGAGTTGAGGCTAGTCTCTTCGATCCTCCTTTGGTGGATTTGAGGAATTACTTGACAAAGAAAGGGGTGTTTATCAAATCACTCCACTATGCTATTGTGAACAGCTCATCATAACGGTGCTCTCTGAATACCACTACAAATGGTCAGTGTTCAAACGGTTGTCATCTACGTCAGTCTCTCGCTCGACCAAAAGGTTTCATTCCCGCACAAGGAGAACCTTCTCTGATGCGAGATACCCTGAAGTTACTGCGAACGTGGTGAGTCCAAGCATTACACCAAGAAAAACTAAGGGGAAGCAACCAATAGTCAGCTCTGACGAGTCTGACACTGGGTCAGAAGGAGTGTATTGCCATACCCGCACTCGACCTGGCGTGGTAGCCCCAGTGGACTACAGTGCCCTACCCTTGGTTATTGAAGTAAGTGAGTCACACTCTGCCATCACAGAATCACAGACCTTGAACTCTTCTATAGAGAAAGAAACCTTTACATATATGGCAAGCACTCCTGAAGAAATGACCAAATGTTTTGAGCAGCAAGCCCAGACCTGGAGACAGTAACTAGATATGATTCATGCTCAATAAGAATCTATCGTCAACCTCAAGCGGATGCTTTCATAATTGCTTGATGACAAAAAAATAAGCCGAAGGCCAAGATGCCTTCTACAAAGTCAAATGGCGAATGGAATGAAGAAAAAAGCTCGTCTTCTGCACATACTGAGGAAGAGGAGCATTCCAACTCTGTTGTCCAAACCTCCATCCCAAGAGGAAGTCAACTCAGAAAATACTAGCACTCAGAATGAGTAAACTAGAACAGCGTCTTAAAGCCCTTGCCAGTCGAAAAGGCCTACAAGAAGTAGGAGTGGTCCAGTCATATACGACTGAGTGGGATCTTGTATTGTACCCTCTTAAGTTCAAAGCTCCAACCTTACAGGCCTTTGACGGCAAGGGTCACCGAACCAGCACATATACTTTTTCAAGTCTCATAAAGGGAATGTAGTATCAAATGATGCCATCCTGGCATGTTTGTTCATTGGCACTCTGAAGGGGATCGCTTTTGAATAGTTCATGAAGCTCCTAGATGGCTCCATTAAGAACTGGGGTGATCTGGAAAAACTTTTCCTTATACGCTTCTTCGAAGATGACTCAGAAATTACCATGCCAACTCCCTTGGCGATGAGGCAACAGAAAGGAGAGTCAGTTAAAATATTTGTCGAAAGATTTCGAAATATGGCACTCTTATGTCATAGAGGTATGCCCAGCAACCCTAGTGGAAACATGCTATCACAATTTGCAAACCTCACTCCTACCTTAGATAGAGTAGCTGAAAGCCGTACCGAGAAGCAGTTGGTCCAATAAGGCAAACAGACAGAAAAGATTTTCACCAGGGTTAAGGCATAAGAAAATGAAATCACCTAGAGGGGGGTGAATAGGTGAAAATGCAAATCAATGCACAATTTAAAAATCTATGATGCAACAATCACCCAAAACAAGACTAGAAGCCGAAAACCCTGTGAAGGGCTCTGAACTCCTTCCTCGTGATTCCTCTAGATAAGAGTTTGAGGTGCATATTGCAATCTTGTTGTATGAGTATTTGATTGACAAATGAATATGAAACAAGTGAATATAGCAATGAAAATGAAGAGCAAGTACAATGTTGCAAAGAATATGTAGAGCAAGTAAATAAAGCAATGAATAAGAAGCAATAAATATAAAGCAAGGAATTAAAGTAAGAAGCAAGTAAACCAAACGCAAACACCGAGAATTTTTTCCGAGGTTCGAGCACCCAGCTCTACGTCCCCGCCTTCACCCAGAAGGATTTCTATCCACTATAACTTCACAAAGAGTTACAATCACACCGAGTACCCAACTCCACAATCTCGAATACAAGTATCTCTTGGTGATCAAAAGACCACAAACTCTCTTTTGAAAAATCCTCTTTCCCTTACAAGAACCCTGTAGAACAATGTGTAGGATGAAGCTCAAGTATTGTAAGTGGAAAAAGAAAAAGAATTTGAGAGAGTTTTGAAACTAAAACTTCAGAGATGAGAGAGATTTTTCAGCATAAAAACCAAGAACCAAACTCTTTTAAAAGCTTTTGAAAACTTGAGTATTTTGCAAATGCTTGCTATATCAACCATAACCCTAATCACCCCTATTTATAGGATAGGGCAAGGGTTTGAAGGGTAAACTCACATAATGATAATTAGGAAGAATTTGACCCATAAAACAGCCTTAAAACTCGTTTAGAGACAAAAGGTTTAATTAAAACGTGTTTTAAAAAACTAGCCGTTATGGCAGAAACTCACTCTAGATCGACCGGCTGGTCGACCGAGTTTCAAATAAAAAGAGTCGTTGCGGCCCACGCCGACCGCCCGGTCGACCGCAACAAACAGAGAGTTGCTGTCTTCCAGTCGGCCGAAAGTCAGTCGACCGAAATGTGGTCCGGTCGACCACCCGGTCGACCGGGGAACGTGCACACATGCACGCACCCAACGGTCAGATTCCCAGTCGACCGGTCTTACCTGACATAGAGACCGGTCGACCGGCTCAGGTCAAAACTTGAAATTTTGAAAAAGATTTTGAAGAGTTTGGGATAGTTTTAAAAATAGTTTTTGTCATAACTAGGTATAATACATAAAATGGAGTTTGTAAGTAATAAACTTTATTTAAAAATATTTTTTATAAATTTATAGGAGAATTTTTTGGAAAAACCATGTGCGCAAAAACTTGTGTATAGGAACATGAGCTTCAACCTATCAACTATCCTTTAACAAAACTATAAAACTAAAAACAAATCTAATGAATTCTCTTGAGCCAAACTGAAGTCTTGAGCCATGCAATGCTTTGATAGAGCCTTCTCTTCTATGAACATTCCTTCTTGTGCCATTTGCCTTATTTGCTTCATGAACCTAGAAAATCTTTCAAGAGCTAAGCAATGGCCATCATAAATGGTTCAAACCTGAAACTTCATCTTAAACAACTTATTAGTACCATATAGCTCCTAAGTGTTTTGCTATCATCAAAACTCTAAACAAATAGAGAGTGTAACTTCTTGGGCCAACAATCTCCCCCCTCTTTGATGATGACAAAACAAATAGGCTATATAAACAAGATAAAAGAGAGGTGAAAACTCCCCTCAAATTATGCTACATTAAACAAGTAAAAGCAATTTGCATTTGAATTGCAAAACCATAAAGATCAATAATTTGAAGTTTTAAATAGCATAGTAAGTAAAACACGAGCAAGCAAAAACATGATACTAAAAAAAAACACTTACAAAACCATATAAACTCATGTACAATAATACAAGAACACAAGAACTCATTTTCTCCCCCTTTTTGTCATACATCAAAAAGGGATAAAGAAACAAAAAACATTTTTATTCAATAACACAAACATTAAGTTCATCACATATAAAGGAAAATCTATTAAAATCAAGTGGTTTAGTGAAAATATCGGCAAGTTGCAAATCCGAAGAAACATAATCAATATCTATATTACCTTTCTCAAAATGATCTCTAAGAAAGTGATATCTAATCTCAATGTGCTTGGTCTTACTATGATTTGCATTCTTAGTCATATGAATTGTACAAGTATTATCACAAAATATTTTTATATGGTCATAATGCAAATCATAATCAAGGAGAGTATGTTTCATCCAAAGGACTTGTGCACAACAAGCCCCCGCCGCAACATACTCCGCCTCGGCGGTTGAGAGGGCTACTGAATTTTGTTTCTTAGAGGACCATGAAACAAGACAATTACCAAGAAATTGACATGTCCCACTAGTACTCTTTCTATCCACTCTACAACCCGCATAGTCGGCATCCGAATAACTCGTCATTGAAAAATCTCCGGTTTTCGGATACCAAAGACCTATTCCAATAGCGCCCTTAATATAACGAATGATGCGTTTTACCACAATAAGATGAGACTCTTTAGGACACGATTGGAATCTAGCACAAAGATACACACTAAACATGATATCCGACCTACTTGCCGTTAAGTACAACAAACTACCAATCATGCTTCTATGCAACTTAATATCAACACATTTACCTTGGTCATCCTTAACAAGCCTGGTTGTAGCTGCCATGGGAGTGTTGCAAACTTTCGAACCTTCAAGACTAAATTTCTTTAAGAGTTCCTTTGCATACTTGGCTTGATATATGAATATCCCATCCCGCATTTGCTTGATTTGGAGTCCAAGAAAGAAGTTCAATTCACCCATTGAAGACATTTCGAATTCACGTTGCATACACTTTTCAAATTCCTTGCACAAAAGCTCATTAGTAGAACCAAAAATTATATCATCAACGTAAATTTGCACTATAAGAATATCATTATCAACATGCTTAGTAAATAATGTTGTGTCTACTTTGCCTTCAACAAAATCATTTGAAAGAAGAAAACTAGAAAGCCTTTCATACCAAGCTCTAGGAGCTTGCTTCAATCCATACAAAGCTTTATCAAGTTTAAAAACAAAATTAGGATGAACATGATCAATAAAACCGGGAGGTCGTTCAACATAAACTTCTTCATTTATAAAATCATTTAAAAATGCACTTTTTACATTCATTTGAAAAAGTTTAAAATTTTTAAAAGATGCAAAACCTAGTGTCATCCGTATGGCTTCAAGCCGTGCTACAGGTGCAAAGGTCTCCTCAAAGTCAATTCCTTCAACTTGAGTGTAACCTTAGGCCACTAACCTAGTTTTATTCCTAATAACATTTCCTGACTCATCCATCTTATTCCTAAAAATCTACTTAGTACCAATTATTGGTCTATCATGGTTCTAGGAACAAGGTGCCAAACTTGGTTGCGCTCAAATTGATTGAACTCTTCTTACATGGTTAGCAACCAATATGAGTCACCCTCGGCTTCGAGGATGTTATTGGGTTCAAAATGAGAAATGATTGCAAAGTTACCACACAAGTTATGGAGTTTGGAGCGAGTTGTTACCCCTTTAAATGAATCACCTAAGATGAGTTCCTTGGGATGATTTGTAGCGTATCTCCAATCTTTAGGAAGCGGTTGAGAGCTTTCCTCTTTATCCTTTTGAACTTCACCAATTGATTCTTACTTTTCTTCTTGAATGGGTGAGTCCTTCAAGGATAGCTTCTCCATGTCCTCATCTAATGGGTCAAGCTCTACAATATTCTCAACAACAACATTAGTTTCTTCAAATTTAGCATGCATGGATTCTTCAATGCTAAGAGAAGATTTATTGAATACTCTATAAGCTTTGCTAGTAGTAAAATATCCAACAAATATTGCTTCATAAGCCTTAGCATCAAATTTACCCAAGTTATCTTTAGTATTCAAAACAAAACACTTGCATCCAAAAACTTTGAAATATGAAACATTTGGTATTCTAGAATGATAAATTTCAAAAGAGGTTTTGAGAGAATTCTTACACAATAAATACGATTTGATATGTAGCATGCGGTGTTTACGGCCTCGGCCATAGATATTGAGGGAGGTCATATTCACTTATCTTAGTCCTAGCAATCTATTGAAGGGTTCTATTCTTTCTTTCAACTACTCCATTTTGTTGTGGAGTTCTAGGACATGACATTTCATGCTTGATTCCCTTTTCATCACAATAAGTCATGAAGAGTTGGTTAACAAACTCACCACCTCTATCACTTCTTATTTTCAAAATCGAAAAACCTTTTTCTTTTTCAACCCTTTTTCGAAAGTCTTAAAATTTGAAAAAGTTTAATCTTTGTGTTCCAGAAAGAAAACCCAAGTGAAATGGAAAAAATCATCAAATAAAACAAATGCATATCTACTACCATTTAAGCTTTTAGTTTTAGTAGGTCCAAAAAATCCATGTGAATTAATTCTAATGGCCTAGTTGACATGATATCCTTGATTGGCTTGAAAAAAGACTTGGTTTGTTTCCCAAGTTGGCATGCACCACAAATGCGGTCTTTTTCAAACTTCAAGCAAGGAATACCCTTCACCAATTCCTTAGAATTAATCCTAGCAAGATGATCAAACGATGCATGTCCTAATCTTCTATGCCAAAGCCAAGAAGTTTCATCAAAAGCATTCAAGCATTTAGTAGAACAATCCAAATTAAGCATGTCAATGATATAGACATTATTATTACGAAAACCGGTGAGAATACAATCATTGATTTTACAATCAAAAATTTTGCAAGAAGAATCATCAAAAACAACTTTAAGACCACGATCACAAAGTTGACTTATACTAAGCAAGTTATGTTTAAGTCCATCAACAAGAACAACATTTTCTATAATAGGAGATGTACGAATTTGAATGTTACCTATACCAATGATAGTGCCCTTGGAGTCATCTCCGAAGGTGACGGTGCCACCGTCAACGTACCTTGATAGGGTTGTAAAGTTGTTGATATCGCATGTCATATCTCTTGAACAACCACTATCAAGGTACCACAACTCCTTACGTCTTGGAGCCTTGGTGTGTACCTACATCAAATAATTTAGGACTTAATTTTGGTACCCACATTTTCTTGGGTCCTATAGAGTTAGTATCACGGATCCACACAAGATTATTTGTTCTATTAATTTGATCATGGCAAAACTTAGCTAAATGGCCATTTTTATCACAATAAGTACATCTATAAACTCTACCATATTTAAATGCATAATGAGTGTGTGGCTTACTAGCATATGACTTGTGAGCATGAGTAGATTTAACATGAGAAGTGTTGTGTGAAGTGTTGACATGATAAGCATTTTTAGCATGGATTGTTTTATCATTCTTAACATGTGGTGTGTACTTCTTTGAAAACATATCCTCTAATTTCTTAGTATTAAAAGCACAATCTTTTAAAACATTTTCAAAATCAATAATTCTAGTTTTTAACAAAGAAAGTTCATTTTCATCAATTTTTTGAAATTTAGCTTTACAAGCAACTTTATAAGCATCAAATTCTCTTCTAGTTGAAACAGGTTAGAAGAAATTTCATCCTTTTCTTGTGAAACAATAGCAAGTTGACTTTTAAGAACTTCAATTTTCTTTTCTAATTTTGAACATTCTATCTTTTTATCATCATAGCTTTCAGAAAGTTCAACAAAAGCATGCACAAGCATTTCTCTACTTAATTCATCTTCTTCATCAAGAGGTTGAGTGGTTACGTTCGGTGTGTTTGCGATGAAACATATATTAGCCATGTCAACCTCATCTTCGGACTCGCTTTCTGAATCCTAAGTGGCTTTGTATGCTTTCTTTTCAACTGACCTCTTTTGCTTCAAGGAGGAGGTCATCTTTTCTTGAACTCAGGACAATCGGCCATGATGCGCCCGGTTTGCGGCAATTGTAGCATATGATTCTTCTCTCCTCCTTCCCTTCCAATTTCCTTCTAAAGTTGAGTTTGTTCTTGCGGTATAACCTCTTCACATTTCTTACTAGGAGAGATAGCTCCTCATCTTCTTCTTCATCTTCTTCATCGTCGTTGATAGTAGAGGTAGACTTGAAGGCTATGGATTTCTTCTTTTGAGGTACCACTTCTTCTCTTGCCTTCTTCTCCATCTCATGAGTCTTAAGGTTTCCAATAAGACTTATGAGATCCATTTAATCTTTATCATTCAACTCCTTTAAGGTCGTTGCCTTGATCTCCCATGATGAAGGAAGAGCTCGAATCACTTTGCGCACCTTTTGATCATTGCTTATATCATCACCTAAAAAGGAAAGAGCATTAGTAATCTTGGTAACTTGGTAATCATAGAATCAATAGACTCATCTTCAAGCATTTTAAAACCTTCATATTGGGACCTCAAGAGATCTATTTTGGCTCTCTTGACCTGTGAAGTCCCCTCATGTGTGACCAACAAGTGTTGCCAAATCTCATAGGCAGATTGGCAATGTATAACCCGTGTAAGATCATCCTCATTCAAGGCGGTGAGAAGGGAATTTTGGGCCTTAGAATTAGCCTCATATTCTTTGAAGGTAAAGTCGGACTAAGTGCTCTCCTTACTATCGGGTCTAACATAGGGTTTGGTCAAGGATTTAGCCACTAAGCTACCTAAGGATTGTAGAAAAATAGTCATCCTAACCTTCTAAATGGGAAATTTGAGTCCATCAAATTTAGGAGGGGTCTTAATGTTGTCGGCCATATTTACTAGTGTATGAATGAAAGAATGCAAATGGTGATTAGCAAATTTTTAGGATCTCTCTAAGGATGTTAAGCCAAAACCTAGAGTCCACGCTCTGATACCAATTGAAATCACCTAGAGGGGGAGTGAATAGGTGAAAATGCTAATCAATGCACGATTTAAAAATCTATGATGCAATAATCACCCAAAACAAGACTAGAAACTGAATACCCTGTGAAGGGCTTTGAACTCCTTCCTCGTGATTCCTCTAGATAAGACTTTGAGGTGCATATTGCAATCTTATTGTATGAGTATTTGATTGACGAAATGAATATGAAACAAGTGAATATAGCAATGAAAATGAAGAGCAAGTACAATGTTGCAAAGAATATGTAGAGCAAGCAAATAAAGCAATGAATAAGAAGCAATAAATATAAAGCAAGGAATTAAAGTAAGAAGCAAGTAAACTAAACGCAAACACCGAGAATTTTTCCGAGGTTCGAGCACCCAGCTCTACGTCCCCGCCTTCACCCAGAAGGATTTCTAACTACTATAACTTCACAAAGAGTTACAATCACACCGGAGTACCCAACTCCACAATCTCGAATACAAGTATCTCTCGGTGATCAAAAGACCACAAACTCTCTTTTGAAAAATCCTCTTTCCCTTACAAGAACCCTGTAGAACAATGTGTAGGATGAAGCTCAAGTATTGTAAGTGGAAAAAGAAAAAGATTTTGAGAGAGTTTTGAAACTAAAACTTCAGAGATGAGAGATTTTTCAGCACAAAAACCAAGAACCAAACTCTTTTGAAAGCCTTTTGAAAACTTGAGTATTTTGCAAATGCTTGTTGTATCAACCATAACCCTAATCACCCCTATTTATAGGATTGGGCTAGGGTTTGAAGTGTAAACTCACATAATGATAATTAGGAAGAATTTGACCCATAAAACAGTCTTAAAACTCGTTTAGAGACAAAAGGTTTAAATAAATGTGTTTTAAAAAACTAGCCGTTATGGCAGAAAACTCACTCTCGGTCGACCGGCCGGTCGACCGGGTTTCAAATAAAAAGAGCCGTTGCGGCCCCCGGTCGACTGCCCGGTCGACCACAAAAAACAGAGAATTGCTGTCTTTCAGTCGGCCGAAGGTCGGTCGACCGAAATGGGGTTCGGTCGACCGCCCGGTCGACCGGGGAACGTGCACACATGCACGCACCCAACGGTCAGATTCCCGCTTGATCAGTCAGTCGACCGATCTGACCTGACATAGAGTCGGTCGACCAGTCGGTCGATCGGCTCAGGTCAAAACTTGAAATTTTGAAAAAGATTTTGAAGAGTTTGGGATAGTTTTAAAAATAGTTTTTGTCATAACTAGGTATAATACATAAAATGGAGTTTGTAAGTAATAAACTTTATTTTAAAATATTTTTTATAATTTATAGGAGAAATTTTTGGAAAAACCATGTGCGCAAAAACTTGTGTATAGGAACATGAGCTTCAACCTATCAACTATCATTTAGCAAAGCTATAAAATTAAAAACAAATCTAATGAAGTCTCTTGAGCCAAACTGAAGTCTCGAGCCATGCAATGCTTTGCTAGAGCCTTCTCTTCTATGAACATTCCTTCTTGTGCCATTTGCCTTATTTGCTTCATGAACCTAGAAAATCTTTCAAGAGCTAAGCAATGGCGATCATAAATGGTTCAAACCTGAAACTTCATCTTAAACAACTTATTAGTACCATATAACTCCTAAGTGTTTTTGTTATCATCAAAACTCTAAACAAATGGAGAGTGTAACTTCTTGGGCCAACAATCTCCCCCTTTTTGATGATGACAAAACAAATAGGCTATATAAACAAGATAAAAGAGAGGTGAAAACTCCCCCTCAAATTATGCTATATTAAACAAGTAAAAGCAATTTGCATTTGAATTGCAAAAACCATAAAGATCAATAATTTGAAGTTTTAAATAGCATAGTAAGTAAAAACATGAGCAAGCAAAAACATGATACTAAAAAAAACACTTGCAAAACCATATAAACTCATGTACAATAATACAAGAACACAAGAACTCATTTTCTCCCCCTTTTTGTCATACATCAAAAAGGGATAAAGAACAAGAAAATATTTTTATTCAATAACACAAACATTAAGTTCATCATATATAAAGGAAAATCTATTAAAATCAAGTGGTTTAGTGAAAATATCGGCAAGTTGCAAATCCGAAGAAACATAATCAATATCTATATCACCTTTCTCAAAATGATCTCTAAGAAAGTGATATCTAATCTCAATGTGCTTGGTCTTAATATGATTTGCATTCTTAGTCATATGAATAGTACTAGTATTATCACAAAATATTTTTATATGGTCATAATACAAATCATAATCAAGGTGAGTATGTTTCATCCAAAGGACTTGTGCACAACAAGCCCCCGCCGCAACATACTCCGCCTCGGCGGTTGAGAGGGCTACCGAATTTTGTTTCTTAGAGGACCATGAAACAAGACAATTACCAAGAAATTGACATGTCCCACTAGTACTCTTTCTATCCACTCTACAACCCTCATAGTCGGCATCCGAATAACTCGTCATTGAAAAATCTCCGGTTTTCGGATACCAAAGACCTATTCCAATAGTGCCCTTAATATAACGAATGATGCGTTTTACCGCAATAAGATGAGACTCTTTAGGACACGATTGGAATCTAGCACAAAGATACACACTAAACATGATATCCGGCCTACTTGCCGTTAAGTACAACAAACTACCAATCATGCTTCTATATAACTTAATATCAACACATTTACCTTGCTCATCCTTATCAAGCTTGGTTGTAGTTGCCATGGGAGTGTTGCAAACTTTCGAACGTTCAAGACTAAATTTGTTTAAGAGTTCCTTTGCGTACTTGGCTTGACATATGAATATCCCATCCCGCATTTGCTTGATTTGGAGTCCAAGAAAGAAGTTCAATTCACCCATTGAAGACATTTCGAATTCACGTTGCATACACTTTTCAAATTCCTTGCACAAAAGCTCATTAGTAGAACCAAAAATTATATCATCAACGTAAATTTGCACTATAAGAATGTCATTATCAACATGCTTAGTAAATAATGTTGTGTCTACTTTGCCTTCAACAAAATCATTTGAAAGAAAAAAACTAGAAAGCCTTTCATACCAAGCTCTAGGAGCTTGCTTCAATCCATACAAAGCTTTATCAAGTTTAAAAACAAATTAGGATGAACATGATCAATAAAACCGGGAGGTTGTTCAACATAAACTTCTTCATTTATAAAATCATTTAAAAATGCACTTTTTACATTCATTTGAAAAAGTTTAAAATTTTTAAAAGATGCAAAAGCTAGTGTCATCCGTATGGCTTCAAGCCGTGCTACAGGTACAAAGGTCTCCTCAAAGTCAATTCCTTCAACTTGAGTGTAACCTTAGGCCACTAACCTAGTTTTATTCCTAATAACATTTCCTGACTCATCCATCTTATTCCTAAAAATCCACTTAGTACCAATTATTTGTCTATCGTGGGTTCTAGGAACAAGGTGCCAAACTTGGTTGCGCTCAAATTGATTGAGCTCTTCTTGCATGGCTAGCAACCAATATGAGTCACCCTCGGCTTCGAGGATGTTTTTGGGTTCAAAATGAGAAATGATTGCAAAGTTACCACACAAGTTATGGAGTTTGGAGCGAGTTGTTACCCCTTTAGATGAATCACCTAAGATGAGTTCCTTGGGATGATTTGTAGCGTATCTCCAATCTTTATGAAGCGGTTGAGAGCTTTCCTCTTTATCCTTTTGAACTTCACCAATTGATTCTTACTTTTCTTCTTGAATGGGTGAGTCCTTCAAGGATAGCTTCTCCATGTCCTCACCTAATGGGTCAAGCTCTACAATATTCTCAACAACAATATTAGTTTCTTCAAATTTAGCATGCATGGATTCTTCAATGCTAAGAGAAGATTTATTGAATACTCTATAAGCTTTGCTAGTAGTAAAATATCCAACAAATATTGCTTCATAAGCCTTAGGATCAAATTTACCCAAGTTATCTTTAGTATTCAAAACAAAACACTTGCATCCAAAAACTTTGAAATATGAAACATTTGGTATTCTAGAATGATAAATTTCAAAAGAGGTTTTGAGAGAATTCTTACACAAATAAATACGATTTGATATGTAGCATGCGGTGTTTACGGCCTCGGCCCATAGATATTGAGGGAGGTCATATTCACTTATCTTAGTCCTAGCCATCTATTGAAGGGTTCTATTCTTTCTTTCAACTACTCTATTTTGTTGTGGAGTTCTAGGACATGACATTTCATGCTTGATTCCCTTTTCATCACAATAAGTCATGAAGAGTTGGTTAACAAACTCACCGCCTCTATCACTTCTTATTTTCAAAATCGAAAAACCTTTTTCTTTTTCAACCCTTTTTCGAAAAGTCTTAAAATTTGAAAAAGTTTAATCTTTGTGTTCCAGAAAGAAAACCCAAGTGAAACGGGAAAAATCATCAACTAAAACAAATGCATATCTACTACCATTTAAGCTTTTAGTTTTAGTAGGTCCAAAAAGATCCATGTGAATTAATTCTAATGGCCTAGTTGACATGATATCCTTGATTGGCTTGAAAGAAGACTTGGTTTGTTTCCCAAGTTGGCATGCACCACAAATGCGGTCTTTTTCAAACTTCAAGTAAGGAATACGCTTCACCAATTCCTTAGAATTAATCCTAGCAAGATGATCAAAAGATGCATGTCCTAATCTTCTATGCCAAAGCCAAGAAGTTTCATCAAAAGCATTCAAGCATTTAGTAGAACAATCTAAATTAAGCATGTCAATGATATAGACATTATTATTACGAAAACCGGTGAGAATACAATCATTGATTTTACAATCAAAAATTTTGCAAGAAGAATCATCAAAAACAACTTTAAGATCACGATCACAAAGTTGACTTATACTAAGCAAGTTATGTTTAAGTCCATCAACAAGAACAACATTTTCTATAATAGGAGTTGTACGAATTTGAATGTTACCTATACCAATGATAGTGCCCTCGGAGTCATCTCTGAAAGTGACGGTGCCACCTTCAACGTATCTTGATAGGGTTGTAAAGTTGTTGATATCCCATGTCATATGTCTTGAACAACCACTATCAAGGTACCACTGCTCCTTACGTCTTGGAACCTTGGTGTGTACCTACATCAAATAATTTAGGACTTGATTTTGGTACCCACATTCTCTTGGGTCCTAAAGAGTTAGTATCACAGATCCACACAAGATTATTTGTTCTATTAATTTGATCATAGCAAAACTCAGCTAAATGGCCATTTTTATCACAATAAGTACATCTATAAACTCTACCATATTTAAATGCATAATGAGTGTGTGGCTTACTAGCATGTGACTTGTGAGCACGAGTAGATTTAACATGAGAAGTGTTGTGTGAAGTGTTGACATGATAAGCATTTTTAGCATGGATTATTTTATCATTCTTAACATGTGGTGTGTGCTTCTTTGAAAACATATCCTCTAATTTCTTAGTATTAAAAGCACAATCTTTTAAACATTTTCGAAATCAATAATTCTATTTTTTAACAAAGAAAGTTCATTTTCATCATTTTTTTGAAATTTAGCTTTATAAGCAACTTTATAAGCATCAAATTCTCTTCTAGTTGAAACAAAGGTTAGAAGAAATTTCATCCTTTTCTTGTGAAACAATAGCAAGTTGATTTTTAAGAACTTCAATTTCCTTTTCTAATTTTGAACATTCTATCTTTTTATCATCATAGCTTTCAGAAAGTTCAACAAAAGCATGCACAAGCATTTCTCTACTTAATTCATCTTCTTCATCAAGAGGTTGAGTGGTTACCTTCGGTGTGTTTGCCATGAAACATATATTTGCCATGTCAACCTCATCTTTGGACTCGCTTTCTGAATCCTAAGTGGCTTTATATGCTTTCTTTTCAACTGACCTCTTTTGCTTCAAGGAGGAGGTCATCTTTTTCTTGAACTCAGGACAATCGGCCATAATGTGCCCGGGTTTGCGGCAATTGTAGCATATGATTCTTCTCTCCTCCTTCCCTTTCAATTTCCTTCTAAAGTTGAGTTTGTTCTTGCGGTATAACCTCTTCACATTTCTTACTAGGAGAGATAGCTCCTCATCTTCTTCTTCATCTTCTTCATCGTCATTGATAGTAGAGGTAGACTTGAAGGCTATGGATTTCTTCTTTTGAGGTACCGCTTCTTCTCTTGCCTTCTTCTCCATCTCATGAGTCTTAAGGTTTCCAATAAGACTTATGAGATCCATTTCATCTTTATCATTCAACTCCTTTAAGGTGGTTGCCTTGATCTCCCATGATGAAGGAAAAGCTCGAATCACTTTGCGCACCTTTTGATCATTGCTTATATCATCACCTAAAAAGGAAAGAGCATTAGTAATCATAGTAAACTTGGTAATCATAGAATCAATAGACTCATCTTCAAGCATTTTAAAACCTTCATATTGGGACCTCAAGAGATCTATTTTGGCTCTCTTGACCTGTGAAGTCCCCTCATGTGTGACCAACAAGTGTTGCCAAATCTCATAGGCGGACTGGCAATGTATAACCCGTGTAAGATCATCCTCATTCAAGGCAGTGAGAAGGGAATTTTGGGCCTTAGAATTAGCCTCATATTCTTTGAAGGTAAAGTCGGACTAAGTGCTCTCCTTACTATCGGGTCTAACATAGGGTTTGGTCAAGGATTTAGCCACTAAGCTACCTAAGGATTGTAGAAAAATAGTCATCCTAACCTTCCAAATGGGAAAATTGAGTCCATCAAATTTAGGAGGGGTCTTAATGTTGTCGGCCATATTTACTAGTGTATGAATGAAAGAATGCAAATGGTGATTAGCAAATTTTTAGGATCTCTCTAAGGATGTTAAGCCAAAACCTAGAGTCCACGCTCTGATACCAATTGAAATCACCTAGAGGGGGAGTGAATAGGTGAAAATGCTAATCAATGCACGATTTAAAAATCTATGATGCAACAATCACCCAAAACAAGACTAGAAACTGAATACCCTGTGAAGGGCTTTGAACTCCTTCCTCGTGATTCCTCTAGATAAGACTTTGCGGTGCATACTGCAATCTTATTGTATGATTATTTGATTGACAAAATGAATATGAAACAAGTTAATATAGCAATGAAAATGAAGAGCAAGTACAATGTTGCAAAGAATATGTAGAGCAAGCAAATAAAGCGATGAATAAGAAGCAATAAATATAAAGCAAGGAATTAAAGTAAGAAGCAAGTATACTAAACGCAAACATCGAAAATTTTTCCAAGGTTCGAGCACCCAGCTCTACGTCCCCGCCTTCACCCAGAAGGATTTCTAACCACTATAACTTCACAAAGAGTTACAATCACACCGGAGTACCCAACTCCACAATCTTGAATACAAGTATCTCTTGGTGATCAAAAGACCACAAACTCTCTTTTGAAAAATCCTCTTTCCCTTACAAGAACCCTGTAGAACAATGTGTAGGATGAAGCTCAAGTATTGTAAGTGAAAAAAGAAAAAGAATTTGAGAGAGTTTTGAAACTAAAACTTCAGAGATGAGAGATTTTTCAGCACAAAAACCAAGAACCAAACTCTTTTGAAAGCCTTTTGAAAACTTGAGTATTTTGCAAATGCTTGTTGTATCAACCATAACCCTAATCACCCCTATTTATAGGATAGGGCTAGGGTTTGAAGTGTAAACTCACATAATGATAATTAGGAAGAATTTGACCCATAAAATAGTCTTAAAACTCGTTTAGAGACAAAAGGTTTAATTAAAATGTGTTTTAAAAAACTAGCCGTTATGGCAGAAAACTCACTCTCGGTCGACTGGCCGGTCGACCGGGTTTCAAATAAAAAGAGCCGTTGCGGCCCCCGGTCGACTGCCCGGTCGACCGCAACAAACAGAGAATTGTTGTCTTTCAGTCGGCCGAAGGTCGGTCGACCGAAATGGGGTCCGGTCGACCGCCTGGTCGACCGGGCAACGTGCACACATGCACGCATCCAACGGTCAGATTCCCGGTCGACCGGTCGGTCGACCGATCTGACCTGACATAGAGTCGGTCGACCGGTCGGTCGATCGGCTCAGGTCAAAACTTGAAATTTTGAAAAAGATTTTGAAGAGTTTGGGATAGTTTTAAAAATAGTTTTTTTCATAACTTGGTATAATACATAAAATGGAGTTTGTAAGTAATAAACTTTATTTTAAAATATTTTTTATAAATTTATAGGAGAAATTTTTGGAAAAACCATGTGTGCAAAAACTTGTGTATAGGAACATGAGCTTCAACCTATCCACTATCCATTAACAAAACTATAAAACTAAAAACAAATCTAATGAAGTCCCTTGAGCCAAACTGAAGTCTTGAGCCATGCAATGCTTTGCTAGAGCCTTCTCTTCTATGAACATTCCTTCTTGTGCCATTTGCCTTATTTGCTCCATGAACCTAGAAAATCTTCCAAGAGCTAAGCAATGGCCATCATAAATGGTTCAAACCTGAAACTTCATCTTAAACAACTTATTAGTACCATATAGCTCCTAAATGTTTTGTTATCATCAAAACTCTTAACAAATGGAGAGTGTAACCTCTTGGGCCAACAGAAAACAAGCTCAGACCTGAGAAGTCAACAAGGCACGCGCCAGAAGCGTCTTTCTAAGCTAAAAGTAAGGACACATTAGTGACAGATATGAAACCTCCCTCTAAGCTCTAACCAGCTAGAGGGAGCAGCTCTTCAAGTCAGTCGCACGCCAACAAGCAGTACCCCTTTAAAGATGAGCATGTCGATGAAATCACCTAGAGGGGTGAACAGGTGACTAGATAATCTAATGACAAATTAATGAGGAATAAAAACTATATATGCAAACTAAAAACTATTATGCACAACACACCAAGTATAACCTAAGAGTGTAGCCGAATTCCCCGTGAAGGGCTTTGGACTATCTCCTCAAGATTCTTCTAGATAAGAGTTGAGGTGCCGCTATGGCTCTCTTGGTTGAATACGAGTGTGAGCAAACAATCCCAAGCATATACAATAAGGCACAAGACATATCAAGCATGTAAAGATAAAGCAGTATAAGCATGCAAGATATAAACACAAGTGAGAGATAGAGAGAGCAATCGCAAACAAGGGAGATTTGTTTCGAGGTTCGAGCACCCTTGCTCTACGTTCCCGACTTCAACACTATGAAGGATTTTTACTATAAAACTAATCCCATGGATCACTCGGTGCCGCAACACCCACAAGCGAGTTCACACTAGAACTCCTTTGGACTCTCTAGTCCCTCTCTTTTCCCACAAGAACAAACACACGCAAACACGCAAGCATGTCGAGGCTGCACCTCTACAGCGAGCTCTCACTAGAACTTGATACAACGCGAACCTGCAAGTCCGGCTCCTTGAATAGAAGAAAGAATACTTGGTGATCTAAACACTTTGTTCACCTAAAATAACTGTCACAACAACTCTCCTATAGGATGGATTTAGCAGTGGAAAGCTCAAGTATGTGTGATAAAAATAAGGAAAACTCAAGAAATCACTTTCGAAAACTCTTGATAAACTCTCCTTTTGATTTGGAAATATGGCTCTAAAACATGTGGAGAAAGCCTCTACAATAGGGCAGTCGACCGCCAGCAGTCTGAACTGCTGAATTGGGCTCCAACGGGCAGATTTTGGATGCCTATAAAAGAGGCTTCCTTTGGGCTGTTTTAACGAAGATTTTTTGGGAGTTTCAAAACCAGTTTTTTTATCTATTGTATGCCTATAAAGATGTCGACCGATCGCAAACTGGGCAATGACTTAGCGGTGGACCGCCCGGTCGACTGGGCCATTTCCAGATAGCAGAGGCTCTCTGGCGGTCGACCGGCCCAAAGCTGTGCACGTCTGTGCACATCGATCGACTGCCCAGTCGACTGACTTCTGCTACAGTTGACCAGCCGGTCGACCGACAGAAGGCCAGAAACAGCAATTTCAGGGATTAAAAACCTGTTATTTTTTCTTTAATAAAATCTAATAAATTCTCTAAAAATCTACAAAAATAAGTTCAGTAATATACATTGATATACAAACATGTTTGAATAAAAATCAAAACATTTTACAAACATTTTGAACTGTTTTTGTAGTATGGAAGTTTTCCCTTAAGCAAAAATTTGTATTTTTCCAAAATATTTTTTCCAAATTGAAAACCGATTTTTTCAAAACTCCTCCAAATATAAAAACAAAATATTCTAAACACTTTTAAAGCTTAGTGTGCATGGATATGATCCACTACACATTTATGATGAAATATCTATGATTTTGACATTAAGTTCTAAATAAAGTTTTGGTAAAACATATGTATATTTTGAAGCTTAAAAACCAAAATGGTATTTTTCAAAATGAAAAATCTTTTATGAAAACACATATAAATCTTATGTGAGAGTGTATATGTACTTGAGCAATCCACCAACTAATCTATCCTTTACATTTTATCTAAAAATAAAATCTTACTATAAACAAACCTAGACACAAGTCTTCTCTTGAAAGTCTTCTTCTTCTTCTTCTTGACTTGGTCCAAACCATGATCCAATGAGCTAGACCCCTCTTGAGTACTAGAAGTGGTCATGATGCACAAGCTCTTAAATTAACACGTGCTAGCTACAAAACTTGACTTGAAATCCTTTATTGAAGCTAAACACCTACTAAGATCTTGATCATATATCTGAGACTAATTAAACACAAGATCATTAGTACTATAACTACATGAGTTAATCATCATCAAACCTAGAGTGATGGGTCTTTGGGCCAACAATCTCCCCCTTTTTGATGATGACAAAACTCATGGAGTTACATATGCATGGATTAAAGTCAAGCTTCATAGAAGCTCCCCTTAACTCATGCATAACAATAAACAAATAGATATTGCAGTAAAGTACATAAAACTGAACAAATATATATGTATAAACAAGGTGAGAGAAACATTCATAAATTCAAAGTTCTTTTCTCCAAAAACTTTCTCCCCTTTTTTGTATAAACTTTCAAAATCATTCTCTCCATTTGGCAAAAACTTAAAATATGCATATATAACTCAAAATCAATCTCCCCCTTTTGTCAATCATCAATAAAGGGGTAAAAATAAATCATCAATAAGGATATTTATATGTGATATACATTCATGAAGAGGTAGACGCTAAGTTATCTTTCCTGCATACATGCATTATATAAAGAAAGGATGACAAACCCTAACTCACATAAAGCATAATATACAATGCATAAGTGGAGATGTGAAACTCCCCCTATACATGTGTATCACATAAAGAAGAGATTTCAAACTCCTCAATATAAGATACACTCAACATGAATCTATATGTAGAGGAGATGTTAAGCTCTCCTTACATATTGGCAATACATATCAAACATTTTAACACAAATTTTGATAATTACTCAAGGTAATAAAATAAATTTTTAGATACCTTTGTAAATAAATAAAATTTTAAAGTATCACAAGATTTTTGATATCATTTGAAATAGGAACTTTTTGATACCTAATGAAAACGAAATACATGGTAAATTTTGATACCAAATAGGTAAAATATTTGTGATACCAATTGAAATTTAAACCCAATTGGAAATCAAAACATATTGATACCAATTGAAGTATATAGTAAATTTTGATATCAATAAAAAAATACCAATTGAAAATAATGTATAAGCTTATTTAAAATGCCAATTGAGATACCAATTGAAATCAAAATATAAATCAAGCTTAGCATAAATATACTTTGTGCTTTAAACATGTAAATATGTAGTAAATCAAGCACAATCAAATCATATATATGTATGAAAATGAAAATACTAATAGAAATTGATATTATTTGAAATTTGAAGCATACATATATAAAAACAAATTATGAGTATACAAAAAAATATCAATTGTGATACCAATTGAAAATATGATGAGAATTAAGTGTATAACTCATAAAGATCCACCCTTTTAATGCACATGATAAAAGATATTTAATTTGAGCATACAAAGTATGGTCGCCCATCCATCCGCCCTTTAAAAGGGTTTGTAGGGGTTTTAAAAAATAAGAGTTTGAAAAATATTTTGTAAAATTTGAAAACTCCACCAAATGAAGAATAAATAATTAGTTAAAGTAATTTTTGAGAAACTAGTTAAAGATCCTTCAAACATGAAAGCAAATTATATATATCTCGTGAAGTATACCAAATACACAAGAGTTGACATTCAAAATCTATAAAGCATAAAAATTCTCATGAAAACAATGTCATGAGTAAACAAGTGAAGTGTGAGTGCAAAAGAATCATGTAATTAGTATTTTCATGAAAATAATCAATAAGGCTCAAAACAAACATGAATATTTTTTTGTCAAACAAATATGAAAAAAATTTATTTTTTATTTAAAACAAACTTCAAGGTATATGTATGATTTACCAAAGCTAACAATATACATACATATCCTAAACATAAATGTGTCTATAATGCAATTTGCATGAAGGCAAGTGACTCAAGGGTATGCATGTATATTTATTAGTTTTGAATAAATATTACATATACATGAAGCAAAACAAAAATAGGCAAAATAAATATAGATAAGAAAATCATCAAAACTAGGTTATACATGTACATATGTGAGAATATAAGCAATGAAGTACAAACATATAAGAATCAAATGTTACTCACTACTTGTACTAGTATATACACAAGTTTTGACGAAATCTACATCTAAACAAGCATTCACCTCATGAAGCATAAACATGATTATTTTAACAAAAAATACAACATGCTAAAAATTATCAAACATAAAAGCATGTAAATTAAATAGGAGTTTAGAGATAGTTAGCAAAAACCATAAGCACTATACTCTAAATCTCCAAACATGGTGGCCTTTGATTGCACACATTTATTGCATTATTCTTTATTACATTCTACATTTATCATATAATAAATCTGCTAAATTTCTTTTCTTAAATGTCTATTTTGCAGAAGATAATCATCGGGAGAAGGAGGATAAAATCAAATAAATATAAGTTAAATTCATATTTAACTAGATCTATTTAGTTAGAGGAGGATGTTCTCAAATCCAGTTGGTTAAATTCAGTTTTTGTGAATCTGGTGGATAAAGCTAAAGATCAACTGAGGATAACGTCAAATACAGAGTCCAAATCTAAAGAAGTAAATGGATAGAGAGAAGATCAACGGATGAGATGAAGCAATTCAGACTCAGATTCTGGCTGGATACATTTTAGTATTTGAATCATAACTTTCGCTACCAGAACTCAAATCTGATGACTCAAGATGATCCAGAAAGAGGACGTAAAGGGCTACAGCTCTTAAGTTGATCATTATTTCTAGTTCTATCATTTGATAAGTTATATTTAGCAATCAATACGCCAATAAGCTGCAGATCAGAACTGAATATCCACATCATATCAAGTTTGAAGATAAGGGAAGGATTCAAATTCAGAAATAGTTGTTATGAATGTAATTTTTCATGAGCATATACACAAAACAGTAGAGTACTACATAGATGATATTGCAGTAAAAAGCCATGCCAAAAGCGATCGCATAGCAGACTTGAAGACAAAATTCTATATAAGCGGGCACATCAATTGTAGGTGAATCCTACCAAATCCTTCCTGGGGGTAGCCAACGGTAAATTCCTTTTGTTTGTCATGACGTCCAAAGGAATTGACCTCGACCAAGAGAAAGTCCGCGCAATCTAAGAAATACAATCTCCAAGGAATCTTAGAGAGCTTAGAGGATTGCAAGGGCGACTAACATATATCCGGAGGTTTATCTCAAATCTCTCAGGACGATTCCAACCCTTCACCAAATTGATGACGAAGGGTGTTTCATACATCTGGGATGATACTTGCTAAGAAGTGTTCGAGGATATCAAGGAGTACCTGATAGGTAGTCAAAAGTGCGTATTTATCATCATATTTATCATCATAATTTCCTACTTATTCTTTTATAAAGCACTGCTATGTAACATTTTATTGTTTAATGTTGTACAGGCCTTGAGTTGTTAAAGAATAAAAAAAATGAAGCACAACTGAAGTCCAAAAGCCAAAAAATCCAACAAGCCCAAAAAGCACAATAAATTCAGTGATTTGAGGCAATCATATTTGGAGATTGGAAGGAAAATCCAATTAAATTTGTGATTGAAAAATCAATTATTTTCCAAGTAGAAGAAAGAATATTCTCTGCGTATTTAGGGTTTAAATCCAAATTCTGAGAATATACCCTTTGATTATATAGTAAGATAGAGTCATAGAATGAAACTCTAAAAGTCTACAATCAAAATTTGGATTCAGCCTGAGCATCATTTAATAATTTGATCACAATGTTTGTTATAAAAATGCAAATCTGATGATTTAAGATACTTCAGAAAGAAGACTGAAAGGGCTACAACTTTGTTGTTGACTACTATTTCCATTTCAATCGTTTGATGAGTCATATTTAGCCATCAATTTGACAGCTAGCTGTAGCCCAACTCAATTAAATTTCCAATCAAGAGAAGAAAAGGATATTCTCAGCGTATTCACAGTTCAACTTCAAAATTCTGAGAATATATCTTTTGATGAGTCAGCATTTTGATGAGTCACTATCCCAGGCTTTCTCCTATAAATGCCCCAGCAAAGACATGAGCAGAGACATCTCAGAATACTTCCAGAGATCTCAGAGCTGAAGCTTAGGATTTTCTTTAGATCATCTTTTCTTTCCAAATTTCTTGTATTATTTCGTCTTTTTAATTTATTTGGAGAAGAGGATTGTTGAAGAAGCAGAGGATTTTTGTAATTGGTCAGTGACATCCAATAAAAAGGTTCTTCGTTCGTTTTACTTTTCTTGTTTTTAAGTTCAATTTAGTTTTGCTTTAACTTATTCGCTGTTCTTCTTTTAGTATGATGCAACTTTTCTTATTCATAAAAATTTAAAATAAAAATAAAAATATGAATAACTAATTAAACTTATAGTTTGCAAATCTCTCGATCAACCCTACTTTAGTTTAAAAGATGAACTGATTGACACCTATGCTTGTTAGAAATCGTAGGATTAAATTGATGTTCTTGAAGATGAATCAATAATTAAGTTTAACTAATTTGGGTTACACTTTTTAAATAGTTATTCATAGCTCATATTTAAATACTTTGATAGCATAATTTTAAGTAAACTTTTCTTGTGCTATACTTTGAAATTAGGATGAACTACAGTTTAATTTTTATTAGTGCAAACTAATTAGGGTTTACAACATCTTTATTCATCATTCTTGATTCTCAATCAAAACCCTTGGGTAGATAATTTTTCATTCAATACGATGTTCATTCTTTTAGACTAATACTTTGGTTGTGGTAGATGATTAGCAGACTATAATTCTTTTTGCTTGATTAAATCTATTTCATACAATCAATATTTTTTTTTCTCCAAGCCAATTTTAGAGAAAATCGTTCCGAAAAGCTTCCATTGCATCCTTCCTTGTGGATCGACCCATCTAGCCCTTGCTACACGGTTACATTGAGATAAGACTAAGATCTTCTAATTTTAACTCTTTCTTTAATATTTTCCCGTCTCAATCAAATTTTGGCACCGTTGCCGGGAGGGAACGGTACGATAATCTCTAAAACTAATTGTTTTGTTTCTGTTTGTAGGATCTGCTAAAAGGAAAATTTATTACAGCGCAGGAAAATTGGAAAATCTGTGCCTCTGCCCTAGAAGGTAAAGCCAGAGGCAACACTGAAAAACCGCGTTTCCGCGGCTATTGCAGCGGTACTGCGGCTTTAATAGCTTATTTGTGCTTCCAATTTTACAAGGCTGCTGCACATTACAACTACTATTTTCTACAGTTGATAATTTGTCTCTATGATCACCCTGCATACTGCTAATTAACTAACAGTAACCTATTAGTTGATTAATTAAAAAAAATTAGACTCTTGCATCTTAAGCATGTGTCTATTTAAATTTCTCAATTTCTGTTGAAGAGTGCTGGCGAGAAGGTACATTCACATTGCATATAGACTAGGAAGCACCCTTGGCTGATTTACTACTTTTGAGTGAATATTTGTCTATTGCTTTACACGTGCACTAAATCACTTTAAGGGTAAACAAGATAAGATGGGGACATTATTACCCTCCTTGGCCCACAAATCATCTCTGTTGTACTCACAACCCTAACCCTAAAATAAAAATTGACTAGACGTTGGCCTTAAGTTAACTCAGACTCATTAGGAGATTAGTTAAAGGAGGAAGTTGTTCGAAATTAACTCTCACCAAATCAGTGCGTAGGAAGGGGATTAAGGGTTGAAAGCCCAAAGGTTGGTGGTTATGTAATTAAGGAACGTCTTTGATGGATAACCTCCCACCGATCTTGCCACCTACCTAGCCGATTAACTTGTGATTAAGGTCGGTAATATGCCTCCTAAAGACAGTCTAAAGTTAGGAGTCCTCTAGGTCCAGGCTTACCCTAGATTAGGATTTTTGATTATTTTTTCTCTTTCTTGATTGATTGGGTGAACTTATTTGTTAACTGTGCATGTCAGCTTGGTCGATAGACCCAGTCACATCTAGACTAACTAGGAACAGTTCACCACCCGAACAAAAACCCGATTCACACATGGCACACAATCACTCTCTTTTACAATGAAATCTAGGGAGGAAGAAGATCATAGAGAGAACTAAAAACCCTAGAAAAAACTAACAAAATTACAAAACTATGAACTAATCTCTCTCTCTTCTCTGATCAGTTTCAGCTCGCAGGTGATAGTCCAGTATTTATAGCAGATCTGAGAAGCCTCTGGAGAGAATTTTGTTACCACAAAATCCGGAGCCAAACAGCCACCAGATTGCCGCGCCCATGCCGCGGGGCGCGGCAATCTAAGAGCCGTTTGATCTGATCTTTCTGGTGGAGATTGGTTAGGAGTTGGTTATCCACGTGGCATGGTTAGTTTCTTCGTTTGTTGCGAGGATCTCTCTGGATCTTGGAGTGAGATTTGACTTTATCTTGGATCTTTAACTAATCACCTTAATTATTGCTAATTAAGGTAATTAATTACTTTATCTCCTTTTAATTGTGTACCTGCAAATAAGTAGAGAAGAGGATTAAAAATCATATATTTAGTTGTATTATGCATGGGGAATATGATATAAAATATGCAATATTGAGTACTAATCACACCCCCACACTTATTCTTTTGCTCTTTTTTCATCCCTTAGTTTTCTTAGGCTTTCTAATTCACCCATGTATCGAGCCTTTAACCGATGACTCCCAAACCAGATGGTTTTAGGGCACCAGATGAGAAAACATCCCTCGGGTTTAAGGTCTCGAGTAAAAAAGGCCACAAAACTAAGGGGGATTATTTATATTATCACCGTTAGGCGTGAATAATCATGCTTCTTGAGGCACAATTATCCAGCTTAATAAGTGAGATCACCGTTAGGCGTGAGTTATTATGCTTCTTGAGGCACAATTTCCCAGCTTAATAGGTGATGATTTATTTATTTATTTATTTATTTTTTTTTTCTTTTTCTTTTTTTTTTTATTTTATATATATGGCATTTTTGGTCTTTGTTTCCATCCCAAGAAATGTGTAAGTGTGTAGTGCATATTATCTAAGACAAAAAATTCAAGATAAAAATATCTCACCAATTTTACTTACTTAGCCTATAATCTCCAACAAGATCTATTACTTCAACTATGTTTAAGATGTCATAATTAAGGCTTTCTTAATTCCTGAGATACATCTTAATTTTCTTAAAAATAGATCAAAACTTTGTCTCATATTTCAAAAAGTTTTATTTTTGTTTTTTATTTTTTTTTTATTTATTTTTTATTTTTTTATATTTTTCTGAAAGAAGTGTAAAAGAAAGAAAATCTAAAAACTCTATGTTAGTAAACCCTCCCCCACACTTATTTCATGCATTGTCCTCAATGCATTATGGTATATGTATGCATGAAACAGGTAAGAGGTAGGAAAAAAATTATTTACAAGGAATATACAAATGTAACTCTCACCTGGGTTTTTGGTCGCTTCCCTCTGGCCCGTTTCCCATCGTTCCAATGTGTTCTCTTTCTTGAGCTCCATTGGGAAACGGTCTGTATTATTCTAACCCTAGGTGTTTCCAGTTTCAATTGATTATTATGTTCATTCATACTCTTTCCACCACATCGTTCACACACAAAGTCCTTATCACCACTCTCACTCAGAATCTCATCACTTCCAATGTTATTACTTAGAAATTTCAACTCTTCTCCATATAATTCTTCAAAACTCAAATCAACATCCGGAAGTGGACAATTAGCTAGCTTACCCCGAGTTGACTCATCTAAACACATGATCTCTTCAGCAAACAAGTCTTCAAAGGATATATCAATTGGAGGTACAAATACAGTCTCAGTTGGCTTATTGAAGGTGAAAATATCCAAATCAACTTTCCCCGTTTGAAAGGGTACTCGGATAAGAGAATCACAAGATTGTGACTCATCTTTTGGATCTTCACTTTCCTCCTCACAATTGTTATTAATGAAGCTAACCTCAAATGTTTGATCTTTTGTTTTGTGAGGCTGTGTGTGGAAGACATTGTGTTCATGTGTCATGTTACCAAAAGTCAACCTCATTGATCCATTCTCCAAAAAAAAAAAAAAAAAAAAAAAAAAAAAAAAAAAAACCCTAGAAAAAACTAACAAAATTACAAAACTATGAACTAATCTCTCTCTCTTCTCTGATCAGTTTCAGCTCGCAGGTGATAGTCCAGTATTTATAGCAGATCTGAGAAGCCTCTGGAGAGAATTCTGTTACCACAAAATCCGGAGCCAAACAGCCACCAGATTGCCGCGCCCATGCCGCGGGCGCGGCAATCTAAGAGCCGTTTGATCTGATCTTTCTGGTGGAGATTGGTTAGGAGTTGGTTATCCACGTGGCATGGTTAGTTTCTTCGTTTGTTGCGAGGATCTCTCTGGATCTTGGAGTGAGATTTGACTTTATCTTGGATCTTTAACTAATCACCTTAATTATTGCTAATTAAGGTAATTAATTACTTTATCTCCTTTTAATTGTGTACCTGCAAATAAGTAGAGAAGAGGATTAAAAATCATATATTTAGTTGTATTATGCATGGGGAATATGATATAAAATATGCAATATTGAGTACTAATCACACAACCACCATCACTGCAAGATAGGTTCTATCCTATTAGGACCTCTCTTCCATCTTGCATTCAGTTGCCCGATGAAGGTGTCGACCAATTTGAGCTAAAACCATAATACATCAATACTCTTCCCAAATTTCTTGGATTTGAATCCGAGGATGTACACTTTTTTACAAGGGAATTTGAAGAAGTATGTCTAATGATGAAAATACCCAGCCTAGGAGTGAATGCCATTAAATTACGGTTTGTCCCATTCTCTTTGAATGACTTAGCAAAGAAATGGCTCTACAGTTTAGAAGCCAGTTCCATATCATCATGGGATAATTTCGTCAAAGCCTTCTTAAAGAAGTTCTATTCCATTCATAGGACTGCACAAATTAGTAAAAGCATCTTGCAGTTTAAGCAAACAGCTAATGAACCTTTTGAAAGTACTTCGAACGTTTTAAGGACCTCCTTGCCCAATACCCTCACCATGGGATAGAGAAATGGCGACTTTGCCAAGCTTTTTATGATGGATTAGAATATCAAACAAAAACCCTATTAGAATCAATGTGCCAAGGAGGATTTTTGAAAAAGAACGAAGACGAAGGATGGTTATTATATGAAGATTTGGCTGATAAGACCATCCAATGGGAACTAACTCTGGAAAAACTTAGGACTAATGACCCTAACTCTTCTAAAGGATGTGTCCATTCCATTGAGGCAAACATAGCTACCGAAGATAAACTAACTACTGTGATGTGAAGTCTAGAAACTCTTGAAACTAAAGAACCAGTCTCCGTGAACCAAGTCAGCCGAACACTTTCGGCGGGCTGTACTTATTGTCAAGCCATGAACCATGTGTTCGAGGAATGTCCCGTCTTTTTAGCTCATCAAACGTTGCCCGAGCATATGAATGCAGCCTTCACAAGGCCCGCTAACAATCCATATTCATCCACCTATAATCCCGATAGAAACTAAAGCTGATAAGTCAGCAAAACAGGTGCAGCACCAACCTATAGCCCCATTTCCAACTAGGCTTAGGAGTAATAATAATGCACATATGGAGAAACTGCTCGAGGTATTTAATCAAGTTAGGCTTAATATACCACTTCTTGATGCAATCCAACAGGTCCCTAGTTATGCCAAATTCCTTAAGGACATGTGCACTAAGAAAATAAAGACAAATGTGTCTAAGAAGGTTTTTCTAACCACTAACATTAGTGAGCTATTGTCCAACCAGATCCCACTCAAGTACAAAGACCCTCGTTGCTCCACCATTTCTTGCACAATTGGTCAAGCTGAAATTAGTAGAGCACTCCTTGATTTAGGAGCAAGCATTAATTTGCTTCCCTTCTCCGTATATCAACAACTTGGATTAGGTGAACTCAGCCCAACTCAAGTTACGATCCAATTAGCTGATCGATCAATTAAAGTTCCACAGGGAGAGATCAACGATGTCCTTATACCTATAGGAGAATTCATACCTAGTAGATTTTATTGTTTTAGAGACACAATCTGTGTCTAGTCCTAAGTCCTAGACTCCCGTCATCTTAGGACGTCCGTTCCTAAAAACTGCTAACGCAATCATAAATTATAGAAATGGATCTATGAGATTGACTTTTGGCGACATGACCAAGGAAGTCAATGTTTTCAACTTAGGTAAACACCCCTACGACATAAACGACTAACCCTTTGAGGTAAACTTCATTGAAAATATGACTAGTGAGCACAAGGAGAAGATCACACAAGAATCAAAGGATGATAAAGAGTTAGAATCTAGTGATCTTAAGCTTGATGAGATTGAGTAGGCAGCAAGTCTAAGTTCTATAGAGATGGAGAATTTAAGCTTAACACCTCCACCCATCGAGCCACCTCCTTCCTTGGAGTTAAAGACCTTACCTAAACATCTTAAGTATGCCTACCTTGGTGAACAAGAGACGCTACCAGTCATAGTTGCATCCAATTTGACTAATAGGCAAGAGGAAAACCTATTGGCAACCCTTGGGAGACATAAGGAAGCCATAGGTTGGACTATGGCCGATATCAAGGGACTAAACCTTAAAATAATACAGCATAGAATCCATCTAAATGAAGGGGTTAAACCGAAGAGGGACCCATAGCATAGGCTAAACCTGCTCATGCAAGAGGCTGTACAAGGCGAAATAATGAAATTGTTAGATAATGAGATCATTTATCCAATTTTCGATAGCCAATGGGTCAGCCCAGTGCACGTGATCCCTAAAAAGTCCAGTTTTACTATAGTGGAAAACGACAAGAAAGAGTTAGTGCAAACACGATTGGTTCGAGTATGCATAGACTATCGCAAGTTGAACGCCGCTACTAGAAAAGACCATTTTCCCCTCCCATTTATCGACCAAATGCTGGAATGATTAGCGGGCCGTGAGTATTACTATTTCTTAGATGGTTACTCAGGGTATAACCAAATCCTAATAGCCCTGGAGGACCAAGAAAAGACAACGTTCACATATCCATTTGGGACGTTTACCTATAGCCGAATGCCTTTCGACCTATGCAATGCCCCCGCAATATTCCAACGTTGCATGTTAAGCCTTTTCTCTGACATGGTTGAGTGCTTCTTGGAGACTTTCATGGATGACTTCTCCGTCTATGAAAATTCACGTGACCAATGTCTACATCACTTAGAGCTAATGCTAAAAAGGTGCACCGAAAAGAACTTGACCCTAAGTTGGGAAAAGTGCCAATTTATGGCGCAACATGGGATTATCCTAGGTCATGAGATATCTAGGAAAGGGATCAAAGTGGATAAGTCTAAGGTGGAGATCATAGCCAAACTCCCAATTCCACGATCCGTGAAAGACATTCGTTCTTTTTTAGGACACGCTGGGTTTTATCGTAGGTTCATTAGGGATTTTACCAAAATTGCTAGACCCCTTACAAACCTTTTAGCCAATGACGTGCCCTTCATCTTTGATGACAAGTGTAATAGCGCATGGGAGAAGCTAAAATTAGAACTTATCTCTGCACCTGTCATCTCACCTCCAGACTGGTCCGAACCCTTTAAGATCATGTGTGATGCTTCTGCTTTTGCTATAGGCGTTGTCTTAGGACAATGCAAAGATAACAAGCAACACGTGATCTATTATTCAAGTAGGATACTAAACGAAAACTACGTAAACTATGCTACTACTGAGAAGGAATTCTTAGCTATAGTGTTTATTTTGGAGAAATTTTGCCCATACCTAACTTGGGACCAAGACCACTATCTTCACCGACCATTCAGCGATTCGATACCTTATGCTCAAGAAGGATGCGAAGGCCCGACTCATCTGTTGGATCCTCCTCCTTCAAGAGTTTGATCGCGAAATTCGAGATAAAAAGGGTGTCGAAAATGTCGTCGCCGACCATCTCTCTCGTGTGCCAAACGCACCTTCCGATGAACTGCCCATCAACGATAACTTCCCAGACGAACAACTTTTAGCCATCTTTATGGAACCATGGTTTGCCAACATAGTTAATTCCTTAGTCACAAACCAAACCCCATCTAGTTGGTTAAAATAGGATAGATACCGGTTCTTGTCTCAAGTTCGGTATTTCATGTGGGAGAACCCTTACCTCTTCAAATATTGTAGCGATCAAATAATTAGGAGAAGTGTTCCCGAAGAGGAAACTAGAAGTGTTCTAACCTTTTGTCACGAATTTGCTTGCGGTGGACACTTTGGTCCCCACAAAACAGCCGAAAAGGTACTATAGAGTGGTTTCTATTGGCCCACTTTGTTTAAAGACGCATTTTACTTTTGCCAAACTTGCACAAGATGCCAAATGATAGGAAGGATTTCTAAATGTAATTTGATGCCCCTAAACCCAATGCTAGAAGTAGAACTCTCTGATGCTTGGGGTATTGATTGAGGCAAAACCAGCACACAAAATAAAGAATTTCAGATTTAGAATGAAGATGTGCAAGTGCTCAATTCTTACCGCTATAGCAAGTGGCTATGCGGGTTGTGATCCACAAGGAGGGTTTGCGATGGAAGCGTTCAAGGTTCTGTATTGAAATCTTTATGAAAACAAAACGAAAGTTCTTCTTTGTTTTAAGAAATAAAAATTAAAGAAGAGTTAAAGGTTAAAGTTAAAAAGAAAGCGATAGATGAAGAAGGTGGAGAATCAGAAAGCGACTATGTACAAATGAGTTGGAAAAGAAATGATGAAAGATTTGGGAGATGTAGTGATCTATACTAAAGAAATAAAAGAAAAGAAAGAAGGTTGAAGAAATGCTTACCTAATTTGATTGATGACTTACTTGGAAACCTTTGCATATTCTACCTTGCTTTGGATGCGTTCAACGCATAGGTCATAAGATCGAGCTCAGTCCCTGTTCGCATTATATCATCAAGCCTTACAAGAATGAAGTGATACGGATCTTGAGGAGGAGAACGTCTTCATGAAGTATCGTTGGCACTCACAAAGGCTTTTGTATACTTATACTTCTGGATTCACTTGCAAGCTCATCAAAAACAAAAGAGGTAAAGTAGAAAGAGGAATAAGGAAACAAAAGGAAATATGAACATAAAACAAAGACATTTACCTTTATTACTTGCAGAAACAATGGATGAAAGGAGGAGGGTACATCGGTGTCACTCTCAACATCAGCCTCTCTCTCTTACTTACATGAATCTTCATCTAACCTAAGCTTACATACAAATTACATAAAAAGAAAAGAAAAACCTAAACTACAAGAAATGAAAACTAGGCTAAATCCTATCTCTGCATGGTCGTCCATTTTCAGTGTAAATACTGGCTTTTTATAGGCATAACCCACACGAGGAGGATCCCGGGAGATCGGAGGAGCAAACGCTCCCCCAACTCCCCAACCAAGCCGCGAAAACGCTGCTTTGGCCGCGTTTTCGCGGCCAGGGTGTGGCCAAGTGGCCACACCCTGTTGGTGGGTCTCTCCGGGTTCTCGTTCTGTCTTTATGTTTGGTTGGATTTGTAGTTTGGCTCCGAGATTTTGAAGAAATGGCCATTGATCTTTGCTTCAACCGATCGATTCTGAGAGGATTCTTCTCAACCAATTTTCAACCTCTTGATTTTGCCCTGATTCAGTGAGCTCAAATTAATTCTGATTTAATTCAGAATTTTGTTGGGCTTTTGGGCTCATTTCTCTTCATCTCCTTAAGGAATGGGCCTGCAAATAAATTAAGCATTTAATTAGGACAATGCAGCTTTTATTCTATAATAAGTATGAAAATATGATACTAAATGTGCAACATTAGTGACCAATCACACCCCCATACCTATCTTTTGCTCGTCCTCGAGCAAAACAATTAAACTATGCTAAGGATTATTAGACCACTTTCGCAGGTCATACGATTGCACTGAGCATGTGCAACAAGCCGTTAAACCTCTAGGTTTTCCCTAGAGGACGAGTTTTGTCTCGTGAGGGTTTTCAGCGGATTACACCCACAAAATCCATAAAGAAAGAGAAACAAAGAGTTAGTATTTTCGAAAAGCATTTTGAAAGAGAAAAATATTTGAAATATAATTGTAAGATTTAAGCAATCTATAAGTTGTAGGAAAACCGAATTTTTCATTCCTAAACTTAGTCTCTATTCAAAAATTTGTTATCAATCAAAGTAAGGAGTCAAATTGTACTTCTCATCTCGTCTATTACTTTACCCTAAGTCATATGCACCTTGTGATTGTGAAAATTTTGACGAAGGGTTCATTAATTCTAACTCTTATGCCTTATTTATTTATATATATATCTATTTTTTTGGTGGTATTATTCCTTAGTTCTATTAGGCTTTCTAATCTGCCCATGTAACGAGCCTTTAATCGATGACTCCCAAACCAAACGGTCTTAGGGCACCAGGTGAGAAAACACCCCAAGGACTTAAGGACTCGAGTAAACAAGGCCACAAAACTAAAGATTTTATTATATGGACCTCTTTTAGGCGTGAATACTTATTCTTTATTAGGCACAAATACCTAGCTTAATCAGAGGATTTTTATATATATTTTTCTTTTCAAACTTATCTAATCATCTTTCGCATAAATACTAAGGCTTGCTTAGGCCAAAGCACCTAGCTAATCAATAATTAGATTTGTTTATTTCTTTTTTTTTATAAGGCATAAGAATCTTTGTTTTTGAACCCTAAGTGTGTAAGTGTATGAAGTGTGCATATTTCATCAAGGTAAAGATCAAGACTAAATTACTTTGACAAATTTTCTTCCTAACCCTAAAAATTAAACAAATAATCTTATTTTGACCAAGTATAAGAAATCTTATTTTGGATTTTCCTATTCCTTAAAATTAACTTAATTTCTTACAAAAAATATGTCAAAATATTGTTTCTATTTTCAAAAAGTTTTTAAAAGTAAAGAAAATGTAAAATTTTTTCTAAATAAAAAGAAAAAACTAAGTTATGTTAGACCCTCCCCCACACCTATCTCATGCATTGTCCTCAATGTATGAATTAATGCATAGATGCATGAAAAAGACGAAAGGGAAGGAAAATGTTACCTTAAGGTGATGGTTCCGGTGGTGGCTGATTGGTCCACAACATGCGGCCCAATCGACTTTCTGTGGAGTTCGGAGGAACCCACCAGAAATCTCTCTAATATAACCCATTAACAAGATGTATCCATAAAGGATTTTTATTAAATATTTGACCCCATCTAATTTCCAAATTCTATAATTAATTTCGGAGTCAAATTTGTCAACAACCTTGTCCCAAAATGGAGTATGAAATGATAGAGTGATTGACTTGGACTCAGGAAGACGGGAACTAATACCGACTCAGGAAGGTGACTTAAGTCAAGTAAAGGCTCAGGAGTCGAGATTGGTTCAGGAAGTGGGTCCAAGTCAAGAAAGTGAAACTCAAGTCCACATTTATTTTCCAACAATGGAATGTGACTTAATATTGGTGATTCAAGTTCAGGAATGATAGGTGGGGGAATCAAAACTGACTCTAAAATATTACTCAAGTTGGTAACAAAACAGGAGTCAATATTGATTCAGAAAGTTGAACTGGATCACAGATTTGAGAATCTAGGTCACATATCTCATTGAGTTCAATATCAAAAAAAATGAGAACTTGCCAATTTGTCAATAGGATTTTCAAAAGTGTAAAATTGGTCAAGTTCAATATGATCATCAAAAATAGGTTATTCAATTTCATGATGAATTGGCACAGGATCCAATGTTGACTCGGGGAAAATATTGAAGTCAGGTGAAGACACCGAAGTCATTATTGAATCAGGAAGTAAAACTGAATCACTAAGTTGAGGTTCATGATCATATTCATTTTCAAGTTCGATTTCAGGAAAAGGATAACTTGCCAAACTATCAATATTCTTTTCAAAATTTGGAGTTTGGGCAAGTTCAAATGATTGTTCTGAATTGGAACCTTGATTTCTAAAACTACATGACTCTTCGACTCGAACAGAATGGTTACCGACATCAGAACTGGCCAAACGGTGAGAATGTAAAGATTGGACCATCATATCTATGTTGTGATTACGAGCGTTTTGAGCCTGAGTCATGGCTTCAAGCATCTCTTCGTAGATGATATGTTCATTGTTGTGTTGAAAAGATGAAGTGTTGTCTTGGAATTGGTAGTGAAATTGTGAGTCCATTAGATTTTGTGATTTTTGTTTGGACTCACGCATACTCATTTCCAAAATTGATAGTTTTCTATTTTGGACTGGTGGAACTGAGTATGAATCTTGGAAATATTGTGGACAAGGTGGAGAAGGAGGGCAAGTTGGTTGGAAACTGGACTCGGGGGAGGTGAATCCCCACTGACTCTATGAAGAGTTGAAATCATTTTGAAAATTATAGTTATTAAATTGGGGCATGGGTTATATTGATTCGGATAAGACCAATCCGGCATACTAGGTTGGTTAAAGTTATGATATGCCGGGTTGGTAATATCCGAAAATGAAGTCGGTGTGTAATATGGATTATTATTAAAATTGGAAAATTGTTGTTATAAGCCATATCACATAATAGAATACAAACAAAAAGAAAGAAAAACAAACAAAAAAAAGAAAAAATTCTAACCTAAGTTATGGTAGACCTATGACCTAGACGACTCCGAACTGGTTAGACTGTCCACGGGAGGTATTATGCAGACTTTGACCACAAGTTAATCAGCCAGGTCAGGGCAAGGTTATGAAAAGCACACCTAGAGGGGGGGTGAATAGGTGTACTTGCTAATCTAGAAACTAAATGCGCTAAATGCGGAAGCTAATGCAAATTATTGCAACACACTTAATACAACACACAAGTGTAGCCGAATTCCCCGTGAAGGGCTCTGGACTAACTCCTCTTGATTCCCCTTGAATGGGTTGAGGTGCTATGTGAAGCTCTTGTGGTTAAGTATAAGTGAGGCACACACACAAGCAAGCCAAGCATATAAGGATGAACAATATAAAAGATGCAAGGCAACACAAGCAAATTGATATGATATGGCAATATGAATTATGCTCAACACAAGCAAATATATATGATATGGCAATATGAATTATGCTCAACACAAGAAAATATGATATGATGTTATGAATGATGCTTTGCACAATATAAAGAGAGAGAGTTAGAGAGACAAGTGGATCAAACGCTAACAACAAGATATGTTTCGAGGTTCGAGCACCCAGCTCTACATCCCCGCCTTCACCGAGAAGGATTTCAAATCCACTATCTCCCACCGAGGGAACCTCTACCGAAGAGGATTTGTTACAACAAAGGGAGTACCGAACTCCTTTCTCAAACACCGCCTCACAACCGAGGGGTAGGCCCGTAGCCAATACAACAACCAACACCTCTACCGAAGAGGGTTTACAAACCAAACTCCACCTCTCACTAGAGGGAGCAAACCAATCACCCGATCACCTCTACCAAAGAGGGATACAAAAAGAACAAGGGTGTTTACAACAAGTGGTTTCTTTCAACCACAAACAATCTATCTTTCTTTTCTCTTTTCCACAAAACAAGATCCTAAATAGATTAGGATAGAAGATAAGCTCAAGTGTGGAATCAAGGTGTTTTTGGAACAAGCAACAAAGAAAACTACTTGGGAAATGTCTTGTAAATGATAGAAAATGAAAACCAATACAATATCCCAAAAACCTAGTTCTCTTTGATTTTCCAAAAACCCAAAACAATAAAGATGAAATCTTTTTAGCACAAAAACTATTTTGAAAACTTGTTTAAACACTAGAGAAACACTGAAATTTTTCTTCTTAAAAACCTTATCAAAACAGCCCAAGAGTTGGGGTATTTATAGCCCCAAAACAAAACTAGCCGTTAGGCTGATGTGGCAGCCTGACAGGCTTGGCGGTCGGCCGCCCGGTCGACCGCCAACGGTCAAAAATGTGACCGTTGGGCAAACCCGGTCGACCGCCCGTCGACCCAAAAATACAGAGAGCAGAGCTCTCAGACCCGGTCGATCCGGACAGTCGACCGAGCATGTGTCTGCCAGACGTGCACAAGTTTATGCACGTCGGTCGACCGCATGGGTCGACCAGCCCATGGTGCGGTCGACCGTCAGGGTCGACCGACCTGGCCTGTCAGCACAAACCTGGGTCAGAATCTGGGTTAAAACATATTTTGAAAAATCTTTTAATAACTTGTAAAAATCCCAAAAATGTTTTTACCATATTGCATTGATATATAAACATGTGATAAACATTTCTACTCAAATATCAAGCATAATTAACCATTTTTGTTTTTTAACATTTTTACCAAAAACCAAAACATGTATTTTTATCAAACTTGAATTTTTCAATACATGAATAGGAAAGTCAAAATAAGTTTGTCTAGGAAGTTAAAAGCATGTATGTATAACTAGAATACATCTATTATACATATAAACCATGTAAACTTGTTTTGATCAATCTATTCATGAAAACACATATCGGTTAAACTAAAAACCGAAAAACCAATATCCAAACATAAAACTTGTGTGTGTTATGCACTTGAGCATATCAACTATTCTAAGCTTTACAAATGGATCTAAACACACTAAACTAAACTAGGATACCTAAGTCTTCTTGACGATCTCCATCTTCAAGTAGACTCGATCCCAAACGTGATCCACCGAGTGCAAAGGTATGATCTTGATGCTCGGGCACGGGAATCACCATGTGAAGGCTTCTAAACTCCTCTTTTCGAAGCAATCACCAACTGATATCTTGATCAATAATCTGAAACTAAAATCACAAGATAATTAGTAAACATAACTATATGAGTTAATCATCATCAAAACTAGGGTGGAAGGCCTTTTGGCCAACAATCTCCCCCTTTTTGATGATGACAAAACTCATGGAGTTATATATGCATGGATTAAAGTTAAGCTTCAAAGAAGCTCCCCCTTAACTCATGCATAAACAAACAAACAATAAATAATATGCAATAAATATAAAACATGAAACATGACACATGCATATCTATGCATAAACAATAAAAGATTCTAGATACTAATGAAATGTTCAAAAATAAAACATGCTCTAGATACCAATTACAAAACATGTTCTAGATACCAATTAAAATTAAACTAAATTAAACTTAATATATGCAAAACATAAACATGCATATATAAACTCAAGATCTTTCTCAAATAATTCTCCCCCTTTTTGTCAATCATCAAAAAAGGGGTAAAAACCAAAACAAAATAAAATCTTCTCTCTTTTTAATACAAAGAGTCAATCTTCAATGAGGGGTAAAAGCAAAACCAAATCAATAAATTTTTCTCCCCCTTTTTGTTCGAAACAACGAATCAATAAAAATAATATTTTCCCCCTTTTTGTCTAAAACAAAAACAAAACCAATTAGGGGTGACAATCAATTAAGGTACCAATTGAAAATATGTCAAAGAATAGCATCTTGATACCAATTGAAAGGAAACAGACAAAAAATATTGATACCAATTTTAAACAAAACACATGAAAATCTTGATACCAATTGAAATTAAACATAATAAATTTTGAATGTCTAAACAAAAATTTTGATACCAATTGTAAATGTTTTTCATTTTGAACTTATGATACCAATTTGAAATTTTCAATCATAAAGTATGGGAGTACAAATACCAATTGAAAGACTAAATCAAATTTTCTCCCCCTTTATGAAATACAAACTAAAACAATGCATAGGCTTGATACCAATTTAAAAATAATCAATTGAAACAAAATTAAAGCTCAAGCACTAGCATAAACAAGATTTTGTGCTTAAGGATATAGGGATATAATAAGCACAAATAAAACATATATATGTATGAAAGATAGATACCAATTGAAATTGATAATTCTTTGAAATGAAGCATACATACATACAAACATATATGAGCATACAAGAAGGGTTAAAATTGATACCAATTGAAAGAATTCAATGATACCAATTGAAATAACAATAATATCAAGTGTATATCTCATATAACTACCTCCCAATCATGGTTCAAGTTTTAAATGATTTTCATTTTAAAGCATACATGAACATGATCTCCCATCCATCCTCCCATTGAAGGTAGGGGTTTTCAAAAATAGGTTTGAAAATGTAGCATGTTTGAAAATCTCTAACAAAATGAAGAATATCGCAACTAGTTATAAGAAAAATTTGTAAACTAGTACGAAATCCTTCAAGCAAGGAATAAAAACAAATTATTTTTCATGAAACATGAAATCCACATGATAATCAACACTCTAAGCCAATTAAGCATAAATATAACTCATGAAAATAAAACACATGAGTAAATAAGAAATGTGAGTGTACAAATACAATGTGAAGAATATGATCGTGAAAATATACAATTTAGCTTAATATTCCTTTAAACAAGAAAACACGAAAATCATTAAAACTTATTTAATCTTCAAGGTATATGTATGTCCTATACAAATTAAAGTGTACATACATATCCAAACACAACGAGTCCACAAAGATATATGCATGAAGGCACGTGGCTCAAAAGGATGTATATGTATAACAATAATTTGGATAAAATGGACATATACATGAAGTTAAACAAAAACACATGAGAACAGAAAAAGCTAAATTTTTTCATTAAAACAAATTTTCATATCAAGGCATATGTATGTTTTGTCAAACATGAAGTGTACATACATATCCCTAAACACAATTGAGTCCATATGTATAGATTTACATGAAAGGCAAATGACTCAAGGGGTATACATGTATATCTTAAAGTTTGGCAAAATAGACATATACATGAAATGAAAAACTCATACACATAAAAACAAATCCAAAAATAGGAATACAAGTTTAAAATGTATGAATCATTAAAACTAGACTATACTAGCACATCTAATGGGTTCAAATAAGCAATCAAGCTCAAACATATATAGATTTATTTGTGGCCCACTATATGCACAAGTATAAATCCTAGTCTTAATGAAAACTAACATCTAAACATGTAATCAACACATGAAGCATAAAACCAAGATATAAATCAATATGATAAACATAAACATGATTATTATGAATATCCACATGTTATTAGATATATTGTATACGCAATAGCAACCATATAGTGAGAACACAAAAGAATTTATCCACATTAAACATGGGTGTCTCAAAATGACTAAACACGTATATCACTAATCTAACAAGCATGGCATTTTCATACTAATCACTAAACAATGAAACATGCTAAAAATATATGATATGAAAGGCATGTAAGCAATAAATAAGGAGTTAGAGATTCGATACCAAAACCAATGAGGGCACCGCTCTAGTTCTCCAAACCAAGGTGGTCTTCCCACCAAACTTCCCTTGAAAGTGATGCATCCAAATAATATCCTCTAAGTACGGAACGCATCCACTCCAAGGTACGGCTACTCTCACGTGATGCGAGAGCCCACACCTACATGAAAAATTTTAAGGGTAGTTTTTGGTACCCATACTCTTTTGGGTCCATGGGGGTTAGTACCTTCTCTAACCCAAACAAAATTCTTTGCTAAATTTGAAACATGTAATCTATCATAGCAAAATTTAGTAAGGTGGCCCTTACGTCCACAATGTGTACAAGTGTACACATGAGCATACATCGTGTTATGGTGTCCGTGAGGAGTATGTGTATGCCATGGAGGGTGTGCATGCATAATAGATGGAACTTGTTTCTTTCGAAACAAAGTTTCCAAACGTGAATGGCCCACTACACATTGGCTCAAAGTGGAGCCCAAACAATCTACACTCTTCTTAAGCATGGATATATCATTGTTAATCAAAGAAGAAGTGTGGCATGAAATAGGTGAGGTGTGTGAAACTACCCTAGCATGGCAAACATGTGAAGCAATATCATTTTTCAAAGAATTATTTTTATTTAAACAAATTTCTAATTCTTTTGAAATAAATTCAATTTCTCTTTCCAAAGAATCATTATCTCTTAAAACACATTCAATTTTTGAAGACAAAATATTATTATTTTTCAAAATTGATTCACATTCATTTTTAGATTTTAAAACTTCATTTTCTTTTAATGCAAGTTCAAGTTGAGATTTTAATGAATCTCTATCATTAGAAATCTCCTCTTTCTCTTGCAAAACATTGTTAAGTCTAGAAATCAAATTTTTATTATCTTTTTCAAAGCCTAGACTTTTCTTTTTCAAAATTTTATATTTTTCAAATAATTTTTCACAAAGAATAGATAACTCTTCATTCAAAGCATTGGCATCCATATAATCATGATCATCAAATGAAGAGCTAGCACTATCTAGTTAAGTATCCGAGTGTACCTCAAGGGAGTCATTCTCTTGGACCGTATGGCATTGTTGCGGCTCGGATTCATCTCCACTAGATTCCTCTTCTTGTTGGATTTGCAATTGAAGCTCGGAGGTGGTGGTGGTTGTCATCTTGTTCCACACTACAAAAGCGGAATCAAGGTTAGAAACACACAAAAGATAATCTTTAGGTAATGTGCTTCTAATGGCCTCTAGGGCTTGTGCATTGGCCCCTACATGCTTGCTATCACTAAGGTAGGATTCCTTGGTAATGGCAAGGTAAACCTTATGTCCTAGGGTTTGTAAATAAACGGACATCCTAATCTTCCAAACAATGATGTTAGAAGGGTCAAAGCTAGGTGGGGTCATGAAGTCCATGGTAAACTATGAGAGTGTGCAAACAAGCAAATGCAAACAATAGATTAGCCTAAAATGAGGATCTTTAACTCTAGGTTGTTAGACCCAAATCAGAGCACTTGGCTCTGATACCAATTGAAAAGCACACCTAGAGGGGGGGTGAATAGGTGTACTTGCTAATTTAGAAACTAAATGCGCTAAATGCGGAAGCTAATGCAAATTATTGCAACACACTTAATACAACACACAAGTGTAGCCGAATTCCCCGTGAAGGGCTCTGGACTAACTCCTCTTGATTCCCTTGAATGGGTTGAGGTGCTACGTGAAGCTCTTGTGGTTAAGTATAAGTGAGGCGCACACACAAGCAAGCCAAGCATATAAGGATGAACAATATAAAAGATGCAAGGCAACACAAGCAAATAGATATGATATGGCAATATGAATTATGTTCAACACAAGCAAATATATATGATATGGCAATATGAATTATGCTCAACACAAGCAAATATGATATGATGTTATGAATGATGCTTTGCACAATATAAAGAGAGAGAGTTAGAGAGACAAGTGGATCAAACGCTAACGACAAGATATGTTTCGAGGTTCGAGCACCCAGCTCTACATCCCCGCCTTCACCGAGAAGGATTTCCAATCCACTATCTCCCACCGAGGGAACCTCTACCGAAGAGGATTTGTTACAACAAAGGGAGTACCGAACTCCTCTCTCAAACACCGCCTCACAACCGAGGGGTAGGCCCGTAGCCAATACAACAACCAACACCTCTACCGAAGAGGGTTTACAAACCAAACTCCACCTCTCACTAAAGGGAGCAAACCAATCACCCGATCACCTTTACCAAAGAGGGATACAAAAAGAACAAGGGTGTTTACAACAAGTGGTTTCTTTCAACCACAAACAATCTCTCTTTCTTTTCTCTTTTTCACAAAACAAGATCCTAAATAGATAAGGATAGAAGATAAGCTCAAGTGTGGAATCAAGGTGTTTTTGGAAACAAGCAACAAAGAAAAACTACTTGGGAAATGTCTTGTAAATGATAGAAAATGAAAACCAATACAATATCCCAAAACCTAGTTCTCTTTGATTTTCCAAAACCCAAAACAATAAAGATGAAATCTTTTTAGCACAAAAACTATTTTGAAAACTTATTTAAACACTAGAGAAACACTGAAATTTTTCTTCTTAAAAACCTTATCAAAACAGCCCAAGAGTTGGGGTATTTATAGCCCCAAAATAAAACTAACCGTTAGGCTGATGTGGCAGCCTGACAGGCTTGGCGGTCGGCCGCCCAGTCGACCACCAACGGTCAAAAATGTGACCGTTGGGCAAACCCGGTCGACCGCCCGGTCGACCCAAAAATACAGAGAGCAGAGCTCTCAGACCCGGTCGACCCGGACAGTCGACCGAGCTTGTGTCTGCCAGACGTGCACAAGTCTGTACACGTCGGTCGACCGCATGGGTCGACCGGCCCATGGTGCGGTCGACCGTCAGGGTCGACCGACCTGGCCTGTCAGCACAAACCTGGTCAGAATCTGGGTTAAAACATATTTTGAAAAATCTTTTAATAACTTGTAAAAATCCCAAAAATGTTTTTACCATATTGCATTGATATATAAACATTTGATAAACATTTCTACTCAAATATCAAGCATATGAAACCATTTTTGTTTCTTAACATTTTTACCAAAAACCAAAACATGTATTTTTATCAAACTTGGATTTTTCAATACATGAATAGGAAAGTCAAAATAAGTTTGTCTAGGAAGTTAAAAGCATGTATGTATAACTAGAATACATCTATTATATATATAAACCATGTAAACTTATTTTGATCAATCTATTCATGAAAACACATATCGGTTAAACTAAAAATCGAAAAACCAATATCCAAACATAAAACTTGTGTGTGTTGTGCACTTGAGCATATCAACTATCCTAAGCTTTACAAATGGATCTAAACACACTAAACTAAACTAGGATACCTAAGTCTTCTTGACGATCTCCATCTTCAAGTAGACTCGATCCCAAACGTGATCCACCGAGTGCAAAGGTATGATCTTGATGCTCGGGCACGGGAATCACCATGTGAAGGCTTCTAAACTCCTCTTTTCGAAGCAATCACTAACTAATATCTTGATCAATAATCTGAAACTAAAATCACAAGATAATTAGTAAACATAACTACACGAGTTAATCATCATCAAAACTAGGGTGGAAGGCCTATGGGCCAACAGGTTGGTGGGAGGTTTTCCGTCAAAGACGTTCCTTAATTAAATAACCACCAACCTTCGGTCTTTCGGCCCTTAATCCCTTTCCTAGACACTGATTTTGCAGGAGTCAAATTCTAACACTTTTCCCCCTTAGGATAATCTCCTAATTGAGTCTGAGATGTCCTTAGGGCCAACGTCTACTCATTTTTAGTTAGGCTTGGGTTAGTGAGTGCTTGGAATCTGATTTTTGGTCTAAGGAAGGGTGATTAAACCCCCACCTTATCTTGTTATGGGTTAGTGCCCTTAAGATAAGTTTGTGCAAGTGTACAAGATATGTAAATAAGATTCACTCAAAGCAATGAAAATCAACCAAGAGGTGAGTCCTATTCTACATGCAATGCGAACGTACCTTGCTCCAGCACTCTTCAACAGTAAAATAAAAGAATTGAAAAGGCACGTGCCTAAAAAGCAAACGTCTAATCAATTTTTTATCTTTTTCAATAAGTATTTTACTGTTGGTTTATTAGCAGGCTTTTGGTGATGGCATATAAGGAAAAATAAATTGCAGAAAACTAGAATTTTGCAAGTCAAGCAGCCCTACAAAAAATAACGTTAGTAGTCAACTCCTTTTTGCCGCAGAGCCGCGGCTTGGCCGCGAAAACGCGGCAAAGCAGAGGGTAATTGGTCTCTGCTTTCTAGAGCAGAGGCCCAATACCACTTATATGTTACTGCAATCTTAATTTCCTGCTTTGCTTGCCTTATAACCTGCAACAGAGAAGAAAATTCGTTTTAGTTATAAAAAAATTTCAATAAAAATCAGATTTCAATAAAAACGTTACCCTCCCCGGCAACGGCGCCATATTTTGATTGAGGCAAAACCTGCACACAAAATAAAGAATTTCAGATTTAGAATGAAGATGTGCAAGTGCTCAATTCTTACCGCTATAGCAAGTGGCTATGCGGGTCGTTATCCACAAGGAGGGTTTGCGATGGAAGCGTTCAAGGTTCTGTATTGAAATCCTTATGAAAACAAAACGAAAGTTCTTCTTTGTTTTAAGAAATAAAAATTAAAGAAGAGTTAACGGTTAAAGTTAAAAAGAAAGCGATAGATGAAGAAGGTGGAGAATCAGAAAGCGACTATGTACAAATGAGTTGGAAAAGAAATGATGAAAGATTTGGGAGATGTAGTGATCTATACTAAAGAAATAAAAGAAAAGAAAGAAGTTGAAGAAATACTTACCTAATTTGATTGATGACTTACTTGGAAACCTTTGCATGTTCTACCTTGCTTTGGAGGCGTTCAACGCATAGGTCATAAGATCGAGCTCAGTCCCTATTCGCATTATATCATCAAACCTTACAAGAATGAAGTGATACGGATCTTGAGGAGGAGAACATCTTCATGAAGTATCGTTGGCACTCACAAAGGCTTTTGTATACTTATACTTCTGGATTCACTTGCAAGCTAATCAAAAACAAAGAGGTAAAGTAGAAAGAGGAATAAGGAAACAAAAGGTAATATGAACAAAAAACAAAGACATTTACCTTTATTACTTGTAGAAACAATGGAAGAAAGGAGGAGGGTACATCGGTGTCACTCTCAACATCAGCCTCTCTCTCTTACTTACATGAATCTTCATCTAACCTAAGCTTACATACAAATTACATAAAAAGAAAAGAAAAACCTAAACTACAAGAAATGAAAGCTAGGCTAAATCCTATCTCTGCATGGTCGTCCATTTTTAGTGCAAATACTGGCTTTTTATAGGCATAACCCACACGAGGAGGATCCCCTGGAGATCGGGGAGCAAACGCTCCCCCTAACTCCCCAACCAAGCCACGAAAACGCGATTTTGGCCGCGTTTCCGTGGCCAGGGTGTGGCCAGGTGGCCACACCCTGTTGGTGGGTCTCCCCGGGTTCTCGTTCTGTCTTTATGTTTGGTTGGATTTGCAGTTTGGCTCCGAGATTTTGAAGAAATGGCCATTGATCTTTGCTTCAACCGATCGATTCTGAGAGGATTCTTCTCAACCGGTTTTCAACCTCTTGATTTTGCCCTGATTCAGTGAGCTCGAATTAATTCTGATTTAATTCAAAATTTTGGTGGGCTTTTGGGCTCATTTCTCTTCATCTCCTTAAGGAATTGGCCTGCAAATAAATTAAGCATTTAATTAGGACAATGCAGCTTTTATTCTATAATAAGTATGGAAATATGATACTAAATGTGCAACATTAGCGACCAATCAGGTATTGATTTTATGGGTCCCTTAATTCATTTGGGCACCAATATATCTTGTTGGTTGTAGATTACGTATCCAAATGGGTTGAAGCCATCCCTTGCAAGACAAATGACAATAAAGTTGTTGTCAAGTTCTTGAAAGGAAATTTCTTTTCACGCTTTGGAACCCCTCGTGCCATAATTAGTGATAATGGTATACATTTTTGCAAAAGAACTTTTGAAGCTCTTATGTGAAAATATTCCATAACACACAAGTTATCTACACCTTACCATCCTCAAACCAGTGGGCAGGTAGAAGTCTCAAATAGGCAAGTTAAGCTTATCTTGGAGAAAACTGTGAATTATAACAGGAAGGACTGGTCCACCAAATTGGTGGATGCCTTATGGGCATATAGGACCGCCTTTAAAACGATTCTAGAAATGTCTCCTTATAGATTAGTCTTTGGAAAAGCTTGCCACCTTCCTGTTGAGTTAGAGCACCGAGCCTTATAGACAATTAAGCAGCTGAATTTTGATCTATTTAAGGCCGGTGCACTTCGAAAATTGCAAATTTCTGAACTTGAGGAGTTAAGGAACGAGGCATATGAAAATGCGAAGATTATGAAAGATAGGGTTAAGGTTTTTCATGATAAGTTCATCATGAGAAAAACTTTTGTCCAAGGACAAAAGGTCATACTCTATAATTCTAGACATCACCTTTTTCTAGGAAAGTTTAAACAAGAAGGACAGGGCCTTTTGTTGTTAAGACTGTGTTCCCACATGGAGCCATAGAGATATACGACCCTAAGAATGGTAATGAATTCAAGGAAATAGTCAACATCTGAAACTGTTTTTGGAATCAGTACCGGAAGCAGACACAGCCATGGGTCTTTTTGACCCAATGTATCGGTAACTCTTCCTCTCGGCCAGTTCATTTCATGCATTTATACATACATGCATACATTGGGGACGATGCATGAGACAAGTGTGGGGGAGGGTACTAACGCTTAATTTAAAAAATAAAAAAATATTTATTTTAACATAGATTATTGACTAACTGTAGTTTGTTGTTAACATAACTCACTAACCTTAGGTTATTAAACAAAAATAATAAAAATAAAAAATAAAATAAAAAATATAATATATTTTCAAAAGGAAACAATATTTTGACTTATCTTTTGAAAGAAATCCAAGTTAATATTAAGAATTAGGAAAATCATGATTAGGATTTCTAAAAGCTTGGTCAAAATAAAATAAATTGTTGGATTTTTTTAGGTATAGGAGGAAAAATTGAATAATTAATTAGTCTTGATTTTACCTTAATGAAATGTGCATACCTAATACACTTGCACATCTAGGATTCTAAGACAAAGACTCTTGTGCCTTATAAAAAATATATAATAATATAAAAAAATAGAGTTCACTAATTAAGCTGGATACATGTGCCTCAAGAAGCATAAGTATTCACGCGTAAATGAAATTTTATAAATAAATTCCTTTGTTTTGTGGCCTAGTTCACTCATGTCCTTAAGTCTGTAGAGTGTTTTCTCAGCCGGTGCACTAAAATCGACCGGTTTGGTAGCCACCGACCTTAGGCTCGCCACATGGGTGAATTAGAAAGCCTAAAAAACTATGAAATATTATCTATTTATGTACTAACACATCTAATAGTCAATTAATTAGGTATGAGGGCCTCAATAAGCCTTGATACTTATACAAAAGAAAATTAGATGAGTTGTACATATTAAATATATATATATATATAAATAATAATAATAAGGAGGCATGAGAGTCCAAGTTAAAGAATCCCTAATAAAGATTCACATTTACAAGGATGTATATGACTTAGGGTAACAAAAGAGACTATATAAAATTCAATTTTAATCCTTACCTAAAATTGATAACGAATTATTTCATAGAGACTAAGTTCAAGAATGAATAAAAATGATAATCCTAAAACTTATACATTGCTTTGTTTCTTCAAACATATTTCAAATATTTCTCTCTTTTTTTAAAATAAAAAAATTTTAAATTTAATCACTAACATTTTTCTTTTTTTCTTTTATAGATTTTGTGGGTGTAATCCACTGAAAATTCTCACGAGATAACACTCGTTCTTTAGAGGTAACCTAGAGGTTTAACGGCTTGTTGCACGTGCTCAGTGCAACCGTGATTCCTACGAAAGTGAGTTAGGATAGGTTAGTTTTTATTTTCTTTTCCTTTTTCTTTTTAGTTTTACTCGAGGACGAGCAAAAAGATAAGTGTGGGGGTGTTATAGGTAGTCAAAAGTGCATATTTATCATCATATTTTTCTACTTATTCTTTTATAAAGCACTACTATGAAACGTTTTATTTTTTAATATTGTGTAAGCCTTGAGCAATTAAAGAATAAATAAATGAAGCATAATTGAAACCCAAAAGCCCAAAAATCCAACAAGCCTAAGAAGCACAATAAATGTAGTGATTTGAGGCAATCATATTTGGAGATTGAAAGAAAAATCCAATTAAATTTGTGATTAAAAAATTATTTATTCTCCAAGTAGAAGAAAGAACATTCTCAGCATATTTAGGATTTAAATCCAAATTCTGAAAATATACCCTTTGATTATATAGCAAGATAGAGCCATAGAAGGAAACTCCAAAAGTCTACAATCAAAATTCGGATTTAGCCTGAGCATCATTTAGTAATTTGATCATAACTTTCATTATAAAAATGTAAATATAATGATTTAAGATGCTTCAGACAGAAGACTGAAAGGGATACAATTTTCCTGTTGACTACTATTTCCATTTCAATCGTTTGATATGTCATATTGAGCCAACAATTTGACAGCTAGCTGCAGCCCAACTCAATAAAATTTCCAATCAAGAGAAGAAAAGGATATTCTCAGTATATTCACAGTTCAGCTTCAAAATTTTGAGAATATACCTTTTAATTAGTCAGCATTTTGATAAGTCACTTTCCTAGGCTTCTACCTATAAATACCCCAGCAGAGGCATGAGCAGAGACATCTCAGAATACTTCCAGAGATCTCAAAGCTATAGCTTAGGTTTTTTTTAGATCATCTTTTCTTTCCAAATTTCTTGTATTATTTCTTCTTTTTTATTTATTTAGAGAAAAAGATTGTTGAAGAAGTAGAGGAGCTTTGTAATTGGTCAGTAACATCCAATAAAAGGTTCTTCATTCTTTTTACTTCCCTTGTTTTTAAGTTCAATTTAGTTTTGCTTTAACTTATTCTCTGTTCTTCTTTTAGTTTGATGCAACTTTTCTTATTCATAAAAATTGAAAATAAAAATAAAAATATGAGTAACTAATTAAACTTATAGTTTGCTAATCTCTTGATCAACCCTAATTTAGTTTAAAAGATGAACTGATGGACACCTATGCTTGTTAGAAACACTAGGATTAAATTGGTGTTCTTGAAGATGAATCAATAATTAAGTTTAACTAATTTGGGTTGCACTTTTTAAATTGTAATTCGTAGTTCATATTTAAATACTTCGATCGCATAATTTTAAGTAAACTTTTCTTATGCTATACTTTGAAATTAGGATGAACTATAGTTTAATTTTTATTAGTGCAAACTAATTAGGGTTTACAACATCTTTATTCATCTTTCTTGATTCTCAATCAAAACTCTTGGGTAGATAATTCTTCATTCAATATGATGTTTATTCTTTTAGATTAATACTTTGGTTGTGGTAGATGATTAGTAGACTATAATTCTCTTTACTTGATTAATTCTATTTCTTACAATCAATATCTTTTTTTTTCAAGCCAATTTTAGAGAAAATCGTTCCGAAAAACTTCCTTCGCATCCTTCCCTGTAGATCGACCCGTCTAGCCCTTGCTACACGGTTACATTGAGACACGACTAAGATCTTCTAATTTTAAATCTTCTTTATTATTTTCCTGTCTCAATCAGTACCTCATGCATTCATCTGTCCTCACAGCTCCAGTGTAAGGAAAATCTTTCCTAATATACGTTCGAGCTATGGACCTTTCTCTAGGGCTTTACTAGCTTAGAATAATGATCAAGAACACAAGCAGGCAATCTACTACTTGAGTAAAACTATGTTCGGAGCTGAATATTGATACAACCCGATCGAAAAAGAATGCTTGGTATTGGTATTCACCGTCCAGAAGACACGACACTACTTGGTGGGCCATACCATACACGTCATATCAAAAGTCAATCCTTTAAGATTGCTTATGACGAAGCCATCGTCACTGGATGGTCGATTGGCAAAATGGGTCATGTTGCTCTCCCAGTATGAGATGCAAATCCTGCCACAAAAAGCTTTGAAAGGACAGGCAGTGGCAGAGTAATTGGATGAGCACCCAGATCTAAGGATGACCAAATTTTATGAAGAAATCCCAGATGAGGTCATTGAAATTTGCTTGACCCAAACGTCTGCCAACTCTTCTTCGACGGCGCATCAGAATGAGTCCTCAAGGAAATATCGTAGCAGGAGTGGGGGTGGGTAGTATTTGCTTTCCCATAGAACTACATATTTCCTCATGTATTCTCATTAACTGAGCCATGTTCCAACAATGTAGCGAAAATATAATGCCCTCTTGATCGGGATGCAAATCTCCGATGAGATTAGCGTTAAAAATCTCGAAGCTTATGATGATTCAAAGCTCATCGTCAACTAAGTTCACAGGGAGTACAAAGTCAGCCATGAAGACTTAGTACCCTATTACAACGCAACTATCTATATGACAGAGAAAGTTCGACCATGTACCTCACCAGCAAAATGCGCATACAGATGCACTGGCATCTCTCGTTACTTCCTTGGCTCTTCCAGCCGGAGCGGCAGTGAAAGTACTCGCCTATAGCCATGACTTGTACTGTCCCAAAACTCACCCTAAAAAATGATCAGATTCCAGTAAGGAACCTTCAAGTTAAAGAAACTTTAGAGACTTCGGCAGGTCCAGAGCTCACGGATTGGCGATTCTCATATATTGACTGCGCATTATACGGCATTTTACCTGATGACCCTAAAAAGGTGCTGCCATTAAAAGGAAAGCCCCTAAGTTCTACTATAATGCGATCACAAGAACACTGTAACGCCGATTGCATAATGGAATCCTAATCCGCTGCTTGTCACATAAAGAGGCTCATGACAGTATGTGTGAAGCTCACCAACCTGGCCCAAAATTTGGAGATCAGCTCTGAAAGCTTGGATATTATTAGCCAAATATTATCCCTAACTCCATCGCTTATGCTAAATGTTTCCATGCTTGTTAGATCCATGGTGACTTCATTCACATGGCACTAGGACATCTTTGTCCTACAACTTCTTCCTAGCCACCATTCAAAATGTGGAGAATGGATATGGTTGGTCATGTCAGCCCATCTTCGTCCAAAAGACACCGGTTTATCTTAGCCATACTGATTACTATTCAAGATGGGCTGAAGCATCCCCTTAAGGGAGGTAATGACATCTAATGTGATCAAGTTCATTAAATATCATGTGGTCTATTGCTTTGGCGTGCCACGACAGATTGTCCATGTGATGGGACTCAGTTTGTCAGCCAAGCCTTCCAAAGATTCTGCAATAAGTTTAGGACCCAGAGTGTGGCTTCAATAACATACTATCCAGCCACTAACGGCCTTGCAGAAGTTTTCAATAAGACCATTGGGAAACTTCTCAAGAAATTTGTCTCGAAGAGCCAACCCGACTAGGATGATAAGCAAGGTGAATGCTTATGGTCTTATCGCACAATAGTGAGAACCCCAATAAAAGCTACACCGTTCTCTTTGATATAAAGGTGTGAGGTCGTACTTCCACTAGAAATTCAGATCCCATCTCTATACGTTATCTTGACAACAGAGATGACAAATAAGGAGAAGCATCGATTGCAACTCCAGGAACTGGAAGTTTTGAACGTTAAATGCCTATAAGCTCAACAGCAAATTGAGCTTTATCATGCTCAATTACCAGAGCCTTCAACAAGAAAGTCAAGGAGCGGACTTTCAAGAAAGGTTACCTTGTCTTAGCTGTCAAAAGACCCATAGTGATGACACATAAGACTAAAGGGAAATTTCATCCCAAATGAGAAGGACCTTTGTAGTAGAGTCAGTCTACTCGAATGGAGCATACCACCTTATAACTCCAAATGGCGATACGTTGATGATGCTTATCAATGGCAGATTCTTGAAGAAGTACCATCCTCAATAGGATTTTTCTCTTGATCAGGTTAACATTACACCTCTGATCAAAACTTTCAGAGCCAAGATGCTTGGAAGAGCGCTAAAGAAAAGTTTATTTCTTTAATGGATCACATTACAATAGATCATTGTCGAGCCGGTCGAATATTGGTCACATCATAATGCATGATGTAAATATCAAAGAAGAGACAAAGTGCAAAACTTCAGTTTTAGCCTTGTTACTCTTCTCTAGTTTATCTGTCAAAATTCGATGCCTTTGAAGGCTAAGGATAAAGGAAAATGTTAGCTTTTAAGTCCAGCATAAATCCTCGATAACTCATCATGATGAGGGGAATGGCATCGCTAGCCTAACTCAAATGGTAGTTGATAAAGGCATACCAAATCCGTTGATAGCTGAGGGTTTGCTAAAAATCCTAAGGAACTTAGTCCCTTTCTTTCCTCCAAAATCTCTTACCAATTCCTTGCCACGGGACAGTAGGACCACAAAAATACCAGTGTCTATTTTCCTGGCAAAATAAGCACAGATTTGTCACGTTAACAGTAAAGCTCTGGCAAGCCATTTTCTTCAATCTCCAATAGGATTCGTCAAGTTAATATTACACCTCTGACAATTTATTCTTTTTCTCCTCTAAAATCTCTTACCAATTTCCTCCTGCGGAATGATTGGACCACAAAAATACCTGTATCTATTTTTCTGGCGAAATAAGCATAGACTTGTCACGTTAACAATAAGCCTCTGACAAGTCAATTTCTTTAGTCTCCAATGGTGTCATGGGGTTCGGCAAGTTAATAATACACCTCTGACAATTTATTCTACTTCTCCACAAAGTCTCTTACGAATTCCCTCCTATGGAGTGGTAGGTTCACAAACTTAATAACTATTTGTTAACATCATACTTGTAACAGTGAAAAGTTCCAATACTCCCCAGCAAGTTCAAACTTTCACTTGTCAACTCCCTTATATGGAGTCACAAGTCCTCAAAATTGTCAAGTTAACACTACACCTCTGACGTTCCAAACTTCACTTGTCAATTCTTCTCAATAGAATGACAAGTCCTTAAAATTACTCATATCGCAAGTCAACCCTTGTTGTCATATTAACACTACATCTTTGATAAATTACTGTTAAATTTAATATTACACCTCTAACAGTGATCAAGTTGCTGCCAACTTCAATATTAAACCTCTGATTGTCACTTTTCCAGGCTTCCATATCGGAAGCTGAGATCAGTGATGCAAAGTTTAACATCACACCTCTAGCATCAAGTTTATTATTAAGTTCAACGATACACCTATGACAACGACTTTCCCTCGAACTTCCGTATCGAAGTCGAGATGACTAGTGCTAAGCTCAAAATTACACCTTTAGAATTACCTCCATTGTCAAGTTTAACACTACACCTTTGATAATGGTATTTTTAGTTTTCCCCAATCGAATTGAAATTCCTGTGGAGCTAACTTAACATTACACCTCTATCTCACATCCTTGTCAAGTTAATATCACATCTTTGATAAGATTCAATCTAACCCGTTAAGTTAATATCACACTTCTGATAGTAAAAAAATTCTTAGATCCCTGATGGGTCTAGTCTTACTTGTTATTTTCGTCCATAGAATGGCAGGTCCACTTAAAATCACTGTTAGATTAATATAACACCTTTAACAGTATTTTCCCAAATCCCCAGCCGAATTTTACTTACGTTAATACTAAACCTCTGATGAAGACTCAATCATAATCCTTCGCAGAATGAAAACTTCTCTTGTCATTTTTATCCATAGAATGGTAAGTCCATAAAACCTATTCCACTCCTGTTAAGTTAATATCACACCTCTAACAAACACCTTTGTAAAATTCTTGAATGGAATTTTCCAACTTTGACTTGCTAAATTAAATATTACACTTTTAGCAAATCAAACATAATAACTTCCACTTGTCTGATTTTCAATGCAAGAAGGAAGTCAAGGCAAATAAGAAGGCAGGAAAAAGTGCCACTTTTATTGATATTCAAAAATATGACAGTGATACAAAATGTTCTCTTATACAATAAGATTGAGTGTTACAACAAAGAAGTACAAAAAGTCCCTCTTTCTCAGCGAAAGGTTGCACTCACTCTTTGAAATATTGAAGATACATAAAGTTCGTCTTCTTGACTGTGGCTGCGAATAGCATATCAAGTTCCTCTCCTCTTGAGAATAACGGCGTTTTTCGAGGTCAAAATTTATGGGAGCATTCTGATTCCACCCGACCGACTGGTACGAAGGTCTTCACGAGGCCGTAATCCTTCGCTTAATGGAAAGCTCCGCCACCAAAATGTCATCTAATGAGCATGTGTTTTTCATTGCTATCACTTTTTTGAACAAGATTGGTGAACGGAGGATCTGAGACCTTACTGGTGACGTCTTCTTTCCTGTGACCTTCAAATGCGCCATGCTTATTGTAATCAGGAATAATCCGAGATCTTATTATGCATCATGTCCAATAATACCTTGATGTGTATCGAGAACCGTGCGAATCTTTCTCGCCCTTGGACAGAAATCCTGAGTTCTCAAGTGTCGCCTATCGAACAAGCTAGCTGCTTCGTATCTCCTTCAATGAACGCGGTAAAGACACTGGAACCAGCACCATTGATATGGTCAAGACCTGCAAGAAGTAAAAAACTCGAGGGTTAAATTTTTGCAAAGACAGAAAATATGAATCCAGAAGCACAGATGCGGGTTTAAAGTCATGAACTCTAGATGCGAGTCTTATACGAGAATCTCGAGTTTAAAACTTCAGGACACAGAGTTTACCTGCTCTGCAAAGATAGAAAATATGGATCCGAATGCAAGCCTAATATTAGATTCGCGTCTAGTGATTGAAATGCGGGGCATATTTAAAGGCGCAGATACGGGTCTTAAAACTTTTTAAAGTTACTCCAGACGCAGATAATATAGATTCACATCTAAGACTTCAAGACGCAGAGTTCACCACGCTCGCATCTAAGATTTTAAAAGAGCATATAAGGATTTTAAGACGCAGAGTTCATCACATTCGCATCTAAAAACTTCAAAAAAAGCAGACACAAGTCTTAAAATTTTCTAAGTCATGAATTCCAGATGCGAGTCTTATATACAAGAGCTCACATATAGGGCTTCAAAATGCAGAGTTCACCACACTCGGGTCTGAAAAACTTGAGATTTAGAAGTCAACAAACTCGCATTTCATCAATTAACACGAGGATCGCGTTTGCAGATCATGGACTCATGGATCTCAAATCGACTATCTAAACTTCAAGAAAGAGGTTTTCATAAGTTTCAGAAAGAGATCAAGAGACAAAATCTCTTCATAACCAGGCCAGAGCATCAAAGAAACAAAGCATTATCATGCCAAAAGTCATTTCCTACCTGAATAAAAGTTCTCTGAAGGGTGGACATTATCTGTCGAGACACTACCATGAAAGCACCTGAAGGGATGCTTTTTGATTTTGAAATCACTTAATAGTGATAATCTTCAAAGAAGATTGCAAGAAAGCATCAAAGTTTTGGGTTCTCTTAAAGAACTCTAAAAGTTTTTCAAAGCACATGTCCGTGAAGGAAAACAGTTACGACAAATGACTTTTAAGAGGCTCATCGCCTATTTATTTGCTCGCTAATGGCCATTAATTAATGGCAAAAAAATCAAAGTCGTTTTTAAAGGCCAATTAATAGCCTAAATTCACTACGCGAATATCAAATCAGTCTAAGTGAAACACGTGGCTTTTTGCTCCAAGAAATCCCAACAACATACGTCCCCAACCCTTAACAACAACTTTGCCTCGAAAGATCCATCGAGATCTTCTTGTCTCTATAAACTACATGCGACGCTTTAAGGGCCACGTTTTGAAGTCCGTGTCCCTTTGAAAACAAAAGGTTGTGTTTCCTCAATAGAATAAGGACCGCGTCTTTAACATCAACGTCGCGTCTTGAAGTCCGCGTCCTTCCACAAACTGAGGGTCGCGTCTCTTCTCAATCCAAGGCCGCGTTCTCTCAATAATTCAGGGTCGCATCCTCTAAGTGAATTTGAGCCGCGTCTCTCAATAATTCAGAGCCACGACATCCAAGTGAATCAGAGCCGCATCTCTCAACAATCTAGAGTTGTGTCCTCTTAACAATGCAGGGTCGCATCTCTCAATAAATCAGAGCCATGTCTCTCAATAATTCAGAGCCGCGTCCTCTAAGTGAATTAGAGTCGCGTCTCTCAAGAAATCCAAAGTCGTGTCCTCTTAACAAATTAGAGTCGCATCTCTTAATAATTCAGAGTCGCCTCCTCTGAGTGAATCGGAGTAGCATCTTCTTAGCAATTCAGAGTCGCGTCTCTCAATAACTCATGGTCGCATCTCCCCTGCAATTCAGGGTTGCATCTCACCAACAAACTAAGTACTGCCTGAGTTTCTTCTCTGTAACTCATATTCACATCTCAGCAAATAGCTAAGGACTGTATCTCTATAATGGTTAAGAGTCTCGTCTGTAAGAGCTGCGTTCTCCCACGTAACAAAGAGCATGTCTAATTCTCAAACACAAAAAAGGAATAAAGATGAGACAAAATTTGATAACTTTTTTTATTTATATCAATATGATAAAAGTGATACACGAACTTTCTTATTTGATAAGTGGAGTGTTACAAAAAAAGGAGGAGAAATACAAATAAAGGGAGATGCAAAAGGAGGAGGGCTAATTCCACTCAGCCAAAGAGTAAATCCGGTCCCAGAGGCGCTGCATCTCATGCTGGTATGCCTTCTCAATCTCTACCCAAACTTTAACCCTCAATTCTTTCTCTGATAAGAATTTCTTCGTGGCCAACTATGCTTGAAGAGATTCCAACTTGGAAGGAACAAGCAGTAAGATCTTCTTGGATCTGCTTCTTGGTAGCCTCTAGCTCCTCCAGTCTTTTTCTTGCAGCAGCAAGCTTTTGCTCATTTATCTGAATCAAGGCTTGCGCCTTGGCAATAGCTGCCTAAGCAGTGGATATAACTTGCTTTGTGTTCTATGTGATGACCTCAGATTCTATGGAGTCGTCCATCAATTTTTTATAGCTAGCTTGGAAGTCATTGAGGTGATGGGCCTCCTCAGCCATCTGCGCCTCTATCTCTTGCCGCTTGCATTCTTAAGCAGTGAGGAGCTTATTCAACATCAGTCGAGCCTCAACACCCACCTAGTCTTCTCTAGGGCTTAGTTCCTTCAAGCATATCCTTAGCTGTTCGACTAGCGTCAAATATGTCCTAACTTGCTCTGAGCTTCCAGTATGACGAATGTTCTCGATCTGATTTTCAAGAAGCATTTTGGTAAACTCGAAGGAACTTCTCCCAGAAAGAACCAATTTGATGTAGGACCTCATGGAGGTGAAGAATTATTGCACCATCTGATGTGTCAATTCTTCTATGATATCCAAGCTGGAGCGATTTCTGTTGGTGCACTCCGGATCCCCTTTCTATAATTGTGCGTACAATATCCGTAGAGGCGGGAGCCATCTCATTTGGTGCAGAGACGAGATCAGTAGTAGGTTCTATCAACGCTGAGGTAGTGGCCGGTAACTCCAAGACTGTTACTATGGTAGCCTCTGAAGCAACAACCGCAGGGATAAACTCCATAGTACTTAGTTCAGCTGTTGAAGTTTGAAGTACGTTGTCCTCTGTGCCAGTGCTTGGCATGGCTTTTCCACGTGAGCCAGCCTAGTACTCTCTGCAATCATATCATCGATGTTAGCAATAACGATGAGAATGGGAGTATATAAAGAATCTTTGTTCTCTTACCAAGCTCAGGATCCAAAGACGGTAGATCCTTTGGCAGGTTGCTCTAGGATGTGGGTCCCTCGGTTACGGTTGTTATACCCTCAGAGATCATTCCAGTAGCAGGAACTTTAAGGCCCTCCGGCTGGACCAATTCCTTAATCATCTCCTCAATATGGGAGAAGGTTGCAGCCTCAACACCGATAGCCACTCTCGTAGGTAAAATTCAAATGAAGTGTTAAAATATTTGCCCAAATTGATAGGGGTAATAGTCAAGAGGCATAGAAGAAATACCCTCAGTTCTGATGATCTCTCTTGATGGTCAAACCATTGCAAGAATATACACCTGTATCTCTTCCTCTGAAATATGCAGAAACTTACTTGTGTCAGGAAGAGCAGGTTCATGGCCGAAGTCAACTACGTCTCCCGAATTGCCGCTGTGCTCTTCAGACGACGAAGGTGACACATGAAACAAGGAGGCCTTAGTAATTAGGACTTTCCCACTCAGAACCCCGGTGGTAGGGTGGGGCTCCACAACACGGGAAGTAGGCATAAGATGCGGGGAGATCCCGGTTATTGTGCCTCCATCCTTCTTTTGTTAGCCGAAGAAGATGCCGTCCAAATTGAAACTCCCGGTCGATATAGAATTTCAACCTCAGCTTCTCCGTCACTTCTTCTGGTCGTTCTGCAACCACAATACCTTCGGCCACAATGGACTGGCCTACAGACTCTGCCTCCGCCAAGACTGCGGGCCTCTACTGTGCAAACCTCAGGGACGAAGACCCGGGACTGCCTCCTCTTCTTCTTCTTTCTCGTCCTGCTCCTTAGTATCAGAAGGAATTATTTTGGGCATCTGTGATGAAGTTATTGCCTCAGATCCTTTTCTTGCCTTCTTTTGGCTCGGTTCACCTTGGGAATCAGAGGCTCAAGGATGCTTGGGCATAGTTGCTGAGTCCTCCGAATGGGGTATTCGTTTGCAGCTCCTGCTCTGGACTCTGATCCTGAAGCTGCCTCTATTTTGCCAGTCCCTTCCTGGCCTCCTTTTCGGCCTCCCTCCCGGCCTCCTGGTACTCGCTCATCTGTCACATGCGGCTCTTGAACCCGACTTGACTTTATATGATACCTTAATACCCTTGATACAAGAGGTATTCATTCCAAAGCCGGGTACCTTACTGGCGATGAAGTATCGTGTGCAGAAGTCGAGGCTTGTATAATAATTAGGCATCTTGTGAGGTAGGCCAAAGACGGCCCTGTCCCCCTGGCTACACTATAATATCATGCCCGAGCACCTTAAAACAAGTTGCTGCTAAAGCGAAAGCTAGTGTTGGGGTTGCCAACATATAATTGATCGTAATCGAACTGCCTAGCAAAACGGTTGGGCATGTAAGGCTTGATTGTGCATGAATCACCTTACCGAACGACCAAGTATCTAGGCTGGATGTTGATGAGCCACCAGTAGACTCCAGATGGTAGCCTCGTGAACTCGTTCGGGCCTGCAAGGTCAGTAAATTTGTTCCTGTATGATGCACCAAAAATCTCAGGGAAGCATCAATCAAGCTGAGAGTTCGAGCTGCTCAGAATGGCTTTTCGAACATAGTACATATAATACTGCGACCAGCTCGAACTCTCCAACCTCTACACAGAAGTGATGAAGCCTTCTGAGGGAGACATTGCCGTCATCAACAACAGGCAATACATGACGTACCAGGCCATTAGGTACGTGTAAGGAAGCTCGACTCTGGGATTGGAAGTCCTCACTTCTAGCCTCCCCTCTGAGTCCACCACTTGCCTGCACTGGGAATCTACAACAGCCTCCACTTGACACAAGCTTTTTGTCAGTGCCTTAAGCCACCTTGGATGTTGTCCACCATAGCTTGAAGGAGAGATATCGACTTCTCGTGCATTAACAGAACCACCAGATACACCACATCGACGATAATCACTTCGTGCAGCAGCATCGGTACCACGCAATGTTTCAGACACAACATGAGAAAGCCCGCCAATAGAGCCCAGTCAGATATCGAGATCTTAGCCTGATGATTAAATCTTTCAAAGACCGTGTCTGGCTTGAAAGTATTCTCGTTAACTTATGGAGGCACTGATCCTCTTAGCAATCTCTTCATCAATGCTAGAAGCCAGACGGGTCACTGGCCTAGAATTATCATTTATGTCATTGAAAAGGTAACTCGCCAGGACATCGGCTTAACGCCCCTATTCCTCCAGCTAGTCGTTTCCCCACAAATGTGAAAATGGCATAATACTTCCCAGTAAGTCTCGTACACCTGAGAATCCTCCTTCTTCAGTAAGTGAAGCTCCTTGATAGTTAGGATATACTCTTCATATAGAGCATCTCTAATCACTAGCCCTGAAATCTTGTACAACTCATGCAGAGCGAGCCCCATCTCTCCAACTGGGGTGAAGAACGTGCCTGTAGGGGAATTGTAACACTCCTAGACACCGTAAAAGTGGTGAGACTTTGCGGGATGCCATATTGAACGATCCAATAGCCTGGTGCAATCCCGCTTGCTTCAACAAGTCCTCGAGCTTTGTGAGAACAAAGCCTACCATCTTGCCCCACCATGACTTCTCCGAAGAGTAGACCCACCGGCGAACGAAAATCAGAGGGAAAGTCACCCCTCACCTTCTGGAATTGATTGATGAAATTGGCGGCTATTTGAGGTCTCATCTGTCAGTTACTTAGCCCTGACCAGCCCGAGATGTAGCCCAAATACATCTCTCTCGTAACTGGTAGTGTAAGTTTCATTCACGCCCAGTTTGTCGAGGACACGCCGGAGATAGACTTAGAGAGGTCCCACTCCATTGCGCAGCTTACCGACATGTGATGCAGATACACCAAGGGGCTCTCCATGTTGGAAAGAAAGAACCTCATGTCCCTGATTTTGGAGCCATTTATAGTCTCCATCACACAACATCCTGTCGTCTTCAGTAATGGCATCACCGAAAAGAAGTCGGCTTTCTTCAGTGCGATACGGGTGTCAGACTCAAACTGCCCATTAGTCATGATCTTCTGGAAGGTCAACATACTAGGGTTGTTGAGCCTGTCTCGATGCTTTCTTGATTTCAAAGAAAACACTGGAGCAGCCTCATAGAGAATGAATGTAAGGTTAGGATTGGCTCCACTTACATGCCCAAAGTGACACTTTTTGGACAGAGGATTCGATAAGTATCACACTGCAAAAAGGATAATACAATAGTCAGCAACTTGAAAATTATTTAAGTGTTGAAGCTCAAATGCAAGGTTCACCTCAGAACCGCGTCTAATGACTGAGACGCGAAGCTCATTAAAATCCGCATCTAAACTCAAAGACATGAGGCTCACATGGAGTCTGCATTTGAAACTCCACAACATAGAAATTTCTCTAAGTTCTGACTCAGATGCGAGACTCAGTGAAACTCATGTCAAACCTCAGAAACGCGAGGTTCACATGAAGTCCGCGTCTGAACTTCACCGCTTAGAGAATTCTTTATGTGTTGGGATTAAACACAAGGCTCAATAAACCCGCGTTCAACAAACAGAAACAGACCCAAGCTGATGAAGCAAAAACGCAGAGGTTGTCAAACCTGCGTCTTGCCTACAAGTGCAAGAGTCACATCTAAAAATCAACATGGGCGTGAGCCTCGCATTTGCGGTTTAACTCCGAAGAAGCTTAAGAGTTAAGATAACTCTTTAAGTTCTTTAATGCTAAAAACAGATTTGGATGGTCTTGTTACCTGATATAGGAGCCTTCTATGTAGAAGAACCTCCCATTTGAACCTCTAGAGCGATAGCGCTCGAGGATAAAGCCACAGGCTTGGTCTTTGGGGCCATTTTGATTGTCAATTCTGTAGAGAAGATGAAAAAAAGAAGAAAAGGCTTGAAGCCTTTTTTAAGCTCTTAAGTTCTGGATGCAAAGTTCAACGGAGAAGAAAAGAGTCTAATGATGACTCTTGAAAGACTGCTATCTTTTTATAGACACAGTAATCAGCCAAGATATGCGACCGTATCTCGAGACCGATCATCGTCAAATGCGTGGCTACGCGCCCAGAACACCGATCTCACATTTTAAGAGAACAATGTCTGTCTAAGCGTTGCTAGACGCATGGCAACGTGCCCAGGATGCGGACCTCACATTTTAAGAGAATATTATCTCTTCAAGCTCCGCTAGACACATGGCAACGCTCCTAGAATGCGAGTCTCTCATTTAACAGAGCTGCGTCTCTTTAGGAAAGTGAGGTCTACGTCTCCACCTCGAAGTCTGTGTCACTTCAACAAAGTGAGAGCTGCGTCTCCACTTCAAAAACTGTGTCTCTTCAGTATTCACTTGCTAGCATCTTTACAAACTAAGAGAGTTGTGCCTCTGTTCCCAGTGAGAGTTACAAGTTCGCATTTGTAACGCTCAGAGCCGCGTTTCTGCATCAAGTGAAAGGTGCATTTTAACTTTGAAGGAAACTCGCACCTTGGCAAAACAGTAGAGCCACGTCTCTTCAGCAAAGAGAAGTCTGTGTTTCCACATTAAAGTTTGCGTTACTTCAACAAAGTGAGAGTTACATCTCCTCTTTGATGTTAGCATCTCTTCAATGAATGAGAGTCACGTTTGTATATCAGACGAGGTCCGCGTCTCCAAGGCAACATGACCTTTGTGTCTACAAGACCTATATTCAGTCTTTACTTCTGCAATCAATTCAATAGTACACTTGGGAAAGCAGATATTATCCCAGTTTAGCAGTACACCAACAACTAGCTTAGAGTACCGACGGGGTCTGGACTGCGTATCTAGACACTCATAACGATCATCTCTGGAGGCTTCAAAGAGTATAACAGTACACTCATGAAGACCAAGATCCAGACAAGATCGAGCTCAAGGTTCTTAAAAGATTGCCAGTCCAGTTTTGAGAGCTTGCTATCAATAGAAAAGTCTAAAGTGTTTCAAAACCCGTCCTAGTCAATCGTGGAGTTTTGAAAACTTTAGAGGGCATTCTGTAAAGTCTAAAAATCACTGAAGATAAGTCATCAGATAGCAGAGTCCATACTTCAGACGCGAGACTAATCAAACCATTTATGCAATGCCAAGACGTAGGGCTCGAAGCTTGCATCCTTACATCACAACAATGCCGAGATGCAGAGTTCGAAGCCCGCGTCTCAACATCATTGTAATTCTGAGACGCAGACCTCGAAGCCTCCATCTTAACACCACTGCCGCGTCTCAACACTACTGCAATGCTAAGACGCAGAGCTCGAAGCCCGCGTCTCAGCACAACTGCAATACTAAGAAGCAGGGCTCGAAGCCCGCGTCTCAGCACCACTTCAATGCCGAGACGCAGAGCTTAAAGCCTACATCTCAGACGCAAAGCTCAAGATATGCGTCCATCATCACATCAATAAGGGAATACAGAGTTTTAGGCTCACGTTTTAACACTATAGCAGTGCCCAAATACGCTCGAGGCCGCGTCCAACGGCATCTCAATGGCTACACACGGAGCTCAAGCCCGCATTTTAACTGCAAGTGAACTCCACGTCTCAGTTGTAATTGCGCTCATTACTGGGTCAGTTACTGCACATGTAATGAGGAAAAATAAATCCCATCAGGGTGAATTTTTAGGGGACAATTTTACCCTTGAAATCCCTATAAATAGTTCAGTTTGCTATAGAAGAGGGGTTGAAATTTTCAGCTGAGGAATACTGATAAAGAGTTAAACTCTTCTACCAACTTGCTGAGTTCCAGTTTTTACCTAAGTCTCTTTAAGATTTTATTGGATAAGAGTTGTGCTACTCCATCCGTAATCTAAGGAGAAGATTTCTAGAAGAGTTTGATGTTCACTCGGTCAACAAAAAATAAGATTTACTTTCCACTGCTATGCAAAGAACCTAGCCTTAAATAAGTGAAGATCCAACCATTCTTCCCTCTTTTGTAATCAGATTATTAATCCATTGTAATTTTCTTTACAATCAAATAAAGATTTTAGATGTCCTTTAATTTTTTGTGAGAAAACACTCCTGCTTGGAGGTTTTCCTTGTGATTGTCTTCATAAAATTCTAATGGCGAGGGACACATGTCTTGTTCCTAACATGGGTCAGATTTTGACCATTACAGATGCCCCCTCCACTTCCTATTTCTCTCGACTTCGGGGGAAAGAGTTGAGCGGCATGAATATATCCTAATTCAAAAAGTTAAGGCGTCACATAAAATCTGAAGGGTCTTGATCAATGCTTGGCCCTTTTTGGAACCTAGTGAAGACAGCTAAGTAATTAATGACCTAAAATCTTGACTTTGTAATGAAGGAGATCTGTGGTAGGATTGAATCGAATCTGGTTGATTTGACATGCCAAAAAATCTGGGATTCAAACCATCTCTACAGATGTGAAAGTTTTGAATTCGAGGCAGTTTAGCTTCTGCATTTATAAACAGGGCGTATTATAAAAGTAGGAGGCCCATCTTCAGAAGGCTTTCTTTGCCCGCTGATATTTCTTACTCTAGTGGATTGAGTTGTTCTTTCTTTGCTCGATGGAAAAAGATGGAGAGGATGCCAATGATGAAGACGGTGGTTGTATCCTATCAACCCCCTTGCCATGTAATTTTGATTCTCGTAATGACCTGGTCACGAAACTTTGGTTCTCGTGACAAGGTCTCACCACCAGAGAGGAATAGATCGGGCTCAAGCTCTAAATTAATTTGCTCAAACATATCTCTCTTAGTGAGGGTGCAAATGGGGTGAGGTTTTTCTTGGGTGGAGATGGTGTTGGATCCTAATTCCATTGCCGTTATCCACTTTTTGAACTCTTCGCTTCGGACCTGATCCCGTGGTCCTCGCATTGAGAGATTCTTTTCTTAAGGGATGCCTGAGAAGGAAACATGGGTGAATGACTTGGGATGATGTGATGCCCGGTTTTAGAGGCTCCTGGATACTTGTTCAGAAAGGAGGTATCATGATGTGACATCATCATGTTCTTCACGTCCTGGATAGGATTATATGGCTGCCTTAGAGGCGTGCTCTACTCCAAGAGATAGAGATGGTTCTCCATTCAAGAACCTCCTATTTTTATGCAGGAACCTTCAAAGGCTTCCTTCAGAGTCTGCTAATGGTGGTGTGAACAATAGGATCACGCCTGCATGAAACACTCCCCGATTGAAGTATCTTTGTTTGCTTCAGCATCACGAATTTTGGCGAGTCTGAGTCAGGATATGTTTATCTATATTTCTTTTCAAAAAAGCAAACACAAACATATATTAGACCTCGTATTACTCTTATAAGATGTAATTGAGTATGTAATTGAATGGACATAATCAAAAAAAAATTTGTAGTAAAAGTGATTTTGGAATGTAAATAGAGATGTGTGTTTAGATCTTGCCTGATTTGCCTTTGTTTGTATTATTTGAAAGCATATATATGCTCCAGGATTTGACTTTGATTTCTGAAATGTTCAAGGGATGACTTCGTGCACTCTCCAAGTGGTGATTTGTTCCACAGTGATTTCTGTATGTCTTGTCATCAGAAAATCATTGGACGTGTAACCACATCAGATCGGTACATCGAGGGGATAATCAAAACAAGGAAACTCTCATGAATATACATGTTCGCGTATGGCCATAGTCCATAGTACCTGTAAGAAAGTTGGTCTGAGGTAAGGGATATCCTAACAACAGATTAGATGCGTATGTTCTGGATAAAAGCCCCTACTCGGTTGATGATTCAGTACCTCCAACATGGAAGCAAGCCCGATAGCAGAGTTGTCCTATCGTGTGGGGCATTTCGCGTCAATGGAGTTGTCTCCTGAGTGGGGAAAAAACCTACAACGGAATATGTATGTATGTATTCATCCGCCATAGGTTCAAACAAGGGGAGCTCATAGGCTTGCTTTATCTGAGTGGGAAAAATCCCATCAGCGGAACAGACGGCGCCTCTGAAAGGGAAAAATCCCAACAGGAAAGTGGGGACTATGAGTGGAGGAAATCTCACAATCGAGGGTTTCAACTCGTGTAGGACGATCGGAAAGACCCGTAGACATGTGCCAGTTCCTATACTATGCTATGGGACAGGGTCTGACACTGCGCCATGGATACCGAGTGGGGAAATTCAATCTTGGTGCGGGTTCTTACACCGTGCTATGTAGCGGGTTTTGACACCGCGCTGTGGATACCGAGTGGGGGAAATCATAACTCTATGCGGGTTCTGACGTCGCACTATGGAGCGGATTCTGGCATCATGTTATGGAAGGATGAAAATCAGAACTGCCTCCGAGTTGGGGTACATCCCATCATCAGGGGTTTTTCTTGGCTGCCTCTGAGTAGGGGATATCGCATCATTGGGGCATGTAGTTGCATGTATGTCAGCATCTATATTAACATTTTCATGCAGGGGCTCATCCCGTCTAGGAGCGTACATATGTGATCCTCCAAGTGGGGGCATATCTCATCAACAGAAGACCATAAATCAGCCTCCGAGTGGGCGAAAATCCCATCATCAGTGCGTTATGGGTGGATGGTCGCTGAAACCACCCCCAAGTGGGAGCACATCCCATCATTGGGGGGTTGTCATGGCTTCCACCGAGAAGGAAAATTCCATCATCAGAGCGCATATGGATGGCTATATCTGCAAAATATAAACATGGAACAACATTTATTTAAAATTCAATACAATGAGAGGGTTCAGAAGGGTGTAAACTGCCAGAAGGGGAGTCTGGCAGTTTAGTCGATCATCTTGTACTGAGCAAGCTTATTCTACTCTTAAAAGGATGGGGCATTCAACTTCCGTGAAATTGCCTCTGGGGGAGGACGTGTTCCTTAAGGATGCCTTACTGGAGGAGCTCTTCCAAATATCTTTGGAGGGCCCAACAATGGATGGTTTGGTGCCTTTTACAATCGTGATACGAGCAGTACTCCTCCGACCCAGTTAGTAACGAATTGGGCTGGATTGGCTTTAGGCGTCGGACCCATGGTTGATCTTTGAAGGTGTTGAAAACTTCATCGATCAGGTGACAAAAAATTGAGCGAAATAAAATTTCTTTGAGTGGATGAAAGATTACAATGGAACAAATTCTTATTACAAAAGAAAGAAGGGTTTGAGTGGATTTTCCTTTGTTTATAGTCGGGTTCATGATGTAGCGATGGAGAGTGAATCTTGTTCTCCCTTGATGCATCAAGCTTGTAGTTTTTCTTTAGATCTTCTTCTTTTCTCGTTTAAGGTACACTGGTAAGGTATGAACCTCAATCAATAGTTAAAATCTCAAAGAGATTAGAAATTCAACTTGTACTCAACAAATTAGTAAAGTTTTCTCTTTCAACACACTGTGTGCTCAGTAGCCTTATGCTCAGCTTTAGTTTTTGGTGGTTATCTAGCTTCAAGCATCAAACATCAAGTATGCCATTTAGATATGCTCCTCCTCTAGCTCTTAGCTTCTTGGGGCCTCCTCTCTTCTCTTAAAACTTCTCACATCTATTTATATAAAGTCTGAGCTGTAACCAACCCCTTAAATCTCTCCATTAATGGGGATTAATTTCTCATTAAGTGGAAGAAAGTGGGATATAACTGACCCAGTTTGTGGCTGTCAGTTACAGAAGAGATGCGGATATTACGTTGGATGCAGACCTCACTCTGATGAAGGAATGAGGAGCTTACAGCCTCGCGTGTTGAGTTAAAATACGGAGCTCACAGGCTCTATATTGAGTTGAAACATGGATCTCACATGCTCACGTGTTGAGTTGAAAACACAGAGCTACGCAGGCCCTTATTTTGAGTTGAAAACATGGAGCTACGCAGGTTTGCTTTTTGAAGAGAAGTGCGACTGTAGTGTTCAGCACAGAACCTGACCTTCGCATTTTTTGTTAATGAAGTGTGATATTATCGTATAAGTTGAAATGCGACTCTCGTGCTAGGAATGAGGTCTGCGTCTGAGTTTTGTAAATGCGACCTTTGTGTTTGACAAAGGACGCGAGGTCCGCGTTTGGGTTGAGACGTGACCTTCATGTCTAGCATCAGGCCTGCATCTGAGGCTTAGTCTTCCACAATTTTTAGACAGCCTACACAACTCTCTCCAAAGTTTTTGAAACCTCATGGTTGACTATGAAGGATTTTAAAATACTTTGGACTTCATATTGGCTTGGGCCTTCGAGATTAGGCTGGCAATCTTTTGAAATGCCCGTAGCTTGATCTTGTCTGGATTCTGGTCTTCGTGAGTATACTGTTAAACTATTTGAAGCCTCAAGAAAGTATCACTGTAAGTATTCAGAAGCACAGTCTGAAACTTTTCTGAGCTTTGACTTGCTTGTCGGTGTACTATTGAACCGATTGAGTTATTAACTTTTTCTATTAGTGTACTATTAAACTATTCGTAGAAGTTAGATTCCAGTCAGCAAGTCTATTGTGCTTATTTTTCTTTCTATTTGGAACATCAAACAGACCAAAGCGATGACTTTTGATTGTCAGAGGTAATGGTTGACTTAGCAATTAAACTTTGGATAATTTTGTTGGGAAAGCTGAATAAGAGAGAAGTTACAGTCAGATACAAGTATATATTTCTTGGTTCGAGCACCAAGCTCTACATCCCTACCTTCACCTAGAAGGATTTCAACTCTCTGCACTAAAGACTTCACAAAGGATACAAACCTAATTCTTTACACAAGAGGAGGCACAAAGCCAAGGCACAAAGTTGATGCACAAAGCAATCACCTCTATGCGAGAGGAAAGGCACAAATCAAAGCACAAAGTAATAGAGTGATTACAACACTTGGTGATCACAAAGATCACAAATAACACCTCTCAAAATACAAGATTCTAGATGATAGATTTTGCAATAAGTAGCTCAAGCTTATGAGAAAACAAACATTTTGAAAATGAAATACAAAAGAAAATACTTGGAAAAACCTCTTGAAAGATATAGGAACTTGAAGAGCACAAATGAATATGCGCATGAGTATTTGTGTGTGTTTCAGTTGTACAAGAGACATGAGTCGTGTTTGCAGAAGACCCGGAGCCGATCCGAATTTGTGTTCATAGTGTACCGATACGTCAGGCAATTTGAAGACTGGTCCATGGGATGATTCGGAGACTCATATCAGTTCGTGTAGTTATGACCAAATGGCGATTAGAATTTAAAATTACGTCATTTTTTTGTTTGAGTAGTACATGATGTACTTCCAGGAGTTTTTTTATTCCATGGGAACGACAAACACAAATAGTATTTGACAATATACTGATGAAATGGTTTAGATTGTTTAGAGATAATTGATGAACGTGACAGTCATAAAAGTCGGATCACCTTGTTGCACCGCAGATTCAATGCTACATGCTCTTGCAATCTTCCAAGCTTACTCTTGCAACTGTGTCTTCTGCTCGTTCACCTTGTAAGACTAGTTACTAAGAAGTTTGACTTTGAGTTACTCCTATTTAAGTTACGACTATAGTTTGCAGGTTGTAGCGGCAAGTCTCTACCAGTGTAGATTGTGTCATGCCACTTGCACATCAGAACGCCATAATCCGAAATCTCTCCACAAACACTATGATTGACTCTCTTTTCTTTTACTTTGTAGCAAGGAAAGTTGGCACAGATACTTCAGTATCATCTTTGAAGAATCGCGCCAGAAAGAGCTTCTCGAGGTCAACCTATTTCTTGATAGGGCCAGTAAGAAGCTTCATGAACTATTCAAAGGCAACCCCCTTGATGGTGTTGATGAATAAATGAGCTATGATGGCATCATTTGATACTACATTCCCTGTTTGATATTTGAAGTAGTATATATGTTGGTTCAGCGAACCTTTACCATCAAAGGAGTGCAAATTCGGTTCCTAGAATCTAGGAGGAAAGGGAGCTGAATCCCACTCGATCGGGTATAATCTGACCACCCCTACTTCTTGAAATTACTTCGATTTGAGAGAGTCTCCAGGTGTTTCTCAAGCTTGTTCATCTTTTTGGCATGATTGTCTTCTGAATTCTCTAATTTTTTTGAAAGAAGACTAAGGAATTTCATATTCAAAATGGTTCTCATTGCCAACAGAGCGTTCATAGGTAGAGTTTTCATCCTCCATCTCTTTACCTTTGCTATTGTGTAACGCCCTGATCCTGAGGGTACGGAGAAGTTACTACGACGTATATACGTAGATCAGAAATACCCAAACTTATATACGCTAAGTATTAGTACAGGAAAGAATCAAAGTACGGAAGCACGTGGTACATTATACATTTCAACATATGAGTACAATTATAAAGTTATCACCAGATGCGATAAATATTACAAGAATATTACATCACCAATATGGCGTAAATGCGAGAATACAAAGGATGTACAAGTATAAACAGTACAAATGGCACTCACGAGTTACAACAGGAAAAATTGAGAGACACGCAAGGGGGCCTGGAAGGATAGGGTTTTGGACGGTCTGCTGGGGATCCACGCTTCAGCTGCGCTACTCTGATCAGCAACTAGGAGAATCCATAATTTTCAAGCTCCAAAACCTGGACATGAGGATCCAGAGGAGTCAGAACTCTCCGGCGAGTGGTGATGCGAAAGCCAGATGGCGTGCTGAGATAAGCACATGTGTATCGATAAATCCGAATCATAAACATGTATTGAAATCTGTGTCGTGGGCACAAGCATACAGGAGCAAGTAGATATAAAGCAAGTGATATCAAGTAGGGAATACTCATGGTATGGTAAGATAAGAGCAGGAGACTGGTGGAATAGAACACAAGTGGTAAAACAGGATGTAAGCGGGTATAATATAGTAATCATAAAACCAGAAATCCAAAGTAAAACTCGATGAAAGCAATTGTGGCAAGACAAGTGGTATAACCAAGTTTGTAGAGCAACATAACAAGTTATTATCTTGGCATCTTATTATTATTATTACTCGTCTGACCCATATATCTAGGTATGTGTCCTGGTATCATCTCAACACACAAACATCCATATATAAGTAAATCGAGGTTGGTTATTGAAGCTGATGAAGAACTGATAGCTCATACTTATAGTAGTTCCCATCCACCCAGGACACAGCCATTGGGGGCCTGAAATCCTCTAACATGCATCTTCTGAGGGCCTGAAATCTCCCTAACACGAATCGTCAGTTTTAGTATTCCACTACTATAAGAAGGCATCACACCAGCATTCATCACTTCCTCTCATTCCCAGTGAAAGCTATCCTTTTTATGGCTTATTAAACATAATTATCAGATTACGGGAATGAGTAGGAACATAATTGGTCATAACAGGAGTACATAACAAGCATAACGGGAGTTCATAGCAAGAGATCAAGTACTACATTCCTATAATATGATAATCATGAGTAGAGAGTTAATCATAACAGGTATCAGGATTTAACATGTCAATGAAAGTGTTTAGGTAGGAGACAGGTAATAAGTCATATCATAACAGGGGATAGGTTATTAGAGATAACATAATAGGAGCAGGTGTCAAGTAGTAGCATGTCGGGTGTCAGGTGATATCATATCAGTTGTAAAGTAATATAGACAAGTGTTAGGTATGAGCATGTAGATGACATGTGTCAAGTAATAGTATATCAAGTGTTAACATATCAGCATATAGTTGGCAAGTCATAGAGTAATAGCTGAGCATAATCAAGCAGTGCTGAGCAAGCTGAAGCGAAGCTAATGTACAACACTAAATGTTATCACGCTCAGCGTGGTTATTGCTCGCAACGTAACTAGACACACGTGTCGTAGCAAGCGTATGAACGCCATATTACTGCTCATAGTGAAACCATGCTCACGGGGTAACGACGCTCGGATGAAGCAAGCGATAAAGTATTGGCGCTAGGTCTGCCTACCCGGCGCAGCATAGAGAAAGTCCAGAGGACTTTAAACCTCAAAGGTTGTACCCAGAGGTTAGGCCCGAAGGCAAGGGTACCTGCAAAAAGTGTTAGTTCCAAACAGTACAAAATCGTGAATAATACAAGTCAAGCCGATGGAAGGGGAAGTCAAGAGGAAAGCAAGAATACTTGCCTAAATACGAAAAATAGTGTGAAATCCCTGATCTCTGAAATTCAGGTAATCAACACGTAAACGCGTTCAATATAAATGAGGAGAGAGAATGGAGACGTGAGAATCGCAGACGCGGGAGTTGTGTTGCGTAGATTTCCACAAACGCGGGGTTCGAGACTCACGTTTAAGCTATAACATGAGAAGAACGTAGACACAGGCATGAGCTCCGCGTCACGTTGATACATGAACGCAAGGACCGCGCACAAATATCAAGAATGCGAAGATCGCGTTAAGGAATTGCTTGGACGCAGAGTGAGCTCCGCGTCTAGCAATTAACAGAGAAAGAGAGAGACAGGGAGATGAGAGAGTGAGAGAGATAATAGAAAGAGAGAGAGAGAGACGCAGTGAATGAGGGAGTAAGAGACGCAGGGAAAATAAAAGGAAGGAAGAAAGAAAGAAAGAAAGAAAGAAGAAGGAAAGAAAAAGGAAGGGAAGAAAAGAAAGAAGGAAAGGAAAGAAAAAATGAAGGGAAGGGAGTGGAAGGCCGGCCAGGGCTTGCCGGCGGTCGACGCCGGCAGCCGGAGGTGGCTGGAGACCGGAGGTGGGTGGCTAAAGCCCCAAGCCCAAGCAAGAAGAGGGTGCAATTCTAGTTGAAATGGTGAAAATGGAGTTTTGGAAAAGGAGTTTCGGAGAGCGAAGCTATAGCTCGTTAAAAGAGCACTCTGAAGGGAGGAAGATGGCGTAGTTGTTAGTGGCCAAGATGGTGTAGGTGGTGGTGGAGATGGTGGTGAAGTTGGTGGAGGAGATGGATTGTTTTGGTGAAAAAAGGAGGAAGAAGATGGTGGTGTGATGGAGTTGTTGTTGTTGGAATGGAGGATGAAATGGAGGAGAGAATGGTGGAGGAGTTGGTGGTCTAGATGGTGGTAGAAATGGAGGGTGGCCGACCAAAGAAGGGCACGGTGGCATGGTTGTGCTGTCGTTGGCTTGCTGGGAATGAAGGAGGAAGGAAAGAAAATGAAAGAAAGAGAAAGAAGGGGGTGTATATATAAAGGAAGAATAAATATTACAAGTTTGTCATTGCTTTCAAAACAAATGAGACGCAAGAAGTGAGACTTTTGTCTCATTTAAAGATGATCCGCGTCTAGGCAAAAGAGAACCAGGCGCGGAGATGAGATCCGCGTCCAGGAGGAAAATGCGAGAGTCGCGTTAGACAGAAAAACAAAAAGTCATAGTGACATGGTTGGAATTGATCTGAAGTGCAATAAATGCAGAAAGAATGCGAATCTTCGCATTAAAGACCAGATCCATTTCTGGTAATCCTCGGTCTGAGGAAAGAAAGAGATAAAATGTGAAGAATATAAATATAATATCTAGATAAATTCCGATATTTGGGGAAAACACTAAAAACTCTGAAGAAGCCCGAAAAATGAAGTAGCTCGGAAAGCTTTCCAAAAATTCTCAAAATAATAAATATTATTTTAAGATGTTTAGTGAAATCAATTTTCAGAGATCCAATCCCATTTTCAAAATAAAAACCCTGACCGTCGATACCGGTCTACACCGGGTCGGCGGAATTTTGATAAAATCTGAAAAATCTCAGAAAATGCATGAAAGGAGAAAATATAATTCTAAGAAGTAATATGAAAGTGAAATTCAGAAATCTGATTCTAATTGTAAACTAAAATTCCTAGAATCAACCAGGGATACTAGCCAACACCAAATCCAGTGGAATTTTGATAAATTCAGAAAAATCTCAGAAAAAGGATTTAGATAGAAAATATGATTTTAAGAAGTTATGAGAAAGCTGTTTTTAGAATTTCAACTCCGTTTATAAATTAAAAACTCAAGAATCGAGCAGCAGTATTGGTCAACCCCGGTTTTGAAGATTTCCAATTTAATTCAGGAAAATTTTAGAAAATCATAGAAAATCTAAAATATTGGAAAACGATGTTTGAAATTTAAATCGATCAAATCTGAATAAAAGAAAGACCAAATCGAGCAATACTCTTGGATCGGTCCCCGGTTCAGATTAGGGCTGACTCCGAGTCCACGAATCCGGATCCAAAGCAAAACGATCATATAAATAATTCATAACACAAAATAAATACTAGAAGCAAATCAAAATACGATCGAAAAATCTGAATACGCAACTAAGTACGTATTCCGGAAGCGGGGTGTTACATTCCATCCACCTTACAAAAAATTGCGTCCTCACAATTTTGATAAGGAGTAAAATGAACACAAAGAGGACATGGACAGGAATTATGTCAATCAAGATATGCATCACTACAGGTAGGGCTCTCAAGTCGACTGAACAATAATCCGAATATAGACATCTTCTACACTTCCTGCTGTATAAATCTTCGAACGATATCGAATAATACTAACCTGATAACACCGTTTTGCAATAGAATTCCAGCTGTACTGCACACTTGATAGCTCTCAAGAATGAGCCAGAATACCAAAGATAAAGAAAATCCTGATAATGCTGAACATAATTAAAGAAGACCGATAGTTAAGAATTTAGAATACCAGGCATCAATCACTCTGAAGGATATAGTCAAGAATAAAGAATAACCGTAGAAAATCCGGATATCGCCTTCTGAAAGATAACCCGATCATGGATCAATTCTGAGAATTACCGAGCTTCATAGATTTGGCCAAAGAGATCATATAATAATTTCATTCAGAATTGGCCACTACCTCTCTAGTATATCCATATCTTAAGTTAGTATAAAGGCTACGAAAAACAAAAACAGTGGAAAGATGAAAGGGATTAGAAATGAAAGGAAGGATGATCAAGAAAAGATAACTCTGCACTTGTAGTTGGATTGTATAATCAGGACTCATGCATTCCAGTTGCAAATTTATTTACCAATAATTTGCCGACTAGTTATACTAAAGATGTGAGAGCCTAAGCTCTGATACCACTCTGTAACGCCCCAATCCTGAAGGTACAGAGACGTTACTACGACGTATATACGCAGGTCAGAAATACCCTCACATATATGCTAAGCATTAGTACAGGCAAGAATCAGAGTACGGAAGCACGTGGTGCATTATACATTCTAACATATGAGTACAATTATAAAGTTATCACCAGATGTAATAAACATTACAAGAATATTACATCACCAATATGGCACAAATACGAGAATATAAAGGATGTACAAGTATAAACAGTACAAATGGCGCTCACGAGTTACAACAGGAAAAATTGAGAGACGCGCAAGGGAGCCTGGAAGGATAGGGTTCTGGACGGTCTGTTGGGGATCCACGGTTAAGCTGTGCTACTCTGATCAGCAACTGGGAGAATCCATAAGTTCCAAGCTCTAAAAGCTGGACATGAGGATCCAGAGGAGTCAGAACTCCCCGGCGAGTGGTCATGCGAAAGCCAGATGGCGTGCTGAGATAAGCATATGTGTATCGATAAATCCGAATTATAAACATGTATTGAAATCTGTGTTGTGGGCACAAGCATACAGGAGCAAGTAGATATAAAGCAAGTGATATCAAGTAGGGAATACTAATGGTATGGTAAGATAAGAGCAGGAGACTGGTGGAATAGAATACAAGTGGTAAAACAGGATGTAAGCGGGTATAATATAGTAATCATAAAACTGAAAATCAAAAGTAAAACTCGATGAAAGCAATTGTGGCAAGACAAGTGGTATAACCAAGTTTGTAAAGCAACATAACAAGTTATTATCTTGGTATCTTATTATTATTATTACTCGTCCGGCCCATATATCAAGGTATGTGTCCTGGTGTACATCTCAACACACATACATCTATATATAAGTATGTAGAGGTTGGTTATTGGAAGCTGATGAAGAACTGATAGCTCATACTTATAGTAGTTCCCGTTCGCCCGGGACACCAGCCATCCGGGGCCTGAAATCCCCCTAACATGCATCTTCTTAGGGCCTGAAATCCCCCTAACATGAATCGTCAGTTTTAATATTCACTACAATAAGCAAGACATCATACCGGCATTCATCACTTCCTCCCATTCTCAGTGAAAGTTATCCTTTTTATAACTAATTAAACATAATTATCAGATTACGAGAATGAGTAGGAACATAATTGGTCATAACAGGAGTGCATAACAAGCATAATAGGAGTTCATAATAAGGGATCAGGTGCTACATTCTTGTAATATGATAATCATGAGTAGACAGTTAATCATAATAGGTATCAGTTTTTTAACATGTCAATGACAAGTGTTGATTGAGAATTTAAGAATTTGTGAATAAAAAGAATGAAGTGTAGATTTTTTAGTCTCAATGTGAATCCGCTGTAGCAAGGGCTCAAGCGGGTCGTGATCCTCAGGGAAGGATGCGATGCAAGCTTTTCGACCCGATTCCTCTGTATCTTCAAAATAAGAGAAAAGAGATTAGATTTGAGATATATGATATGAAAGATGTGGTTTTGCTGATCTTCTACCACAACCCTATTGCAAGTTAAGGAGATTGATCATCATATTGAGATGTAAGTAATTCACCCTAGGTTATTATGAATAATTCAAGCAAGAGAAACCAATACAAGATTCTAACTAAGTTACATTATTAAAAACTAAACTATGGTCCAACCTAACATCTAGGTACAGCTTAAGAGAAGAATAATCTTAAATTTAGGCTGTCCTAGTTTTTAAGTTTGAAGTCATGAAGAGTCTTTTAAATATGCAACCTAGATTAAGAAGTCTAGTTATCTGTTTAATCTTCAAGAAAAGTAATTATTAAACCTAGGGTTTCTAGAAATGGTCATCAATCTGATCAAAGCTTAACTGCTCTAGGGTTGCTTTAAGAATCTCAGCAAACCACTAGAGGAAATTAGTTCATCATTTTTTTTTTATCTTTTCAATTTATTTATTTTTTTTTATGTTGTTTAATAAGAAGATTGCAAAGAAGCAAAGAAAAAGAAAACCAGAACAGATCACAGAGAATAAAAATAACTCAAAAGATAATGAAAGAAATAGGAAAAAGGTAACCTTTATTGCAGAATAATCCTCCAATTACAAAGCTCCTTCTTCTCCATAACGTGCATGAAATGAAAATTACAATCTTGCAGAAATTTAAAGAACAATGGCTAAAAGAAAACCCTAATAGTCTCTGGATGCCCTGTACGTTGCACTGCAGGGGGTATTTATAGGTGCAGAAGGGAGAAGAGTCCTGGATAAACCTGTACACGAAATCTGGTACGTGATCTCATCTAAACTGCCGCAGAAACGCGGCTTGGGCCGCGTTTCCGCGGCTCTCTGGTGTCGGTTGGCTGATCCGTCCATCTGGGCGTTTGTTTCTGAAAGATTGATCCTGGCTCTTTATCGTGGGATTTGGATATAACTTGGGAATCAAGTTATCTAGATTTCAAATCTCCCAATATCTTTATCCATGAATTTCCTTATTTTTGCACTCTTATCTTTAGCTTTTATTCTCATCTGCAAGTGTTTAGGGTTAGATAGAAGTCTATCCTTCCCTCATCTTTGATATTTGCAACTTTAGCCCTTGTGTATTTGCATTTTTGCACCTGGGCTTGGACTTGGGCTTGGATATAGGCTTTTGGGCTTCATTAAGCTTTATTTCTTTATTTAATTCAACACTCAAGGCCTGCACACATTAAATAACAAAATATTAGTAAATGTGCAGAATTATATGAATAAATATTAAAATGTGATGGTAAATATGATGACAATTATGCATTTTTCACTACCAATCACACCCCCACACTTATCTTTTTGCTCGTCCTCGAGTAAAAACAAAGAAAAAGAAAAAAAATAAAAATTAATCTAACCTAACTCACTTTCGTAGGAATCACGGTTGCACTTAGCACGTGCAACAAGCCGTTAAACCTCTAGGTTACCCTAGAGGACGAGTGTTGTCTCGTGAGGGTTTTCAGCAGATTACACCCACAAAATCCATAAAAAGGAAAGTATTTGACTTATATTTGAAGAGACTAAGTAGTCTATAAGTTTAGGATTATCATTTTTATTCATTCTTAAACTTAGTCTATATAAAGTGAATTGTTATCATTTTAGGTAAGGATCAAAATTGAATTTGTGTATAGTCTTTTTCGTTACCAAAATCATATGCATCCTTATGAATTTATACTAGGAATTCCTTAACTTGGACTCTCATGCCTCTATATATATTTTTTTTCTTTTTTTTTTAATATGTATAACGCATCTAATTTTCTTTCGTATAAGCATTAAGGCTCTTGAGGCCCTCATACCTAACTAATTCACTATTAGATGTGTTAATACATATATAAGTAATTTTTCCTTAATTTCCTTAGGCTTTCTAATCCACCCATGTAACGAACTTAAAGTCGATGACTCCCAAACCGGTTGGCTTTAGGGCACCAGGTGAGAAAACACCCCGTGGACTCAAATTCGAGTGAACTAGGCCCCAAAACTAAGGACTTTATTTTATTTACTCACCTTTAGGCATGAATACTTATGCTTCTTGAGGCACATGTATCAGCTTAATTGGTATTTTTTTCTTTTTTTTTATAAGGCACAAGGTCTTTGTCTTAGAATCCTAGATATGCATTTAGTATGCACATTTCATTAAGGTAAAAATTAAGACTAACTACTTATTCAATTTCTCGTCCTATACTTAAAAATTCAACAATTTATTTATTTTGACCAAGTTTTTAGAAATCCTAATCATGATTTTCCTAATCCTTAAAACTAACTTAGGTTTCTTTCAAAAAAATAAGTCAAAATACTGTCCTTTTTATAAAAAAAATTTTTTTTTTTAAATTTTTAAAAATTTTTTTTGAAATGTTAGAACAAATAAAGAGAAAAATATTTTTTTATTTTATTAATTAATCTTTTCTATGTTAGTAAACCTCCCCCACACTTATCTCATGCATTGTCCTCAATGTATGAAATGCATGAATGCATGAAGAAAAATGTAAAGAGAGGCAAAAAATAATAGTATACCATAATATGTACAACACATGTATCACTCTCACCTAGAGCTGCTTAGGATTCATCCCTCTAGCTCGTTTCCCATCATTCCAATGGGTTCTCTTTATAAGGCACAATGGGGAGACCAACATTTTGTTTTAACTTCTCTCCCCCCAGTTTCATCTTCTTTAGGCTCTTCCTCATCATATGTCCACCTCCATTATTCAAAAATTCATCACACCTTTCAGTTGGAACTTCCTTGCCGAGAAATTCTAGCTCAGTTCTGTACATCTCCTCAAAACTTAAATCAACACTTTTCCCTGGAAGTGAATAATTAACCAACATCTCCTTAATCGGTGTATCTAAACACATGAGTTCTTCTTCAAAGAGACTTTCGAAAGTTAAGTCAATCGGAGTTTCTTGAACTATATTCTCATGCGATATTTCAGTGCTTGGCTCTTTGAAGATACTTAGATCAAATCTTCATTTTTTAAAGGGAACTTTAAAATTATAATCCTCAACATGTGTCATCTTATCACTAAAATCGCACTTATCCTCAAATAACTTGTCAAGAAATAGAGACTCATTTTCACTTTCTTTTTCACAAATATTCTCAATGAAGTTCACCTCAAATGTTTGGTCTTTTATCTTACGAGATTGGTTTTTCAGGTTGAAGACATTGACCTCTTTAGTCATGTTTCCAAAGGTCAACCTCATGGATCCATTCCTACAATTTATGATCGCATTTGCAGTTGCAAGGAACGGATGCCCTAGGATAGCGGGAGTTTGAGACCGAAGAGTGGATACAGGTTCGGTCTCCAGAATAACAAAATCTACTGGGTAGATAAACTCCCCAACTCGGATGAGTACATCGGTAATTTCTCCTTTGGGAATTTTGACGGATCGGTCAGCTAATTGGATAGTTACCTTAGTCGGACTAAGCTCGCCCAACCCAAGTTGTTGGTAGACTGAGAAGGGGAGTAAGTTGATACTTGCTACCAAATCAAGAAGTGCATGCTTAATTGCAGTTTGACCTATTGTGCAAGAGATGGTGGGGCAACCAGGGTCCTTATACTTGACAGGGATCTGGTTAGACAATAGCTCACTAATGTTAGTGGCTAGAAAAACTTTCTTGGGCACATTAGTCTTTCTCTTCTTTGTGCACATGTCCTTAATAAACTTGGCATACTTAGGGACTTGTTGGATTGCATCAAGAAGAGGTATATTAATCTTGACTTGATTAAAAATCTCGCGTACCTTATCCATTTGTGCACATTGCTTATCTTTAAGCCTATTTGGGTAGGGTACGATGGGCTTGTGCATATTTTTGGCTGACTTGTCTTTTTTTTGTGTTGTTGGCATCAAGTTGAGATGGAGTGGGATCAGGCAAGCTGAATGCTTGTTTGGAACTTGATGGTGTTGATACTTGATTATCAACTTGTTTTCCCGACCGCAATGTATGAATCGCATTGCACTGACTCATATGATTCTCTTCAGCAAGTGAGCTTGACTAGAGTTCCTAGGGCTTGGGAATGGTTGACTAGGTAGAGTACCCTTTTGCCTTTCTTGCTGATTCATTTGCATCTCTATCCTAGTCAAAACTTGAGCTAGCGTGTCATTGCTTTTAACGAGAGTGTCCACCTTTCTTTCCATATTGGAGAGCCTTGATTCCATTTGTGAATATTGGAAAGAGGGTGGAGGATTTTGATAGGGCGGATTTTGAAAATTGTTGGAGAATTTGGGCCTAGTTTGATCATTGTTACTTTGGCCCCATGACAAATTGGGATGGTTTCTCCAACCGGGATTGTAAGTGGGCGAATATGGATTGTTGGCGGGCGAATTGTTGACGGGCCTTGTGAAGGCAGCACTCATATGTTCGGGCAAGCTTTGATGCGCGATGAAGACAGGACATTCCTCGAACACATGGTTCATATCTTGACAATAAGTACAGCCCACCGAAGATGTTGGGCTGACTTGGTTCACAAAGAGTGGTTCTTTAGTTTCAAGAGCCTCTAGTCTTCGCATTACAGCAGCTAACTTAGCATCGGTTGCTATGTTGTCTCAATGGAATGGATACCTCCTTTAGAAGAAGTAGGGTCATTAGTCCTAAATTTTCCGGAGTTGGTTCCCATTGGATGGTATTATCAGCTAATTCTTCATATAATAACCATCCTTCAGTTTCGTCCTTTTTCAGAAATCCTCCTTGGCACATGGATTCTAACAGCGTTTTAGTTTGATATTCTAATCCATCATATAGAACTTGGCAAAGTCGTCATTTCTCTATCCCATGGTGAGGGCATTGGGCAAGGAGGTCCTTAAAACGTTCGAAATACTTCCAAAAAGGTTCATTGGCTGTTTGCTTAAACTGTAAGATGTTCTTCCTAATCAGTGCAGTCTTGTGGACGGGATAAAATTTTTTTAAGAATGCCTTAACAAAATTATCCCACGAAGATATTGAACCGGCCTCTAGACTGTAGAGCCATTTTTTTGCTAAATCCTTCAAAGCAAAGGGGACAAACCTAAGTTTGATGTCATCTTTTCCTAACTTAGTAATATTCATCATGAGACATACTTACTCAAATTCCCTTATGAAGAAGTATGCATCCTCGGAGTCAAGTCCATGAAATTTCGGAAGGGTGTTGATGTATTGTGGCTTAAGCTCAAATGGGTCAACACCTTCATCGTTAAGCTTGATGCAAGAAGGAAGAGAGGTCCTAATAGGAAAGAACCTATCTTGGAGTGATATTGGTTGTGCCATGTGTGAGTCGGGCTTTTGCTCTGGTGGTGAACTAGTTCTAGTTAGCCTGGATGTAAGAGGGTCTCTTGACCAAGCGGACATGCACAATCAGCAAACAAGTTCACCCAATCAATCAAATAAAAAAAAAATCAAAATCCTAATCTAGGGTAAGCCTTGACCTAGACGACTCCTAACTTTAGACTGTCCTTAGGAGGTCTATTGTCGACGTTAACCACAAGCTAATCGGCCAGGCAGGTGGCAAGACCGGTGGGAGGTTTTCCGTCAGAGACATTCCTTAATTAAATAACCACCGTTCTTCGGGCTTTCGGCCCTCAATCCCCTGCCTAGACACCGATTTGACAAGACTTAATTTCGAACAATTTTCCTCCTTAGGTCAATCTCCTATTGAGTCCGAGTTAACCTAGGGCCAACGTCTAGTCAAATTTTACTTAAGGTTAGGGTTGTGAGTGTGATGGATATGATTTGTGGGCCAAGGAAGGGTGATGAAATCCCCACCTTATCTTGTTTATGGGTTATGCCCTTAAGATATTTTTGTGTACGTGTAAAGCAGTAGAAAAGTAATCACTCAAAAAGCAGTAAACAGCCAAGAGTGTTTCCTAATCTATATGCAATGCAGACGTACCTTGTCGCCAGCACTCTTCAACAGAATTAAAAAATTAAAATAGACACGTGCCCTAAATGCAAGAGTCTAATCTTTTTTTTAATTATCAACAAATGGGTTAATGTTATTAATTAGCAGTTGCAGATGATCACAGAGAAATTTAATCACAGCAGTAAGCAATATTTGCAATGCAGAGCAACCTGCAGAAAATTTGATGAGTAGTGAACTACTCTTGCCGCGGAAATGCGGCTATTGCCGCGGAACCGCGGCAAAGGAGTAGGCTCTGATGCTCTGCCTTCGAGGGCAGAGGCACAGAGTTGCTATGTGTCCTTTATGCTGCTTTGTTTTCCTTTTCTCTGTATCTGCAAACAGAAAGAATAAAAAATAATTAGATTGAGGAAATCGTGCCGTTCCTTCCCCGGCAACGGCGCCAAAATTTGATTGAGAATTTAAGAATTTGTGAATAAAAAGAATGAAGTGTAGATTCTTAGTCTCAATGTGAATCCGCTGTAGCAAGGGCTCAAGCGGGTCGTGATCCTCAGGGAAGGATGCGATGCAAGCTTTTCGACCCGATTCCTCTGTATCTTCAAAATAAGAGAAAAGAGATTAGATTTGAGATATATGATATGAAAGATGTGGTTTTGCTGATCTTCTACCACAACCCTATTGCAAGTTAAGGAGATTGATCATCATATTGAGATGTAAGTAATTCACCCTAGGTTATTATGAATAATTCAAGCAAGAGAAACCAATACAAGATTCTAACTAAGTTACATTATTAAAAACTAAACTATGGTCCAACCTAACATCTAGGTACAGCTTAAGAGAAGAATAATCTTAAATTTAGGCTGTCCTAGTTTTTAAGTTTGAAGTCATGAAGAGTCTTTTAAATATGCAACCTAGATTAAGAAGTCTAGTTATCTGTTTAATCTTCAAGAAAAGTAATTATTAAACCTAGGGTTTCTAGAAATGGTCATCAATCTGATCAAAGCTTAACTGCTCTAGGGTTGCTTTAAGAATCTCAGCAAACCACTAGAGGAAATTAGTTCATCATTTTTTTTATCTTTTCAATTTATTATTTTTTTTTATGTTGTTTAATAAGAAAGATTGCAAAGAAGCAAAGAAAAAGAAAACCAGAACAGATCACAGAGAATAAAAATAACTCAAAAGATAATGAAAGAAATGGGAAAAAGGTAACCTTTATTGCAGAATAATCCTCCAATTACAAAGCTCCTTCTTCTCCACAACGTGCATGAAATGAAAATTACAATCTTGCAGAAATTTAAAGAACAATGGCTAAAAGAAAACCCTAATAGTCTCTGGATGCCCTGTACATTGCACTGCAGGGGATATTTATAGGTGCAGAAGGGAGAAGAGTCCTGGATAAAACTGTACACGAAATCTGGTACGTGATCTCATCCAAACTGTCGCAGAAACGCGACTTGGGCCGCGTTTCCGCGGCTCTCTGGTGTCGGTTGGCCACGCGCTTTGGCGCGTGGCCTCTCCTGATCCGTCCATCTGGGCGTTTGTTTCTGGAAGGTTGATCCTGGCTCTTTATCGTGGGATTTGGATATAACTTGGGAATCAAGTTATCTAGATTTCAAATCTCCCAATATCTTTATCCACGAATTTCCTTATTTTTGCACTCTTATCTTTAGCTTTTATTCTCATCTGCAAGTGTTTAGGGTTAGATAGAAGTCTATCCTTCCCTCATCTTTGATATTTGCAACTTTAGCCCTTGTGTATTTGCATTTTTGCACCTGGCTTGGACTTGGGCTTGGATATGGGCTTTGGGCTTCATTAAGCTTTATTTCTTTATTTAATTCAACACTCAAGGCCTGCACACATTAAATAACAAAATATTAGTAAATGTGCAGAATTATATGAATAAATATGAAAATGTGATGGTAAATATGATGACAATTATGCATTTTCACTACCAATCAAGTGTTCAGGTAGGAGACAGGTAATAAGTCATATCATAATAGGGGACAGGTGATAAGAGATAACATAACAGGAGCAGGTGTCAACTAATAGCTTGTCGGGTGTCAGGTGATATCATATCAGTTGTAAAGTGATATAGTCAAGTGTTAGGTATGAGCATGTAGCTGACATGTGTCAAGTAATAGTATATCAAGTGTTAACATATCAAGCATGTACTTGGCAAGTGGTTGAGTAATAACTGAGCACAATCAAGCATAGCTGAGTAAGCTGGAGCGAAGCTAATGTACAATGTTAAATGCTATCACGCTCGGCGTGATTACCGCTCGCAACGTAGCTCGACACACGTGTCGCGGCAAGCGTATGAATGCCATACTACCGCTCACGGTGAAGCCAAGCTCACGGGGTAACGAGGATCGGACGGAGCAAGCGGTAAAGTATTGACGCTAGGTCCGCCTACCAGGACAGTATAGAGAAAGTCCAGAGGACGTTAAACCTCAAAGGTTGTATCAAGAGGTTAGGCCCAAAGACAAGGGTACCTGCAAAAAGTGTTTGTTCCAAACAGTACAAATCGTGAATAATACAAGTCAACCCGATAGAAGGGGAAGTTAAAAGGAAAGCGAGAACACTCGCCTAAATACGAAAAATACTGTGAAATCCATGATCTCCGAAATTCAGGTAATCAATGCGTAAATACGTTCAATATAAAGGAGGAGAGAGAATGGAGATGCAGGAATCGCAGATGCGGGAGTTGCGTTACATAGATTTTCACAAACGCAGGGTTTAAGACCCACGATTAAGCTATAACATGAGAAGAACGTAGACGCGGGTATGAGCTCCGCGTCACGTTGATACATGAACGCGAGGACTACGTAATACAAATATCAAGAACGCGAAGATTGCGTTAAGGAATTGCTTGGACGCGGGGTGAGCTCCACGTCTAGCAATTAACAGAGAAAGAAAGAGACAGGGGGATGAGAGAGTGAGAAAGATAAGAGAGAGACGCAGTGAATGAGGGATAAAGAGACGTAGGGAAAATAAAGGAAAGGAAGAAAGAAGGAAAGAAAAAAAAGAAAAAAAGAAGAAGGGAAGAAAAAGGAAAGGGAAGAAAAGAAAGAAGGAAAGGAAAGAAAAGAAAGAAGGGAAGGGAATGGAAGGCCGGCCATGGCTTGCCAGCGGTCGCTGGCGGCAGCCGGAGGTGGCTGGAGACCAGAGGTGGGCGGCTAAAGTCCCAAGCCCAAGGCAAGAAGAGGGTGAAATTCTAGTTGAAATGGTGAAAATCGAGTTTTGGAAAGGGGTTTCAGAGAGCGAAGCTATAGCTCGTTAAAAGAGCACTCTGAGGGGAGGAAGATGGCGTGGTTGTTGGTGACCAAGATGGTGTAGGTGGTGGTACAGATGGTGGTGAAGTTGGTGGAGGAGGTGGATTTTTTTGGTGGAAAAAGGAGGAAGAAGATGGTGGTGTGGTGGAGTTGTTGTTGTTGGAATGGAGGAAGTAATGGAGGAGAGAATGGTGGAGGAGTTGGTGGTGGAAATGGTGGCGGAAATGGAGGGTGGCCGGCCAAAGGAGGGCACACTGGCATGGTTGTGCTATCATTGGCCTGCTGGAAATGAAGGAGGAAGGAAAGAAAAATGAAAGAAAGAGAAAGAATGGGTTGTATATATGAGGGAAGAATAAATATTTCAAGTTTGCCATTACCTTCAAAATAAATGAGACGCAACAAATGAGACTTGCGTCTCATTTAAAAGATGATCTACTTCTAGGCAAAAGAGAGCCAGGCCCGGGGATGAGATCCGTGTCAAGGAGGAAAACGCGAGAGTCACGTTAGACAGAAAGACAAAAAATCATAATGACTTGATTGGAATTGATCTGAAGTGCATTAAATACAGAAAGAATGCGAATCTTCGTATTAAAGACCAGATCCATGTCTGGTGATCCTCGCATCTAAGGAAAGAAAGAGAAAAAATGAGAAAAATATAAATATAATATCTGGATAAATTCCGGCACTGGGGAAAACACTGAAAATTCCAGAAAAGTCTAAAAAATGAAGTAGCTCGGAAAGCTTTCCAAAAATTCTCAAAAATAATAAATATTATTCTAAGATATTTAGTGAAATTGGTTTTTAGAGATCCAATCCCATTTTTAAAATAAAAACTCTAAAGTCAACCGTCGATACCGATCTACACCGGGTCGGCAGGATTTTGATAAAATCTGAAAAATATCAAAAAAAATGCATAAAAGGAGAAAATATAATTTTAAGAAGTAATATGAAAGTAAAATCCAAAAATTCTAATTGTAAACTAAAGTTTCTGGAATCAACCAGGGATACTGGCCGACACCAAATCCAGTGAAATTTTGATAAATTCAGAAAAATCTCAAAAAAGTATTTAGATAGAAAATATGATTTTAAAAAGTTATGAGAAAGCCATTTTTAGAATTTCAACTCCATTTATAAATTAAAAATCTGATAATCGAGTTGCAGCATTGGTCGACCCCAGTTTTGAAGATTTTCAATTTAATTCAGAAAAATTTTAGAAAATCATAAAAAATTTAAAATATTAGAAAATGATGTTTGAAACTAAAATTAGTCAAATCTGAATGCCAAAAAGACCAAATCGAGCAATACTCTTGGATCACGTCCCCGGTTTAGACTAGGGCTGACTCCGAGTCCACGAATCTAGATCCAAAGCAAAATGATCATATAAATAATTCATAACACAAAATAAATACTGGAAGCAAATCGAAAAATATGATCAAAAAATCTAAATACGCAACTAAGTACGTATTCAGGGAGCGAGGTGTTACATTTTTTGGGAAGACATTTTAGTCTTCAGACTTTTCATCTTCTTCTTTGACTTTTTAAGCAAAAGAGTTATCATCTTCTTGAGATCATTGATAGACTCTCATTGGGCTTTGAAGCATCTCATGCTGCGCCTTTTGCACTCAAGCTTGCTTCTCAAATTTCCTACTTATCTCTTCTAGAATATCACCATATATGCGAAGACTTCTTTCTCCTTATAAGAGTTAGAAAAATGAGATCCCATAATGAAAGAATGCTCATTGTCCACTTCAATCCTTTTAGCAAGCAAATTGTAATTGATTGGGGAATTGTTCTGGTTCAGATTTGAGTGCGAGGGTAAATTCTTTCAGGCCTAATCAGTATTTTTTCAAGCATGAGGAACATTTAGTATCTGACTCCTCGTGAATAAAAGAGCAAGTTGCTTCCATTTTGACTTGCTTGGTGTAGTGCTTGGACCCACCATGTTGATAGTCACCTTGGGTACTCAGCATCAGAAAATGACTTCTTCTTACGAGATTGTAACATCTTGGTAGAGTTTGATTTGCAGCTTTTGACAATTGACTGAAAAATAATAGCTTAGTCATCTGAAAATTGTAGTGACAAACAAAGAGCACCACCGAGATGAGCTGCTCGCGATAGTACTGAAGAGCAATTTGATAAGCACTTCTCTTTCTCACCAATTAGTCCCTCAGATCCGTTGAAGGGGTATTTTAAAAACTAGCCTCAAACCTATGGCGGTAAGGGCTTCCCAATTCATATTTGAATTTGATCTCTTAGGGCAGGACGCGAACCTCATGTTTCTCTAATGAAATATGAAGGTCGTGTTTTGATGCAGTCTCTGCTGAATGCGACTCTCACATTTTAGAAGTGAAATGCTGAGGTCGCATTCTAGCGCAGTCTTCTACTGAATGTGATCATCGTGTTTTGGTGTAGAGATGCATAGTTCGCTTCTCAGCGAGTGTCACGTTTTGAAGCAAGGACGTGAGCTGAGTTTAAGCTTCGCGTTTAGTGCAAACAACACTGCCTTCAACTTCTTTTCACTGATGGGGAGCTCGATGTCTTCGTCGTTGATCAACATCTGCTAGGCTTGCAAAAGTTATTGCGAACCCTGTGCACACTGAGTTTGCTGAGCCTTAGGAGGAGTTTGGCGGCGAGATTAGCCTCCATCACTGTGTTGGCTGTGAGCCAAGACGTTGGCTTTGTGGATCTCTTGAGAAATATTGTTATAAGCCATGTTAACTCCATGAGAGGTTGTTAGAGCCTCAAGATATGTTGAGCCACGTGCTTTGTCAAAAAGCAAATGAGCTATTCTATGAGGAGTCTCCGAAGAGCGAAAGCGAGTCTCGATTGAGACTTTAGGGCTAATGGAGGCCGACGAGAGAAGCTATTCGAACTTCTCTTGGTCAAATTCGATGACGAATGATTCGCCTATCAATCTGAAAAGCTTGAGGTTGTTTTCTATTGATTTGCGAAAGGGAAAACTTACAAAAAAGATCAAGGAGCGAAAATACAAGTAATAAAAGGAAGAATTATAAGTAGATCTCCTCTGAGATTTCTGGGGAAATGTGCCGGTAGGAATCTGAACAGCGCGCGATCACTTTATCTCTTTGATGATGCAATCGATCAGGTGATTGAACTGCCTCTTAATAAGACTCCCTTCTTACTTGGTTCGGGGAATCAGAGAACAGAAGATAATTAGAGCCCTTTTGCTAGGAATTCTGCTCTTTCTTTAAGTCAATCTCCTCTCTATCCATCCTTGTATCCCTGTGTCTAGTAAGGGAGTATTTATAGTCAAAAGTGGGGTGTAACCGCCCCCTTGAATTCAGCAAAGCTGAATCAGTCATTAGCTTCGCACGAGGCTTGCAAATGACCTTGCCGCGAAGCTCTTTGCGAGCTTCTGCGAAGCTGGAGGGTTCGTGCGAACACCTTCTTGCCGTTATGGCTTAATTATCTCCACTTAATGTGGGATGAAGTGAGCGAGTGTAACCGCCTACTTAAAGTGGCATTAATCTCACTAAATTAGTGGTGTTCACCCATTATCCCCCGTGGGATTTTGAAACGGTCAATTGATGACCTGACAAAGCTCACTGCGGAGCTAGATCATGTGAAACTAGATCACGCGAAGCTAAGACTTAGCTCATAACTTCAGGCGAAGTTTCCTTCAGGGCCTCGTACGAAGCTAAGACTCAGTTCATATCGGAGCTATGACTTGGCCCATAGCGGTGCTAAACCAGCTAGAGATAAGGCTTCTGGCGCGAAGCTCTTGGATCAGCCTCTGGCACGGCTAAATAGGAAGCTTCAGGCGAAGCTAATAGTTAGCCTCAAAGCGATTCTACCAACCAAGCTTAGTCAAAGCTGTTAGTTTCATGCGGAGCTATGAAGCTTACCTTGGGCATATGCCAGGCTAATTATTGAGCTAACTTCACGTTTTAGACCTCCTTGGGTCTCTCCAAAAGGCAATTTTGGCTTACTATCTGCTTTACTAGATTAGTAATGTCCATATTGCTTCTTTATCTCTGGTCATCAGCTTGTCTTCAACTTATCTTTTGTAGATGTCAATAAGTTAGACGTCATTCAGACCGGTTGGAGATGAATGCGGGAGTTCTATCTTTTTCGAGTGTCAACAAAACCCCCTTCAAAGTTTTCGTGAATCTACTATGGAATGATTCAGATTTCGAAATACTTTGAACTGCTTTGATTGATGGTATGTGAATGTGAACGTCGCCTTGTTGGTTGAGTTCAACTTTACCATTAACCCCACTTTTGGGTCGGAATACGTTCACCGGGGAATTGCAACAATCTGCTTCTGTGTAGCTTCGCGTTTCTGGGTAGCTTCCCCTTTGGACTTCCTGAAGTAGCTTAGCCTCGTGCTTGCTGTGATGGACCGACGTTCCTTTCCTGAGGCTAACCGCTTTTGCGAGTTACGAGAGGAATTGCACCCTTTTCAAGGTTTGAATAACTTCCCTTGCATTTACGAGGGAGATTATTCCCTTTTCTAAAGTTCAAATAACTTCATGTATAATCCCGAGGAAGATTATTTCCTTTCTCAAGGTCAAGCATTGAATGCTTTAACTTCGCCCGCGCTCCCAAGCTTGAAGTGGTAGCAGCGTGGTCAGACCACGGGGCCTATAAATAGGACTCTTATCGTTCTTCTCAGAGAAACATACTCCTCTCTTTCTGAGAGGTTTGTTTATGACCCCTCCCCATTGCTTAAGCAAAGAGACTGAGGTCCCTAAAGTAGTGGAGACTCTCACTCTGGTTATTACCCAATCAAGAACTGGTGAGCCTCGGCCATCCAATGACTTTAGGGAGTTTATTTAATTTTCTTAGCTTTATTAGCTATCTTAGGGATTAAATTCCCTTGGTCTCTGCATTTGGCTGACTTTCAGAGAAGGGGTTCAGCCCTATTTCCGAGCTTCTTGGTGAATCTAGCATTCTTGCCTGATCAGGCAAAGGATTTTTCCGCGCGAAGTTCCTGCCTTGATCTGTTAAATCTGCCGTATAGGCGAGGTTTAAGACTTGGCTTCTTCAAGGTTGAGCCAGTCTTACCATATAGGTAGGGTTAAGACTGGGCCCTTCAAGGCCAGTCTGGCCTAGCCGTATAGGCGAAGCTAGGACTTGGTCCTTTTTTAGGCTTCTCCAGCCTAACTGCCTTGGGCAAGACTAAGACTTGGCTTATGCTAAGCTGGTCTAACATTATTGTGCGAGCGAGGCTATCCTCTACTTAGCTAAAATCCATCGTCAGGGCACAACTAGGTAGCTTCGCCCAAAGAATAAAACTTTGACGTTGAAAATCAGTTGAACATAATCAATTTTAATATCTTCTTTCTTATAATGATCTCTAAGAAAGTGATATCAAATTTCTATATGCTTAGTCTTACTATGTTGATTTGCACTTTTAGTCATATGAATAGTACTAGTGTTAACACAAAATATCTTAACATGGTCATAATGCAAATCATAATCGAGGAGAGTATGTTTCATCCAAAGGACTTATGCACAACAAGCCCCGGCCGCAACATACTCCCCCCTCGGTGGTTGAGAGGGCTATAAAATTTTGTTTCTTGGAAGGCCATGAAACAAGACAATTTCCTAGAAACGAACAGGTTCTACTTGCACTCTTCCTATCCACTCTACAATCTGCATAGTCAGCATCTGAAAAACTCATCATTGAAAATTGTCTGGTCTTTGGATACCATAGACCCATTCCAATAGTGCCCTTAAGGTATCTAATAATGCGTTTTACCGCAATTAAGTGGGAATCTTTAGGACAGGATTGGAATCTAGCACATAGACATAGACTAAGCATGATATCCGGCCTACTAGCCGTTAAATATAGTAAACTACCAATCATACTTCTATGAAGTTTTATGTCTACATTTATACCTTGTTCATCCTTGTCAAGTTTTGTGGTGGTAGCCATGGGAGTTTTGCTAGTCTTTGCCCCTTCAAGTCCAATTTCTTGATGAGTTCCTTCGTGCATGTGGCTTGATTTATAAAAATCCCATCACTTTTTTACTTGATTTGGAGTCTAAGGAAGTAGTTTAGCTCGCCCATCATAGACATTTCAAACTCATTCTGCATACATGATTTAAACTCTTTGTAAAGATTTTCGTTAGTAGATCCAAATATTATATCATCAACATAAATTTGAACAATGAGAATATCACCATCTATAGTTTAGTAAACAATGTGGTATCTATTTTTCCTTTAACAAAACCATTTGAAATAAGAAATGTAGAAAGTCTTTCATACCAAGCTCTAGGAGCTTGTTTTAAACCATATAAAGCTTTGTTTAGTTTAAAAGTAAAATCAGGTTGTGTAGGATCAACAAAACCGGGGGGTTATTCAACATACACTTCTTCATCAATAAAATCATTTGAAAATGCGCTTTTGACATCCATTTGAAAAAGTTTGAAATTTTTATAAGAAGCAAAAGTAAGTGTGATCCGTATGGCTTCGAGCCGTGCTACGGATGCAAAGGCTTCCTCAAAATCGATTCCCTCGATTTGGGTTTAACCTTGACCCACTTACCTAGCTTTATTCCTAACAACATTGCCCGACTCATCCAACTTGTTCCTAAAAATCCATTTAGTACCAATTATTTGTTTATCATCGGGTCTAGGGATAAGATGTCAAACTTAGTTGCGCTCAAATTGATGTAGTTTTTCCTGCATTGCAAGCAACCAATATGAGTCGCCCTCAACTTCGAGGATGTTCTTTAGTTCAATATGAGAAATGAAAGCATAATGGCCACAAAGATCATGGAGTTTGGAGCGAGTACTTCTCCTTTTGATACATCACCTATGATGAGTTCCTTGGGATGACTTATAGTGTATCTTTAATCTTTTAGAAGTGGTTGTGATGATTCCACCTCAACCTCTTGAACTTTACCTTGCTTATCAAGTTTTGGCTTGTCTTCTTAGCTAGGTGAGTCCTTCAAGGTTACTTTCTTCATGTCTTCACCTAAAGAATCAATCTCTACAACATTCAAAAGCATCAGATTCTTCAAACATAACAGGCATAGATTCTTCAAACTTTAAGAGTGAATTTATTGAATATTCTATAAGCCTTGCTAGTATTAGAATAACCAACAAAAATAGCTTCAAATATCTTAGCATCAAATTTTCCTAAGTGATCTTTGGTGTTTAAAACAAAACATTTGCATCCAAAAACTCTAAAATAAGAAACATTAGGCTTTCTCAAATAATAAATTTCAAAAGAAGTTTTAGAAGAATTTTTACAAAAATAAATTTTATTCGATATGTAACATGCGGAGTTTATGTCCTCGGCCCATAAATATTGAGAGAGTCCTTATTCACTAATCATTATCCTAGTCATTTCTTGAAGAGTACAATTCTTCCTTTCGACGACTCCATTTTGTTGTGGAGTTCTAGGACAAGATAATTCATGCCTAATTCCATTTTCTTCACAATAAGTGATAAAAGAATGGTTAATGAACTCACCACCTCTATCACTTCTTATGCGCAAATCGAAAAACCTTTTTCTTTTTCAACCCTTTTTCAAAAAACATTAAAATATGTAAAGCTTGATCTTTATGTTCCAAGAAGAAAATCCAAGTAAAACGGGAAAAGTCATCGACCAATACAAAGACAAAACGATTTCCATTTAAACTTTTAGTTCTAGTAGGACCAAACAAATCAATATGGATTAACTCTAATGGTCTAGATGTCATGATATCCTTGATTGGTTTGAAAGAGTACTTGGTTTGTTTTTCAAGTTGGCACGCATCACAAATGCAGTCCTTTTCAAACTTCAAGTAAGGAATACCTTTCACCGATTCCTCAGAGTTAATTCTAGATAGATGGTCAAAAGATACATGCCCTAATCTTCAATGCCATAACCAAGAATCCTCATTGAAAGCATTTAAATATTTAGTATTGCAATCTAGATTTAACATATCAATAATATATACATTATTTTCATGAAATCCGGAAATAATACAAGCATTGGTTTTACAATCTAAAATGTTACATGAAGAATCATCAAAAATAACTTTGAAGCCTCGATCATATAGTTGACTAATACTTAAGAGATTATGTTAAAGTCCATCAACTAAAACAACATTTTCAATCAATGGAGATGAACCAATCTTGATATTACCTATACCGATAATGTTGCCCTTTGAGTCATCTCCGAAGTTGACGGTGCTACCTTCTTGATACCTTGATAGGGTTGCAAAATTATTAATATCCCAAGTCATGTGCCTTGAGCAACCGCTATCAAGATGCCACCGCTCCCTATGTCTTAGAGCATTGGTGGGTACCTACATCAAATAATAAAGTTGTTGATTTTGGTACCCATATTTTCTTGGGTCCTATAACGTTAGTACTTTGAACCCAAACATGATTATTTGAAGCATTTATACGATCAAAATAAAATTTAGCTAAGTAACCCTTTCGGTCACAATAAGTACATGTATAAATTTTACCATACATGAATACATGATGTGCATGATGAGCATATGGTACATGAGTATGCTTAGTGTATGATTTAGAAGTGTGAGCATGTGTAGTATGAACTTGTCTTTTTGAAGAATTTTTCTTGGAAAAAATGTCTTCTAATTTAGCTTTATTAAACTCACATTTCTTTAAAACATATCCCAAATTGTTAATTTTCAATTTTAAGATAGAAATTTATTTTCATCAATCATTGGAAACTTTGCTTTATATGAGATCTTGTATGCATCAAAGTCTTTTTGAGTTGATAAAAGAGTGAAATACAAATCATCTTTTTCTTTGGAAAGTGTGATAACTTTATTTTGAAGAACTTCATTTTCCTTTTTCATTTTTAAATATTTTTTCTTTAGAAAATCATAATTATTTGAAAGTTCTACAAATGCATGTCCTAATTCATCTATACGTAAATCACAATCAAGAGATGGTTCAGAAATTACCTTGGGTGTGTTATCATTTGCCATGAAACACACATTTGCAGTGTCCACCTCCTCTTCTGATTCACTTTCTGAATCCAATGTAGCTTTGAGTGCTTTCTTTATGAATGGCTTCTTTGGCTTGTTTGAGGAAGATGACTTGTTTTTGATATTCGGACATTCAGCAATTATGTGTCCATATTTTTGACAGTTGAAACAAATGATTTTCTTCTCTTCCTTACCTTGTCATCGTCTCCTATGGTTGATTTTTACTTTATTGTACATCCTTCTTATATTTCTTACGATGAGAGATAGATCTTCATCTTCTTCTTCTTCTTCTTCTTCTTCATCGTCGGAGATGGTGGGAGTAGATTTCAAGGCAATAGTCTTCTTTTTTGTAGAGTCATTTCTTCTCTAGCTTTCCTCTCCGTCTCATGGGTCTTAAGGTTGTCGATAAGACCAATGAGCTTCATCTCTTCTTTATCGGTCAACTCTTTCAATGTAGTGGCTTTGATTTCCCATGATGGTGAAAGTGCACGAGTGACCTTTCGAACCTTTTAATCATTATCAATTTCATCACCTAAAGAAGAAAGACTATTGGTTATTTTAGTAAATTTTGTAATCATATCATCAATGGATTCATTTTCATGCATAGTGAAGTTTTCATATTGAGAATACAAGTGATCAATTTTAGCCCTCTTGACTTGTGATGTTCCCTTATGAGTGACCACTAAGTGAGACCAAATCTTATAGGTAGATTTGTCGTGAATAACCCTAGCTATATCATCATCATTCAAGACTTGAAGTAATGCATAGTGTGCTTTTGCATTAGCATCAAATTCCTTGGTGGCAATATCGGACCAAGTGTCTTCATCACCACTAGATATACTAAATGGTTTGGTCACCGTCTTTGCAACTCGGCTTTCTAGAGATTGCAAAAATACAGTCATCTTTACCTTTCATTTGGAAAGTTAAGGCCATCAAACTTGGGAGGGCTTTTAATACCATCGACCATTTTTACTAGTGGATGAGAATAAATAAGTCCATGAAATGATTAGCAAATAGGATCTCTCTAAGGATGTTAAGCCAAAACTAGAGTCCTAAGCTCTAATACCAATTGAAATTACACCTAGAGGGAGGGTGAATAGGCGTATTGTTGATCAATTAAAATTCAACGCAATATAAAATGAGATGATACAACCGATCACTCAAAACAAGACTAGAAGCCGAATTTCCCGTCAAGGGCTCTGAACTTCTCCTCGTGATTCCTCTAGATAAGAGTTTGAAATGCGTAATTGATATCTTATTATGAAGAGTATAGATCGACAATAATAAATGAATAAAAAAACAAATAAGTAGAGATAAGAAAGCAATCGCAAATAAGAAGATTTGTTTCGAGGTTCAAGCAACTGCTCTACGTACTCGCCTTCACCACCGTGAAGGATTCCCAATCCACTATAGAACCTTCCACCAAAGGATTACAACTGCACGGAGTACATAACTCCCCAATACACTCCTCTAGTTCAGAGGTAGTGTAATAATAATGGAACAACCTCTGGGTGATCAAAAGACCACAAACTCTCTCTTGAAAAACTCTCTTACAAAATCCTATAGAATAGAATATAAATTTGAAGCTCAATAATTTGTAAGTGAGAGTAAGATCAGAAAGAGGATTTTAAGAACCAAAAACTTGAAGAGGACTTTTGAAAATAATAGCACAAAACTGAAAACAAAAACTCTTTCTCTTGAAAACTCAAAACTTGATTTTTCAAATTTGTTGTTTTGTTAAACTCAACCCTAATGACCCCTTTATATAGGGTTTAGAAGTGCAATCTTAGAATAGTTTTACCAGCATAAAAGAGAAAGAAATTGACCCTCTAATACAGCTTTCCACATTTTTTAATTTAAACATGTTTTAATATAGCTTTTAAAAAGATAACCGTTTCTACCAAACTGGCAGACTGGCGATCGACCGGCTGGTCGACTGGCAGATTCAAAAATTCTGACCGTTAGCCCTCCGGTCGACCGTGATAAACTGAGGCTAAACCTGGTTACAGTCGGTCGACCACAACAGGGACCGGTCGACCTCCCAGTCGACCGGGAACGTGCACACTCCCAATTGCCAGAACACCGATCGACCGCACGGTCGACCATTCTGACTTGTTACAGGCACAGTCCGACCTAGGTCAAAATAGGTTTTAAAGAACTCTTTTGAAGACACATAAAATTTTTAAATAATTTTGTTTGGATATTGGAAGATAGGAAACATAGATAGCTACTACTTATAAGTTCTGAATTTGATAAAAAAATGTTTTAGAAAATTTGAGAACCAAAAATAAAAATCATACTTCTGAAAAACGTGCATTTTTGTGTGTGTTTATTTTTAGCTTCAAAAATATATTCAACCCTTTAACAAACTAGTTTCTACCAGTTACATAAGTCTTCAAGTGGGCTTCTCGGATAATGATGTTGAACGACGTTTTGAGCTTGAGCAAAGATCCCGTACTTGAGTACCCTTAAGCCATCAACATCTTTCTTTAAAGAAGAACTTGTTTCTTCTTATCGAACCCTGAAATACACTCTTGAACTTCAATTAGTACCAAATAGCTTTATATGTTTTGTTATCATCAAAAAACACAACTCGGGGATTTGTAACCTTTGGGCCAACACTCTTACATTCGAATTTAGGTACCCGCATACTTTAGTTTGAATTGATTATGCGTGAGGTACGGGCCCTTTGTATAGTTCTCTAGTGGTATGGGACACTTGAATGGGAGAGCAACTAAAATATGAAGCAAGTCAGAGTTAATTCAACAGATAAAAACATTTGAGCCCAATAATAAATCTAGGGAGTTAGAAATCAAAAAGGGTTGGGTATGATGAAGAATAATTACAGGTTCTCTGATATATTTCTTTTTATGTATATGTGCAACTTAATGTTTTCGAGGTTTTGGAGATAAGTAATCTGGTATTAATCTTTTACTTCTACAGATGGGAGGTTTTGACATACAAAGATTATCATCTGAAAGTTTAGAGTCAGAAAGTTTGAGTTGGATAGCAAACAGTATGGATTGGGATTACGAGTCAGATGAGACTGATCCAGAGATCAACTTTATTGGCCCCATGGATAGTAATGACATGGTGGGTTTCGGGAGACATGAGGATGTGGATACAGAATGTGACGCTGAAAGTGCTATAGGAAATATATCAGTGATTGAGGTCCAGGGAGACACACCCGATGATGAGAAGATAATTTTTGGAGGTATTTGGTGGAATTCTAGCTGGGCCAAGATTTGAATTTATTTGATGATCATGATTACTGGAAGTGCGAGGATGATGCTACAATGGAAGAAGAGGATCCTGAAGAAGAAGATCCTAATGAAGAAGACCTTGAAGAAGGCCCTGAGGAAGAAGACCCTAAGGAAGGAGATTCTATAGGGGATAATAAAGATGAAAGGTCCACTGATTCTAATATAACTCCTTGAAGGAGATTTCAACGTAAAGCATTTTTGGGAAAGGATATCATGGCTCACATATTTAGAGCTTTTTGGGGAAGGAAGGTATTGTACATTTTGTAAAAAGAAATGTGTGTGAACGATGTATCTTATTATTAATATAATTGTATGTCTTGTAGGAATGTAAGCATGTCAATGTAAATCTTGTTACAGAAATAATTTGAAGTTATAAATAGAAGTATCATTTGTATATGAAACTTGCTTTATGTCATGAATATTGTTGATAATCAGAAATGGTTATCCTTTAAGGTATAATTGGACTTGAAATTTCCACTACCAGATACTAATCCTGAAGGTAATGCCCCACAGCACAGTACGGTCAAAAGCGTCCATCCCCCGACGAACCATGAATTTATGGTGAAATAACTTAATGTAAAACAGAGAGTCCCTGACAGAATGTCGGATTGGTTGGTACAGCTGGCAACAGTAAGTACCCCACGTAGAGCTCTAGAACAATTACAGAAGTTGAACCCACCAGCGTTTAAAGAAGAAATTGATCTAATACAAGCAGAGGAGTGGCTTCATCAGATTGAGAAGATACTAGATGTTATAAAATTTAATGAGAATCAACGGGTGTCTTTTACCTCTTTTATGCTCTAGGGGGAGGTGGAACGTTGGTGGGAAATGGTCAAAGATGGAGCTAAGACATTCAGGGAAGAAATTTCTTAGAACTTTCTAGTCAAAAAGTTTAATGAAAAGTATATACCGGGAGTAGCAAAGGACAAACTTGCAATGGAATTCCAAGATTTGAAAAATGATCAATTGATAATGAGTCAGTATGAAGTCAAGTTCAATCAATAATCGAGATATGCTTGGATGCTAGTGTCTGAAGAGAAAGATAAAACAAAAAGTTTTGTGAGGGGTTTGAAGCCTGAAATCATGAGCAAACTAGTTCCATTTCAGCTACAAATTTATAGCCAAGCCGTAGAGAAAGTACTGGAAGTTGAAAGGGGTCTGAAAGAAAACTAAGATATGAGAGTTAAGGAGTTACCTTCCGTCAAGTGCTCCCGATATGCTAACATACCAAGATTTGGAGCTTTCCCCTTCAGTCCCGATAGAGGCATCGGGTCTTCTCTAACGACAATCCAAAGAACCATGATAAACTCATGGCCCAGAGGCGTAAGGTTTTCTCATGTGACATCACCTACATCCTTTCCATGTTTTAGTTTTGCAGGAAATATGTGTTGTCCAAAGTGCAGCCGCAATCACACTGGTAATTGTTTCATAGGCAAATAATGCTTCGCTTGCAGCTTACGAGGACATATGAGGAGAGATTGTCCAAATTTACATGAACATCTAGGCGCTAGTAGGGGAATAGGTAGACAAAATCCAGGCATCGCCCCAACGGCATGACCAACAGTTGCTTTATAGCAGCCTGCCAGCACGACCCACGCAGGACTCTGGCTTCAGTGTAACAACCCAGAGCTCAAGGAAGAATGAATGTTTAACCGAGCAGGAGGCCCGAGCATCCAATGCAGTAGTTGAAGGTACTATATGTTTAGCCAGAGATATTGCTCGAGTATTATTTGATCCTGGCACTGCACACTCTTTTATTTCATCATCTTTTGCAACAAAAATTAACAAGAAATCTAAACATATGAATTTTCAACTAGTGGTAATGAACCCCTGTAAGCGCAAAATTTACTACTAATGTGTACTATAAAGGATGTGAAATTATTATAGGAGAATGAAAACACAAGAAGATCTGATTAAACTACGAGAGATGGAATATAACCTCATCCTATGAATGGATTGGCTGTCAACATACTGTGCGCATGTAGACTATCATCAAAAGAAGATAATCTTTAAGTTCGAAGGAGCTCCAGAAATGGTATATGAAAGGATGAATAATAAAATAAGCATTCTAGTAATTTCAGTTTTAAAGCCCACTAAATTATTGAAGCATGGGTGTCAAGGATTTTTGGCAATCGTAATAGATAAAGAAGATGATGAGACAAAAATTGAAAATATAGCAGTCATAAGAGAATAACCTGATGTGTTCCCGAAAGATCTACCAAGCTTACCCCCAGATAGGAAAGTAGAATTTTCTATCGATTTTCTACCAAGGACAAATCCTATATCGAAGTCTCCTTATAGAATTGCACCCGCAGAGATGAAATAATTAAAGGACCAACTATAAGAGTTATTAAGTTTAGGATTTATTCGGCTGAGTGTATCACCATGGGGTGCTCCCGTACTGTTTGTAAAGAAGAACGATGGGAGTATGAGGCTGTGTATAGATTACCGAGAACTAAACAAAGTTACTATCAAAAATCGGTATCTACTCTCAAGGATTGATGATCTTTTTGACCAACTTCAAGGTGCCAGTGTATTTTTCAAAATAGATTTAAGATCTGAATATCATCAGTTAAAGATTAAACCAGAAGATGTACCTAAGATGGCTTTTAGTATCAGCTATGGGCACTATGAATTTTAAGTGATGCCGTTTGGACTGACCACCGCTCCAACAGCATTTGTAGATCAGATGAATAGGATCTTTCAGCCATATCTAGATCAGTTTGTGGAGGTACTTATTGGTGACATACTAATTTACTCAAGAAGCACAGAAGAACATGAGAACCACTAGAGGATAGTATTACAATTATTGAGGGAGAAACAATTTTATGCAAAATTCAAGAACTGTGTGTCATGGCTGGGAAAGTTGGATTCCTCAGTTACATTATAACTAAAGAAGAAATATCGGTGGATCCTGGAAAGATAGAAGCAATTAAGAATTGGCCTCGACCTACCGATGTCACGACAGTGTAGAGTTTCTTAAGGTTGGTAGGACATTATCAGATATTTGTAGAAGGATTTTTCAGAATAGCAGTACCATTATCGCAGTTGACCAAGAAAAGCCTCAATTTCCACTAGGGAGAAAGTCAGGAGAACATTTTTCAGAAGTTGAAGGATAAATTAACTTCGGCTCTAATCCTAGCCATGCCCTTTGGGATTGAAGGCTATGTTATATATAGTGATCCGTCAAAGTCGGGGCTAGGGTGTGTATTGAGGCAGCATGGTAGAGTAATCACATATGCTTCCAGGCAGCTTAGAAACCATGAGAGGAATTACCTGACCCATGATCTAGAGCTAGCTGCAATTATATTTGCCTTAAAGATATGACGACATTATCTATATTGGGTATCTTGTAAAATATATACAGATCATAAGAGCCTAAAGTACATTTTTACCCAAAAGAATTGAATATGTGCCAAAGAAGATGGAGCTAATGAAAGACTATGATTTGATCATTCATTATTACTAGGGAAAGCAATGTAGTGGCGGATGCTCTTAGTCAGAAGTTCGGAGGATCTGTAGCTGCATTGTTAACCCATTAATCCAGTTTGTTAAAAGAAATAGAAAAGATGCAAATAGAAGTTCTAATAAAAGAACCCATATTGGGGATCAGTCAGGTAAATCAAGTCAGTATTGATTCGATCTTTATATAAAAATCAAGGAAGCACAACAGAAAGATGATCGGATAGTGAAGAATATTAAAAATATGCAAAGAGGTGAAACTCAAGATTTTATCATTGAAAGAAGCTTACTGAGAAGGGGAAATTGAATATGTATATTACTAGACTTTGAACTCATGGAGCAAATCATGACTGAGACTCATTGCACTCTTACACAGCACATCCCAGAAGAACCAAGATGTATCAGGATCTGCGATCAAATTTTTGGTGGGAAGGAATGAAGGATGACATAGTTAGATACGTGCAAAATGCTTAATATGCCAACAGGTTGATCGACTCACAAAGTCCGCACATTTCTTACCCATTGAGTAAACTACTCGATGGTTAAGTTAGCACAAATCTATCTCTGAGAAATAGTCTGAATTCATAGTATACCTGAGACAATTGTGTCTGATTGAGACCCATAGTTCCAATCCAGATTCTAGATCAGCCTATCTAAAGCTTTGAGCACTAGGTTACATCCAAGTATAGCGGCACACCTATAGACTGATGGACAATCAGAAAGAACTATAATAATGTTAGAAGATAAGTTGAGAACATGTACATTGGATCTCGGAAGCAACTGAGAAAAATACTTACCACTGTTGGAATTTGCATACAATAGTTACCAATCGATTATTGGAATGCAACCCTTTGAAGCCTCCTATGGTAGGAGATGTAGATTCCTAATCTGTTGGGAAGAAGTGAAAGATCAGGAGTTATTGGTACCTTATATAGTTCAAGAGATGACGAAGAAAATTTTGATGATAAGGAAGAGGATGAAGGCGACCCAAAGTAGACAGAAAACATATGCAGACCGACGATGGAGATCTTTGGAGTTTGCAGAAGGAGATAAGGTGTTCCTGAAGGTATCCCCAATGAAAGATATAGTACACACCGGTGGAAGAAACAAGTTGGACCTTCAAGATATAGGGCCTTTGAAATGTTGGAAAGAGTTGGACCAGGCATATTGGTTAGCTTTGCCACCGAAGACTAAGAAAATTCATAATGTGTTCCATGTGTCATGGTTGAGAAAGTATGTGTGACCCCAATCACGTTCTCAACCATTCACCACTGCAAATTTGAGAAGATTTGTCCAATACTGAAGAGATTGTACAAATTTTAGACCGCAAGGAGAAACAACTTCGGAATAAGATAATTCCTTTAGTAAAAATCTTATGCAGAAGTCAAAAGGTTGAAGAAGCTACCTGGGAACCAGAAGAAGGAGTGCGTAAATCATATCCACATTTGTTCTAAGGTATGTTGATTTTCGAGGATGAAGCTCGTTTAAGGGGGTAGATGTAATAACCGGTCTTAATTAATATCTTTCCACACCCTAATCATTGAATTATCAGATGTAAAATTTTATTTAAATTGTTATTTTCTTCAAAAACTTGAAAATTTATATACACATAAACATATAACTACTTATACAAGCAATTTGATACACATGGGTGTATATAGAGATATTATGGTATTTTAGTAAATACAAAATGTTGTGATTGTCGTACTAATATTTAATGACATGGGTGAGTGGAGGGAGCATGAGAGATGGAAATGAAGGGATAAGATTTCATTGTTATTTGGATTAGACAAGCAGTTTAGAAAGAGAAATCACGTGTGAGTTAATTTAGGGCTGGTATTTTCACCCTTTTAGATATGAAATTCTCCTCCTCTCCTCCTCATCCTCCCCTACCCCACATCATTGCCTCTCCTCCTTTACCCCTTCTAACCCACAACAGATGCGAAGGTGCGCGTCCACAACGCCGGTGTGCACGGCCAGGCCCCCAGCGCGCAGACAGTCGGTAAGGTCCCTGGCGCACGCAGCAGGGCAGGGCACGCCAGCCCCACCTGCAGACAAATTTGGCATGCTTGAGACCAAGTCCGGCGAGCACCCCAGAGGCGGGAAGGGAGATCCTTGGACCTTTTGCTAGGATTTTTAGTACAGTACTGCTAGTGGACCTTCTACTCCTACTCCAAAGTTCTCTTGATAACCAAGGTAATTAGAGTAAAAATCTAAACTTTATAAGTCTATTATTTTTATTTCTATTGAAACTAATTAACGCTCCACCATGATATTGATTAAGAATCTCTACGGAATTTCTTCTCGGGATCGTATTTGCACCACCCTTGTGTTGAAGATTCTCAAGTTCAAGTGAGTAAACTAGCATGCCTATAAATTAAGTTATTGACATTACTAGATCCTGAGTAAATAATCTATGAAATTGATAAGGAACTGAGAAGAATTCAAGGATAATTTTCATGTAGTATAGAAGTAATCTAGTATCGTGAAGCTAGTATTATTTTTCCTAAATGAATAAGTCAAAATATTAGCCAATAGTAGAATTTAGAAGTAACTAGCTAATAAATTCTTCATGATGGTGTACATAGAACTCATATTAAGAGGTGGTTAAATTCCTAGCACTTTCTTATATTGTGAAACTTTAGTGAAGGCATGATCATATGTTAACATTCTAAATTCAACGTACGTTGAAGACAAGTAAGATTTATCTATAATCTATAAATAAGAAGAAAAGTAAAACAAAACCCTCTATACGAGTAGCTTATGTTAAATTCTTGATGTGGTAACAATCCTATGTAACATGGACTCTGCATATCATAAGGGTTGATACATATGTATATATGTATATAACTGATAAGAACTAATTCGTTTATTTACATACGACATAAATATCATGTGTACAATTGTATGATAATTGTGTGATATGCACTTGGCTTGCTCGCCCAGAGGAAGGGGCCGGCGGGAGCCAGTAGAAGGGGGAAGATGGTGGTCTATTATTATTACATGTGTGTGTGTGTGTGTGTATATATATATATATATATATATATATATATATATATATATATATATATATATATATATATATATATATATATATATAAGGAGGAAGGGGCTGAGCGGGAGCCGGTTGGAGGGGGAAGACGGTGGTCAATTATCTTATATATATATATATATATATATATATATATATATATATATATATATATATATATATATATATATATATAAAAGGAGGAAGGGACCGGGCGGGAGCCGATAACAGGGGGAAGACGGTGGTCAAATATCTTATGTATATGTATCTATATATATTTATAAGGAAAAAGGGGCCAGGCGGGAACCGGCAGGAGGAGGACCATGGAAAATTGAACCTCATTTCCATGAACTATGTATGAGTCTGTCGAATAACTCATATTATTAGGCTTGTTTGTATGTTTTGTAACAAGGGCATGTATGAACAATGAATATCGAGATTCATAATGTTTGCAACTTTTCGATACGATGGCGCATGCGTACACGTAGGAATACATATGTCGTAAAACCACAAGCTTGAAATTGTAATTGTAACAGTAAAGATAATTAGGAGTTAATAAAAAGAGAAATTCATGATAGTTGAGACATCAATGTGAAGTCTAAGGAAATAGGTAGGATAGGGTTGCATTATAGGATTGAAAATTTAGTAATACATGTCATAGCTATGTAGATCACTTCTAAAGGTTATGAAAAAAAAATGAAACTCTTAACTTACCATATTTTATCATGGTTTACTCATTGAGCTATCGAGCTCACTCCGTTTCTTTTCAAACATTTCAAGTTTGGCTAAAGGTAAGGGGTTTAGCTCGGAGTAACTATGTGATGAGTTGACTCACATACTTGATTGCAAAATGAAAGAGCAAGGAGAATTACCGTGTAGCTTCGGGCTAACGGGTCGTGTCCACGAGAAGGAATGCGATGAAAGCTTTTTGGCGTTTTGTTTAGTAACAAAGAATTGTGCTCTTTTTTTTTAGTTGAAAAGAAGAATGGAGAGAAGGGAATTGATTAAAAGAGTAATTGCAAATTTGGAAAAGGTGAATTTTGTATAAAGCTTGAAAAGTGATTTGTTATTTTTTGATAAAGAAGAGAATCTGGGCTCACTATATCACTACTCAACTATTTGTTCTTCTACTGAAATCCTTAGTGCCTCAACTTGATCATAGGAAAAACTTAAGATTGACTTTAGAAAGTTTGAAGTAAAGTATATAAGATGGTTGGAAAAGTTAACTCTTTTCTTTAAGAAACCGTCTTGAATCGAATGTTAAATTATCAAGAAGTTTAAGTATGAGATAAAAACAAGTTCAAGAGACGTTCATAAAAGAAGTAGGAGTTTAAAAATCCAAACCCATCCTCATTTGCCTTCAAGAACACTTTCAAAGAAGAAAGGCTTTAGTTTAGGCTTGCAAATGATTCATTAGGTCTTTCTCATGAAAATCAAAAAAGAAGAAGAATTGGAGAGAGGTACAATAGTGAGCCCAGAAAACGGAATTAGCTACTCATGGAATACAAAAAATAATTCAAGTAAATGAAGCAGGACATATCGTGAAATGGAGTGGAAGAAGAGAAAGTTTGTTCCTTGTATTGATGTCACTTCAATCTTCAGCTTACAAGCACTCAATTCCTCTCTCTCACATGTAGTTGATCTAAACTATAAATTACAAAATAACGTTACAACTTCTATACTATAAACAAAGAGCCTAAAATCTTAAAAATAAACAAAAATTCTAATCCTAGTCTTCGATCCTTTTTCAGTACAAAACCCTGCCTTTTATAGGCACAAACCCAGAGGGAAGGGAGTGAGGAGATAAGGGGAGCAAACGCTCCCCTTATCTCCACCAACAAGCCGCGGATCTGCGGCTTGGGCCGCGGATTCGCGTATGTGGCCAATTGGCCACATCCAGGTGGAGCGACGGTTGGCGTGGATTTGAACTTCCTTTTGTCTTACTGGATTCACTATTGCAGCTCCCAGATTTGACGAAACGATCTTTGATTTGTTGGCTTCAACCGCTTGATTTAGAAAGATTCATTTCAACTTGTTTTCAACCTCTATGATTTGCCCAGATCTGTCCTGATTCCTTGATTTCAAATTTATTCTAAATTAAATGGGCTTTTGGGCTCGTTTCTTTGGCCTATCCTTTAGCAATGGGCCTGCATTTTATAAAGAACAATAGGACTTATTAATATGATTTATTTAGATAATAAGCATGAAAATGTGACAATATGTATGCAATATATGTGATCGATCATACGCCCACACTTATCTTTTGCTCGCCCTCGAGCAAAACATCAAAACTAATCTTAATCAATTATTAGACCACTTTCGCAGGTCACTCGATTGCACTGAGCATGTGCAACAAGCCGTTATACCTCTAGGTTACCCCTAGAGGACGAGTTTTATCTCGTGAGAATTTTCAGTGGATTGTACCCACAAAATCCATAAAGAAAAAGAAAAAAAGTTAGTATTTTCAAAAAGTATTTTGAAAAGAGAAAATATTTGAAGTATATTTGTGAGAGTTTAAGTAATCTATAAGTTATAAGAATATCAAATTTTTCACTCCTAAACTTAGTCTCTACTCAAAAACATGTCATTAATCCAAGTAAGGAGTCAAATTGTGTTTCTCATCTAGTCTATTACTTTACCCTGAGCCATATGCACCATCGTGACTGTGAAGTTTGACTAAGGGTTCTTTAGCATTAACTCCTATGCCTTATTTATATTTATTGTTAGTGGTATTTATTCCTCAATTCCATTAGGCTTTCTAATCTGCCCATGTTACGAGCCCTTAGTCGGTGACACCCAAACCGGACAGTTTTAGGGCACCATATGAGAAAACACCCCTAAGGACATAAACACTCGAGCAGACAAGGCCACGAAACCGAGGTTTTTATTATAAAATGTACCCCTTTTAGGCGTGAATACTTATGCTTCATGAAGCACAAATACCCAGCTTAATCAGAGGATTTATATATATATATATATATATATATATATATATATATATATATATATATATATATATATATATATATATATTTTAACTTATCTAATTATCTTTTGCATAAATACCAAGGCTTGCATAGGCCAAAGCACCTAGCTAATCAATAATTAGATTTGTTTATTTTTTTATACATATATAGTTTTTTTCTTTTTTTTATAAGGCATAAGAGTCTTTATTTTTAAACCCTAAGTACATAAGTGTGTAAAGTGTGCATATTTCATCAAGGTATAGGTCAAGACTAAATTACTTTCACAAATTTTCTTTCTAACCCTAAAAATCAAACAAGTCATCTTATTTTGACCAAGTGTAAGAAATCCTAATTATGATATTCTTATTCCTTAAAATTGACTTAATTTCTTGCAAAAAATATATCAAAATATTTTTCTTATCTTTCAAAAAGTTTTTTTATTTTTATTTATATATATATATTCTTTGTTTTTTTCTTTTGTTTTTCTTTTTTAGTTATATTAGTCATGTTATGTTAGAACCCTCCCCCACACTTATCTCATGCATTGTCCCCAATGTATGAAAGAAATGTATAGATGCATGAAATGAAATGTAAAAGAGGTGCATATATTATACAAAAATATGTACAACATTAAGTTTCTCCCACACACAGATCTTTTTCGGTCTCATCCCTCGAGCTCTCTTCCCATCATTCCAATGGGTCCTCTTTATAGGGCATAGTAGGGAGGTCAATTTTTTTGTCATTTTAGCTCTCTTCCTCCCTAGTCTCACCTTCTTTAGGTGTTTCTTCCTCATATTACTACATCATAATTCAAAAATTGATGTCCACCACACTTCTCAGTTGGAACTTCTTCATTATGAATGCCTAAGAATTCTAACTCAGTTCCATATATCTCCTCAAAGCTTAGGTCAACATTTTCTCCTGGAGATGTGTAATTAACCAAAATATCCCTGTTGGTTCATCCAAATACATGAGTTCTTCTTAAAAAGGTTTTCAAAGAGTATGTCAATCGGAGGTTCTTGAATTATATTCTAATGCGATATATTATTGGTTGGCCCATCGAAGTGAGATATTTAAATCAAATTTCCCTTTTTTAAAGGGTACTCTAAGAATAAGATCTCCGACATATGCCTTCTCATCAAGATAATCACATTCATTCTTAAATTATTTATTAAGAAATAGCGACTCATTCTCTATACCTTCACTCTCTTCATCACAATTGTTTTCAACAAAGTTTACCTCAAATGTTTAGTCTCTTATCTTACGAGGTTGTTTTTCTAGGTTGAAGACATTGACTTCTATAGTCATGTCCCCAAAGGTTAATCTCATAGACCCATTCCTACAATTGATAATAGCATTAGCAGTAGAAAGGAATCGGCACCCTACGATAACAGGAGTTTAAGTCCTAGGATTGGACACAGGTTGTGTCTCAAGAACTATGAAATCAACTGGGTAGATAAACTCCCCGACCCGGATAAGGACATCATTAATTTTCCCTTTAGAACTTTCACAGAACGGTCAGCCAGTTGGATATTGACTCGAGTTGGACTAAGATTGCCCAACCCGAGTTGTTGATAAACTGAGAATAGAAGCAGGTTGATACATGCTCCCAAATCAAGAAGTGCATGACTAATCTCGGCTTGTCCTATAGTGCAGGTAATGGTGGGACAACCCCGGATCCTTATACTTGATAGGGATCGGATCCGATAATAGCTCACTAATGTTAGTGGTTAAGAAAACTTTCTTGGATACGTTAGTCTTTCTTTTCTTGGTGCACATGTCCTTAAGAAATTTTGCATAGGATGGGACTTGTTGGATGACATCAAGGAGTAGCACATTTATCTTAACTTGATTAAATATCTCAATTATCTTATCCATGTGTGGATTTTACTTGTTGTTCTTTAGCCTATTAGGAAATGGTATTATAGGCTTGTACACCTGACTGGTTGACTTATCTGTTTCAGATTCGTCAGATTTGGAAGGATTGAGACTAAATGAGGTGGATGCTAGAGTGTGATTGTACTGACTGGGATTGGGTGGTATTGGCACTTACTTATCAACTTTCTTTCCCGACCTCAATGTATGAACAGCATTACTTTGATTCAATGATTGATTCTCAACCAAATGAGCTTGTTGTGAATTCCTAGGATTCATAATTGGTTGACTGGGCAAGGTACCCTTTTGCCTCTCATGTTTTGGATTGGCTAAGTGGCTCATTTGACCCTCTAACCTCTATATTGTTTGCATGAGAGAATCTTGGTTCTTCATATACCTTTTCATATTTCTCTCAAAGTCAGTTATTCTCCTTTCAAGCTGAGGATTCTGAAAGAAAGGTTGTGGAGCTTGGTTGGGAAAATCTTGTTGATAATGTAAAAAATTGTTGGGAGAATTGTGAGGGTGATTTGGAAAGTTGGGTTGATGATTGGAAGAATTATTGGAATGATGGAAATGGCTTGCATGGTTTGACCGTGGGTGGTCATTATTTTGTTAGCTCTATGAGAAATTTGGGTGATTTCTCCAGCCAGGATTGTACGTTGGACCATAAGGATCATTGTTCGGCCTTGAAAAGGCCGCATTCATCGTTCAGAAAGGAATTATTGAGCTTGAAATACAAGACACTCCTCAAACACATGATTCATAGCCTGACAGTAAGTACAACCCGGAGTTAAAAATTGGTTCGGGCTGACTTGAATTACTGGACTTGGTTCCTTAGTTTCTAAATCTTCCAGTCTTCTCGCTAGGTTAGCTAACTTAGCCTCGTTAGCTATGGATGATTAAATTGAATGGAGACCTCCTTTTGAAGAGAGAGAGTTTGGATTCCTAGAGCTTTCACTAGTAGGTTCCCATTGGATAGTCTTTTCAGCTAGATTCTTATATAAATCCCATCCTCCATGCTCATCCTTCTGCAAGAATCCCCTTGGCACATGCTTTCTAAAAGGGTCTTGGTTGAGAAGTCTAAACCGTCATAAAGAATTTGGCATTGTCGCCATTTGTCTATTTTATGATGAGGACATTAGACAAGGAGGTCTTTGAAGCGTTCAAAGTACCTCTAAAACGGTTCATTAAGTTCTTGCTTGAACTGCATGATGTTTTTCCTAACGAGAGCAGTCTTATGAATTGGATAGAATTTCTTCAAGAAGACCTTGATGAAACCATCCCAGGATGTGATAGAGCTGGCCGCTAAGCTGTAGAGCCATTTCTTGGCTAAGTCCTTAAGAGCAAATGGGACAAATCTCAACCTAATAGCATCATCTGTAAGGTATGAGATTTTCATCATTAAGCATACTTCTTCAAATTCTCTTATGAAGAAATAAGCATCTTCGGACTCTAAGCCATGGAACTTAGGGAGAGTATTGATGCACTGTGGCTTAAGCTCAAAGTTGTGTTCACCAAACGATGGAAGTTGGATGCAGGATGGAAGTGAGGCTCTAATGGGATAGAACCTATCCTACAAAGATGTCGGTTGAGACATAACCGAATCTAGTCTTGGTTCAAACTTGGGTGGTGATGTGTTTCTAGTTAATCTAGATGAATTAGGGTCTCTTGACCATACTTGCATACACAAATACAATCACAAACAAGTTCACCAATAGTCAATAAAAGTAAACAACCAAGCCTAGTCTAAAGTAACCTTGACCTAGACAACTCCTAACTGGTTGATTATCTACAGGAGGTATAATGCAGACTTTGACCACAAGCTAACCAGCCAGGTCAGGGCAAGATTGGTAGGAGGTATCCGCGCAAAAGCGACGGGCCTAATTAAGACAAACCACCAGCCTTCGGGATTTTGCCCCTCAATCCCTTTCCTAGACACTGATTTGGCAGGAGTCAAATTCTAACACTTTCCCCCTAAGATAATCTCCTAGTGAGTTCGAGATGTCCCTAAGGCCAACGTCTATCAGATTTTACTTAGGCTTAGGCTGTGCGCGCTTGGAGATGGCTTGTGGGCTAAGGAAGGGTAATGACTTCCCCACCTTATCTTGATTTGGGTTTGCCCTTAGAATTAATTGTGCAAAGTGTGCAAGATATAGAAAAGTAGCATTCAAAAGCAAATATCACCTAAGAATGTTTCCTAAACTATATGCTACGCATACGTACCTTGTCTCCAGCTATCTTCAACAGTAGTTGTAAAGTAAACGTAGTTAGACAAATGCCTAGAATGCAAGTCTAAACATTTTTTAAGCAATTAACAATCACTCAAATTATTGTTGGATTAAAATAGGGATTGTGAATAGCAGATATAGCAAGAATATACAGACAAAAACTTAATTTTTTTGCAAGCAATATATCCTGCAAAAAAGAGTTTTAGTAGTCCAACAAAATTTTCAAGTTTTGCAACGCAATTTCTTGAAATTTTGTTTCCTACTTTCGAGAGTAGGGGCACAGAATAGCAAGTCTTCTCATGCAAATCTTGAATGCTAAATTTGAATGTTGACGTCCCTGAAACAAGACACTAAACTTGTTAAAAAAACAATATACCGTTCCCTCCCCGGCAACGGCGCCAAAAATTGATTGCAAAATGAAAGAGCAAGGAGAATTACCGTGTAGCTTCGGGCTAACGGATCGTGTCCACGAGGAGGAATGCGATGAAAACTTTTCGGCGTTTTATTTAGTAACAAAGAATTGTGCTCGTTTTTTTAGTTGAAAAAAAGAATGGAGAGAAGGTAAGTGATTAAAAGAGTAATTGCAAATTTGGAAAAGGCTTTGGAAAAGGTGAATTTTGTATAAAGCTTGAAAAGTGATTTGTTGCTTTTTAATAAAGAAGAGAATCTGGGCTCACTCTATCACTACTCAACTATTTGTTCTTCTATTGAAATCTTTAGTACCTCAACTTGATCATAGGCAAAACTTAAAGTTAACTTTAGAAAGTTTGAAGTAAAGCATATAAGATGGTTGGAAAAGTTAACTCTTTTCTTTAAGAAACCGTCTTGAATCGAATGTTAAATCATCAAGAAATTCAAGTATGAGATAAAAACAAGTTCAAGAGAAGTTCTTAAAAGAAGTAGGAGTTTAAAAGTCCAAACCCATCCTCATGTGCCTTCAAGAACACCTTCAAAGAAAAAAGGCTTTAGTTTAGGCATGCAAAAGATTCATTGGGTCTTTTTCATGAAAATCAAAAAAGAAGAAGAATTGGAGAGAGGTACAATAGTGAGCCTAGAAAATGGAATTAGCTACTCATGGAATACAAAAAACAATTCAAGTAAATGAAGCAGGAAATACCATGAAATGAAGTGGAATTATCTACTCAAGGAATACGAAAAATAATTCAAGTAAATGAAGCAGGACATACTGTGAAATGAAGTGGAAGAAGAGAAAATTTGTTCCTTGTATTGATGTCACTTCAATCTTCAGGTTACAAGCACTCAATTCCTCTCTCTCACAGGTATTTGATCTGAACTATGAATTACAAAACAACGTTACAACTTCTATACTATCTAACAAAGAGCCTAATACCTTAAAAATAAATAAAAATTCGAATCCTAGTCTTCACTCCTTTTTTCAGTACAAAACCCTGCCTTTTATAAGCAAAAACCCAGATGGAAGGGAGTGAGGAGATAAGGGGAGCAAACGCTCCCCTTATCACCACCAACAAGCCACGGATCCGTGGCTTGGGCCGCGGATCCGCGGCTGGCCACATCCAGGTGGAGCGACGTTTGGCGTGGATTTGGGCTTCCTTTTGTCTTGCTGGATTCACTGTTGCAGCTGCCAGATTTGACGAAATGATCTTTGATTTGTTGGCTTTAACTGCTTGATTTGGGAAGATTCATTTCAACCAGTTTTCAACCTCTATGATTTGCCCAGATCTGCCCTGATTCCCTGATTTCAAATTTATTCTGAATTAAATGGGCTTTTGGGCTCGTTTCTCTGGCCTATCCTTTAGCTATGGGCCTGCATTTTATAAAGAACAATAGTACTTATTAATTGATTTATTTAGATAACAAGCATGGAAATGTGACAATATGTATGCAATATATGTGACCGATCAATACTTCATGTTTTGTTGGAGTCTAGTCATCTTTGTATGTTTGTCTTACTTTGGAAACTCTTCTAACTTGTGTATACTTATATGACACTCGTTATATGTAACTTGTACTTGTGTTATTTTTGAGACTATCGACAATTTTTATATGTAATTTTTTGAGACTGAGACTGGTGGTTTCGCTTGATGATGATATGTATAGAACTGATTTTTGTTGGTGTTATGTGTCACTAAGTTAAATTGGTGGAACATGATGTGGAATCATATAATAAGATTGTGGATGTTGGTTATGTATAATATATACCCGAAGATAAGTAGGTCGTGTAGGCCAAGATGGCTATTTGGTTTAAGTAGGTTGTGTGGGCTGAAACTATTATGGGGTATAAGTAGGCCGTTGTGAGCCGAAATTGATGTTTTTTTATCATAGCAAAATTGATACTTTTTGGAGAGGTGTTGCCAAAATTTTCGAGAAAATAAAAGAGACATGATTAATTTGAGATTTATCAGACTAATCTTTTGTTTACATATTGGGATTATTACAGTTAAAATCAAAATAATTTAAATTTCTCTCCACTAATTTAGAAAAAAAGGTGTAAAATCAAAACAAATCCATTTTAAAAAAATTTCTCCTCCTTTTTTAAAACAATAACAAAATAATTGCATAAGCTTAAGAAATAATGATATCAATTGAAAGTGATACCAATGCATGATACCAATTGAATCGAAATCCCTGAAACCAATTGAAATAAAATACACTTTGCAGGAGATTAATTTGTGCTAAAAAAACATGCATAAAAATATGCATGAATAATTTTAAATCAAGCAAAACCAATCTATCATGCATATATATGTATCTCGATTGAAATTTAATACCAGCTGAAATTTGTTGCATACATATATAGAAAAATATAAATGAGTATACAAAATTAAATATGATGTAAATCGTGTGTATAACTAATTTGTATCACCAACTAATATGCACATGTCAAAAGAATAGTCAATTGAAATTATACAAACATGATCACCCGACCAACCGCCCACCAAGGGTAGGCATTTTAAAAAATATCTATTTGGATAAGACTGAAAATAGTTTGAAAAAAACTACCATTTGAAAATAGTTTGTTTTAAAAAAAATTCAAAAAAGGGTACATGTATAAATGCAAGAATCATCAAAATTAGAATATACACAAATAACTAAACTAACATTGAGTACACACAGGATATGAATCAAGTTTGGCACAAACCAAGGGTGTATCTCAAAATCTATACAAGTATATCACAAGTTTTCATAATATTTACATTTAAACATATAAACAAAATATTTTAACCAAGATATGCTAATAATTAACTAATTAAAACATATATAAATTACAAATGGAGGATAGAGATAGTCACCGCTATCGATAAGACTAACTCTATTTATCCAAATTAAGGTGGTCCTCCCACCTAAACCCTTTGAGAGTGATGCATTCATTTATTAATCCATCAAGCTCTGAATGCATCTACCACTAAGACATCAAACTCTCTTACATTTCGAGAGAGCTTACATCTACATCAAATATAATTGGTGTGGATTTTGGTACCCATAATTTCTTGGCTCCTTGAATGTTATCTTTTCGAATCCCAACTTTTTTATATGAAACTTTCAATCTATTATAGCAAACTTAGTAAGATGGCCTTTGTGACCAAAATGTTAACAAGAATACACATGAGCATACTTATGAGTTGATATGTATGAGTATACCGTGGAGTATGTGCATGAATATGTGAAGCTTATTTCTTTTGAAATAAGGATTCCAATCTCTTATGCTCAAAAGTACATTGGCTCAAGTTGAGCCTAAACAATTAATCATATTCCATAAAACACAAATTTTCTTTTTGTCAATAGAAGAAGAAATACTATTTGTATGAGAAACAAAATCCTTTTCTTTGGAAATCAACTCAACTTGGTTTTGCAAAGAATTATTTTCTTTCAAAATTACTTCTTTATCTTTTAAAATAATGTCAAGTTTTGAAGATAAAACATCATTTACTTCTTCAATTTTAAGTCTTTCTTTTTCATCAAATTATATTTTCCAAGTAGTTCTTTACAACACATAATAAGATTATCATATGATAATTTATCATCTTCATCAAAATTACATTTCGAGTTTATCTCAAGAGGGTCATCCCCTTGGATCATAAAACATATATGTGTGGAATCATCTTCTCTTTCAGATCATTATTTGAATCCCATACTTCATTGCCTTTTCCCTTTCTTGCCATTTTTTCTTTGGTTGTCGCTCTGTACATCCTCCTCATGTTCTTCACAGGAAGAATGAGTTCTTTATCATCTTATTCATCATCTTCCGAGATAGTTGATGTGGTAATGCCTTTATTTTTGTGATCTCTTAGGGATGCTTTGAGTGCAACACTAGTTTTATTTTGTGGCTCACGGTCTTCTCTTGCCTTCATCTCCATCTCATGGGTCTTCAAGTTTTCCATGAAAGCGATGAAGCCTATTTCCATTGTCGTTGAGCTCTTTTAAAATGGTGGCTTTGACTTTCTAAGATTTAAGAAGTGCTCCAATAATCTTCTGCACGTTTTAGTCATTGGAGATGGGTTTACCTAAAGAAATGAATATGTTAGTAATAGTGGTAAATCGAGTAAACATCTCATCAATAGATTCACCATCAGACTTATATAAATTTTCATACTGTGAATTAAGCAAATCAATTTTTACTTTTTTCAGTTGTGTAGTACCTTCATGAGTGGTGATCAAAACTTGTCAAATATGATATACATATATGCAATTTTTAAATTTAGATATATCAACATAATGCATAATGGGCCTTGAAGTTGGGATCATATTCCATAACAGTAATTTTGGACTATGAGTCCTCATCACACTCGGGATAAACAAAGGGTTTAGATATGGCCTTGGCTACACGACTACCTAAAAATTGAAGAAAAGTGGTCATCTTAACCTTCCATATGAAAAAGTTAAGTCCATCAAACTTGGGTGGAAAATAGATGCTAGATTTTACACTACTAAATGTCATGTATGTGTAAACAAATATTGAGATTAGAAAAATAAGGATTTCTCTATGGTGGTTAAACCAAATATCAAGAGCACTCACTCTGATAATAATTGAAAATCATATAGAGAGGGAGTGAACAAGTGATGTGCTAATCAAATGTGAAATTTAAAAACTTATATGAAATAAAATTAACACACAAATAAATACCAAAGAGAAGCTGAATTCCCTATGAAGGGCTCTAGAACTTCTTCTTAAGATTCCTCTTTAATAAGAGTTGAGATGCTTAGTTATTCTCTTAGTTCAAACAAGTGTAAGCACATGAAACTATATAAAGCATGTGAAGATAGACAAGTAATAACAATCAAGATATAAACTAGAGTGAGTTGAGTTGAGAGAAAGAGAGATGAGCAATCGCAAATACGGGATAAGTGTTTCGAGGTTCGAGCCATTTTCTCTACATTACTATACATGATCTCGCAAGATTACACAGCAATACAAGATTCTCAAGAATTCTTAAACCCACAAGTCCCTCGCTCAGTGCCGCTACACCTAAAACACGAGCCCATAAGCTCACTCTAAGGCTGCAATCTCCAACCACTTTAAAATACAATATAGAATACTTGGTGATAAATCTCCTTGACCACAAACAATGAAATTTCTCAAATAAGGCTTCTATAGAGTAGATAGAAAAGATTGGCTCCGGCTTGTGTAAGGAAAAACTTGGAGATTTGAAAGTAAATATCAAGAAAAACTATTGGGAAAACTTCTTTAAAGATGTATGAATTTGTAGTACAAAAATAATTTCTCACAAAAATATGTTTTCTTAAATTTTTCAAATACTTTTCAAAAACTAAAAACTCTCTTATGTAAACTCTCTACAAATGGTCCTATTTATAGGCAATCGGTAAAGATCATTAGAGATTAATCTCAAATATTAAAAACATGTTTAAACCTATAAAAAAGTAAGAAAAAGTTGTTTAGGAATAAAATAAAAATAATAAAATAAAAAGCTAGTTGTTATAGGAAAATTGTTGCTTTCAGTAGCAATGCAGTCGATCGCTTGGACAACCACCATCGCGGCTAAAAAAATCTAACCGTTGGAGCCAACGGTCGACTATCCGATCGACCGTCTATAGCAACTGGCCAATGGTCGACCGCCCGGTTGACTATGTATACAAGCAGTTTTCTTGTATGCTTGACTGATCGATCACTCGGTCAACCGTGTTCACAAATAAGCAATCTGCTTGTGACATACCCGATCGACAACCCGGTCGACCAGCCTAGGCCGAAATCTATATTTTGATCCTTTTATAAATCTTTTTAAATGAAATAAATTTCTAAAATATCTACAAAAATAAGTTCACATAAATAATTTAGAGAACAAATATGTGGGATTAAAAATTAACATATATCAGAAACATGTGAACTTCTTTTTGAGATATGAAATACAATTTTAAAATATAAACTATATTTTCTAAAATCGATAAACTTTAGATTGAAAAAGTTTTTTAAAACTTGTATAAATACAAAAACAAGTTTCTCAAACTCTTTTGAAGCACCAATGTGTACAGATAAAATCCATTACATATATAGAACAATATGAATTTGTTTTTGAGAATTTTATTTTACAAAACCAAAACACAAACTTTGTTAAACTGAAATTCAAAACTTTTGTTCTTCAAAACCAATCTTAGACTTGTGTATATAAGCTTAAGTAAGCAAATTAAATCTAAACTTTACAAAAATCTAAACATCCTCACAAACTAAAGTCTTTTTCTTGATATGAACTTCCTCCTTATCTTGACTCGATTAAAACTTGATTCTTTAAAGTTAGACTCCTTCTTGTGTTCTTGATCTGTTCTTTGTGCTTGAGCTCTTGAATCAATATGTGTTAACTTCAAACTTTACTTTGAGTCTTTTGAAAAAACTAGACACCGAACTAAGATCTTAATTAGTATCTAAAATTTAAATTAAACAAGATCATTAGTATTATAACTGCATGAGTTAATCATCATCAAAACTATAGTGATGGACCTTTTGGCCAACATGTACAACTTTCTCAACAGGCTTCTCATATTCAACTCTTCAAATTGATTCAAAGGGCATCTTGATGAAATGAGTAGACACGTGATGGAATGAGTAGACATGTCACTATGGTCATCGATCTACTCTTCAGATTTCAAGGTTTGAGTTCATTCACTTGATAAAAATAAATGTCCTCTTGAATTGAAGTGGTTTGAATTGATATTGGCTCAGACGCAAGTTAAATAAAAAAAAAATCTATCTGTTACTCACTTGCTGACTCGCTTGCCCATCAAGGCAGCCATTAATTTCATTGAGCACTTGCGTCCAGGCTTCAATCCTATAGTGTTGGTTTCATATCCACCTAATTGCTATTAAACTCAACTTGTGAAAGTTGATGAAACTCTTGAACTTGATATGAAATTAGGTTGAAACAGGTTGATTGAGGTGAGTTGTTATCTGATCATCATGTACTTCCATGCGAGCATAGGACTCACTTATGCGCTGATTAGTTTCTAGCATAGACTGCTGCATGGATTCCAAAGTTTTCTCTAATGTGCTCTTTCATTCCTCATGCTTATTATCAAATCCCCAAGATGGAGGTGATGGTTTAGTGTAGGATCAATTTGATAGAGAATTTAGAAGTGATTGATTACATGAGAGATTCGGGTGGTTTTAACACTTCTCACTAAAATTTGAGGGATAAAGTTCGCTCGAAGGTCCTTAAAATATGTGGAATTGATTTTGACCTAGTCCTTATAAAAGCCATATCAAAGGACATTATTATGAAGGATGAGATGAATTATGACAGTAATGACACCCAATGGAAAGATGAGATGAAAAAGATGATATAATGGGCTGGGTGTAGTGATGAAAACTCAGAGGTGAGGGTGGTGGATGGAAAGGAGGGTATGACCTATGAAATGGATCGTGACCGAATAAATTTTGATAGGCCATGGAAGGTAGGTTGATGGATAGGAAGGGGAATTTTTAAATTTTTTTAATTAATTTTTTATTTTTTCAGTCCGATAAAAGTGTCAAAACTAAAGAAAGCACACCGACCCCAGCATCGACGCTAAAAACTTGATGGGGATATTTCACTCTCACTATTATAAATAACAGTAAGTGAACGTCGTTCGATGTAGCACTTGAAGGTGGATCCTTAGGGGCATGTAGTTTCTTAATTTTAAACACTATCTTGGTGAATTGAGTAAAAAGTTTATAAACATGGATATTTGTTCTAAGCTTAATATCAATCTAAAGAAATCGAGTATCTAAGATCCAATCCCATAAGCTAGCATAAAGTAGTCAATCTCAGTTCTATTATTCTCTTATCAATCATTAAGTCTCTATTTCTAAAATTGATCTCATTCTAGAAAGTCTGATGTAATATCAAGGTATTATCTCCATTACATGATCCATCAAAGGTAAATAAAATTAATGAATTGAAGAAAATATTGAAAAAGCGATAAAACCCTAAGTATACATCACTAGTATGAAATATTTTCCTATCAAGTCTCTGATTATTCTAGAAATTAATTTTCTAAAAAGATCTAGGTCAATTGATGTGTAATACAACCCCTAGATGGCAGATCTAAATTTGAACAAATGAATTTAACCTAAGTTCATCTCTCTAGATGTAAGAGAAAATTTAGCTACTCATGATTATATTCCTAACACGAAACTCTAAATTATAAGGCATCATAAATAAAATTAATCTAATAATTACAATCAACAGAATAACTATTTGATTTGCAGAGAAATTACCTGATCCAAATTAGATGAAGATAACACAGCCGCAATCAAAAGCTCAGATCTATACTGTCACAAAACTGCAGTATCTCTGGCCTGGCATAATCTAGCAATGACGTTCTGAGTCCCCTTTGTTCCTGAATTCTGAGCAAGAACAAAAAAAGAAAAATTCAAAAAATTCAAAAGTTATCGTACTGCTGAAAAAGCAGCCAAAACAAAATAAATTAAATTAAAATCTATAAGCTAATCATCATCTCTCTAGCACAATGATGAAGCACAAAAAAAAAATACAAAATCCAAAAAAAATCCTCACAACCGCAATAATGATGACAAGTTCATCAAAATTAAATTAATAAAAAATTCAAAAGCTCTGCACCTGTGGTGCAAGTTCCATCAAATATAAAAAGTATTAAAAAATGACACAAAAGCAGCTGCCCTATAATGGGTAAAAAAATTAAAAACCTAAAAACCTCGTGCAGCCCCACTTCACCTCTCAATATATAATATCTTTATTTTATAAAAAAAAGCCCTTGGAGATTTATTTATTACATAATAATTCATTTTCTACTCCAACAGGTTCTGTAAATGTTCAAAACCACAGTCAAATAGACGAATAAACAAAATATTTGACATGGAAGTTGCATATCTTTGAATTTTCTTTCTGTAATTTGGATGATCTCATATGGAGTTCTGTAGCCAAAGTTATGGCCAAAATACCTCAGCATATTCGAAATGTCCTTTAATTGCATGCAGAAAATCTTTGGAGTGTGCACTTGATGTCTAGTCTTCTCCTAACAAATTTTCGGCAAAAACTACTAAAAATATCTAAGTAGAATTATTAATATACAAATGATAGAAAAATAAAATTATAAAAATGATATAAAACTGTGCCAATCACTATCCTATACTTCTTGAATTTCTCAAAGCATTCAGGATATAGCGCGTCAGATATATATATCTATACCTTAAGTTATCATCAATAAAAGTTATAAAATACTCAAAGCCCCCTCTAGCTCGAATAGTCATAGATCCGAACAAATTATAATTAACCAATTCCAACGGTTCTTTGGCTCTATATCCCTTATTCGTAAAGGGCCTTTTGGTCTTCTAGGTAGAATTCACAGACTTCACTTTCAATGAACTTAATGGTGCAATTTGAACCAGTCTTTGAATTCTTCTTAGAGTAATATGACTAAGTCTTAAGTGCTAAAGATATATTTGATTCATTTTAGAAGGTTCTTTTCTCTTAGATGATAAGCAAGTTATGTTATTCATTTCAATTAATTGTAACATGAGAGAAACATGATTAATGATATAAAGATTGCAACCAATGAACCAAAATAGATAAAATATTTATTATGGCTAATAACTATAGAGTCATTAAAAAAACAGAATCCAAAACTTACTAGACTAGAAATTGAAACAATGTTTTTTCTAATACCGGTTATATAACATTTTTTAAAATTAAAATTATATTGCTACCAAAAGATAACTCTAAATCTCCTACTACAACTGTTGATACTTTCGCATCGTTACCCATGTGAAGATAAATCTCCCCATCACTTAGTATTTGGTTTCTTGGAACCCTTGTAAAGTATTACAAATATGATTAGTGGCACCTATATCTACGTACCATGAGTTTGTAAATAACACTGCTAAACATGATTCAACTACTAGTGAATGAAATTTACCTTTTCAGTTATTACTCTTGCACAAATAGACTGGACATTACTTATTTCAGTGTCCTGATTGCTTACAGTGAAAACATTTGCCCTTGGACTTTTTCACTACTCTTATGCTTTCAATTTCTGAACTTTTTTCTGCTTATTCTTTCCTTCGACCTAGAGCAGAACCTTTTTCAACAATATAAGCTTGAGCCACTGGCTTAATGAGACCTTCAGTAGATTAGAGTTCCTTAAGTAATTCTGTCATAGAATACAAATCCTTATTCATATAGTAATTCAAGAGAATTGCATAAAAGACTGGAGCACGATGTCAACCTAGGTTTCCCCATCAATCTCGGCTCCCAAGATCTCCAATTCATTCAGATCACTCGTAATCTTTAGAACATGATCTGAACTTGTGTCCCTTCAATCATATTTATGTTCATCAATTCCCTCGTAGCAACTAGACTTGCAGCACAGTTTTGGTTCCCAAAAATTTTTTTAAGCTCATCACCATGTCATAGGCAGTGGACATATTTTGATCCTGATGTTGTAGCACACTTGACATGCAAGCTAAGATGTAACATTGTGCCATCTCATCAGCTTTCTTCCACTTTGGGTAAGCCTGGGCTCCCTTAATGATTGCCTCATTATCTGGTTGCTCAAGACATATTTCAGTGAGCACAAATTTTTACTCTTCAGCAGTTAACACTATGTCCAAATTACATTTCCTATCAATATAATTAGTGTCAATAAGTTTGTGTTTTTTGAGAATAACTGACAGAGGGTTGAATGAAAAATCTTCCATTACAAATCCTGAGAATCACATAATATTAACATAAATTATAATGGGCAAAATAATTTTTTGAATTCAAAATTTAAGTTGGTACCCTTAACCAATAATATAAGATTTCGCCAGCAGCCTAGTATACCTTGATTAGAATGCCTCAACGGGAGGGTCATACTAATCACTATTTATCTAGACATGATAAATCTTAATAATTTCACCAACCAGCCATAACCATACCAAGTGGAATTACATAGCTGACATGACTTTGATCCTATAAACAAATTCAGTGACTCAGATGGTGAGGATACGGTTATTTATAACTAAGTGTAAACCATCACTTAATTTCAGATCAATTAGTCTTTATAGTACCCCTCAGATGGAGAGAAAGCATCATACTACTAATCATTTAAAACTATCCCTTGAGAAAGTTCATTCTGGTGACTCTTTAATTGACTCTGTATGATATAGAAGAAGGTTCTGAGGCCAACATGTAAATCAATTACATCACCAATGAACCAGTGATGGAGACCGTGGGACTAAAATAAATCCCTCCACTTAGTAATTTTAGCAAAATGAGTGTTATTATTGTGATCTAAGGTCGGTCTCAATAGCCATGTTGTTTCGTATGCATAAAGGGTACAACTAATCAAGAAATTAACACACATAATATGCATATAAATCACAACAGGCAGTAAATATCATAATATAAAATATGATCAAGCTATTATGGTCGGAGATTCCATGTCGCTCCCCACAGAGGATTCCAGGGATCGACCTGCCTGGTCAGGTGCAGGTGTTCGCGGATAGCCCCAAAACCTAAACGGATCTTTGTTTTCAGAACTTATCAGAATCTGCTTCAGCTTGTCTGAAGTGGTCCATCAAGGAACTCCAAAAACTGGTTTCGAGAATAAGCTGTGAGTACTTTGATAACTCCAAAAGCTCACAGGACTCCTGTAACGGTCTCAGTCTTTAATTACCATAATTATCATAATCATACTCATTTACACTTAATTATTCAGATAATCTTCAAAAATTTTGATAGCATCTCCTTTGAAATATGGAGTCTACTCCAATATAATAACTCAAATTTCAGTAAATATTAGCCTACTTATCAAAACATAACACCCCACGCAATATATAATACCTTTTTAGCTTGACCTTGCCTACTTATAATTTTCAGTTTTAGTTTCATCAGTCCAGCTATAAACAAATCATAATTTATCCAAGTACTCTTTATTCTAAACATATCTACACCCACTGTGTAAAGATAAAGTACAAGTTCTAATTACTATATTTATAACATACATTTCAAGTTCATTTTAAGAATTTATAGCATGTGCTAGCATAAAATTTCATACATAAAGTTTTAAAAGTATATATACATAAAAGAAAAACATTTCAAAAGGACGAGTTCAGTTCTATCCTCCTTCTGCCTATCCAATTCTGGGCTCTAAGCGAGTCATTTACCTTTATTAAGACCTGAAGGGGGTTAACACAATATGGTGAGCCCGACAATTTAGTCAGTAAAACAATAAAATTCAAACATTAATTTACACACTAATACATATACATGCATGCTTTTAAATTGGCCAATAAAAACCAAGCATCAAAGTTTACATCAAGCATATTCCAATATTAATGACAATTATACTCCCTTTCAGTTACCTCCAGTTCCACCTAGTCCCTTCCTCTGAAATATTACATAATAATAATAATACTCCCCTTTGGTCACCTCCATTTCAACCCGGTCCCTTCCTCTGACACATTACATAATAATAATAATAATACACTCCTTCGGTCACCTCTGGCTCAATCTGGTCCTTTCCTCCGATTACTTTATTTTACTATTATGTAAACAATAACATGCAATACTTGTAAAAGAGCAAGACATTAACGTGAATGATTACTGCGTTTTGATAACTACATAATACATGCCAAATCTCATGGACATCTTTGACATAATGGTAGTAACTTGCATAATTGACCAATATGTAAATTCATTCCATTCTTAACTAAACAAGATTATGTAACGCTCCACAAGTTATCCTGACATGTATATATCAGTATTCATGCAAGGGACTAGCAACATCGCATATGTGCAGTTTCATTATCAATTTTCATGCGACACAAGTAGCAATGTATACGATTTAGTTAACAATCAAGCATGACATAGGATTAGTGATCACAAGTACACTATTCCTCTAATATCATTATTCGGATTTCAAGTATATTGATATGCATGTATAGAACTTGTAACCATAGTCATCCATAAAATTAACACTTTTGTTTAAAGATATAAATGAATGGAATTAGCTACCATATACATCCATAAGATTAACACTTTTTTTATAAAGGTATACATGCATAGAATTAGCTACCATATATATCCATAAGATTAACGCTTTTGTTCATACTTAAAGCCTAGCACCATATACATACATTTTATTTCACAATTATTTACATAAGCTAATAATTCCACTTACAACTAGGGCTTAGCAACCATCAAATTGTCATTTTAAATTTTAAATGTTCTACTCACACTTGAAGGAATGATTTACCTGGCTATTACGCTCGGCTTGCCGTCTGATTGAGATTTTACCTGCACACGAAAACACAGAATTTCAGAAATACAAAATAAAGAGTGCAAGTGCTCAATGCTACCGCAATAGAAAGTGGCTATGCGGGTTGTGATCCATAAAGAGGGAATAGCGATGGAAGATTTATGCAAGTTCTCTTTTAGGTTACACTCAGTGGTTAAAGATCTTCTTTTAATTGTTTGAAAAGAAATAGAAAAATAAGTTACAGCTAAAAAAGAAAGTGGTAGATTGAAAAGGTGAAGAAAATAGAAAATGAATATATACAAAGAAATTGAAAAGAGTGATAAAAGAGTTTGGAGATTGTGGTGTTGGTGATCTAAACTAAAAGTTAAAAGAAAAGAAAGAAAAGTTAAAAGAAATACTTACCTCCTCTGGTTGATGACTTACCTAGAACCCTTGCATGTTTTACCTTACTTTGGAGGTGATCAACGCATAACCCATAAGATCGAGCTCAATCCCCATTCACATTACATCATCAAGATGAATAAGAATGAAATGATATAGAATCTTGAGGAAGAGAACATCATCATAAAATATCGGTGGCCTCACACAAACATGGTTATACTGATGCTTATAGATTCACTTGGATATTCATCAAAACCAAACGAGAAAAAGTAGAAAGATGAATAAAAACATATAAACAAAGAAAAGCGTAAATATGTTACCTTTGATTGCTTGTAGAAATGATGAAAAAAAAGAGGAGGTTACATCAGAGTCACTCTCAACATAAGTCTCTCTCTCTCTTACTTACATGAATCTCAGTCTAACTTATGCTTACAAAGAAATAAAAATTATATAAAATGAAAATAAAAATCTACACTAAAAAGAATGAAAAACTGGCCTTAAATCAATCTTTGCTTGATTGTTCCCTGTGATATCTAAAAACTCAGTATTTATAGGCAAAAACCAAGTGAAGGAGAGCTTATGAAGATAGGGGAAGCAAATGGTCCCCCAATAGACACAACAAAGTCACGAAAACACAGCTTTGGACACGTTTCTGCTGCCTGGGTGTGGCCAAGTGGCCAAACCCGGGGGGGTGGTACTCTCTGGTTTCACGATATGATATTATCTCTTGTGGGATTTGCAGTTTTGGGTCCTGCATTTGACGAAATCTCCTTTGATTTTTGGTTTTAACCAATTGATTTGTAGAGATTTATTTTAACTAGTTTTCAACCGATTTTATCTTCTCTGATTTGTCCTAATCTGTCCTGATTTTCTAATTCGAATTAATTTTGAACTAAATAATAATTTTGATAGGCTTTTGGGCTCATTTCTCTTCCCTCTCCTTTAGTAATGGGCTTTTGTATAAATTAAACAATAAATAGGATTAAAAATAGAGTTTATTATATAATAAATATAAGAATGTGATAATAAATATGCAGTATCAGCGACCGATCACACCCCCATACCTATCTTTTGCTCGTCCTCGAGCAAAATAACAAAACTAAACCAAAGATTATTAGACTACTTTCTCAGGTCACGCGATTGCACTGAGCATGTGCAACAAGTTGTTAAACCTCTAGGTTCTCCCTAGAGGATGAGCTTTATCTCGTAAAGGTTTTTAGTGGATTACACCAACAAAATCTATAAGGAAAGGAAACAAAGTGTTAGTATTTTGAAAACACATTTTGAAAGAGAAAAATATTTGAAATATTATTGTAAGAATTAAGTAATCTATAAGTTATAGAAAAATTGAATTTTTCATTCCTAAACTTAATCTCTATTCAAAAATTTGTTACCAATTAAAGTAAGGAGTCAAATTGTACTTCTCATCTAGTCTATTACTTTACCCTAAGTCATGTGCTCCTTTGTGACCATGACATTTTGACCATGGGTTCTTTAACTCTAACTCTTATACCTTATTTATTTTTTTATTTTTTATGGTATTATTTCTTAATTCGATTAGACTTTCTAATCTGTCCATGTAACGAGACTTTAATCTGTGACTCCCAAACCAAACAGTCTTTGGGCACCGGGTGAGAAAACACCCTAAAGGCTTAAGAATTCGAGCAAACAAGGCCACAAAACTAAGGATTTAATTACATGAACCGCTTTTAAGTATGAATACTTATGCTTTATGAGGCACAAATATCCAACTTAATTAGAGAATTTTTATTTATATTTCTTTCTTTTTCTTTTTTTAATAAGGCATAAGAATCTTTGTTTTTGAACCCTAAGTCTGTAAGTGTATAAAGCATGCATATATCATCAAGGTAAAAATTAAGACTAAATTACTATTTCAAATTTTCTTTCTAACCTTGAAAATCAAATAAATAATCTTATTTTGACCAAGTATAAGAAATCCTAATTATGATTCTCCTATTCCTTAAAATTGACTTAATTTTTTACAAAAAATATGTCAAAATATTGTTTCTATTTTCAAAAAAATTTTTAAAAGTAAAAAAAATGTTAATAATTTTTTTAATAATAGAAGGAAAACCTAAGTTATGTTAGAATCCTCCCCTACAACTATCTCATGCATTGTCCTCAATATATAAATTAACTCATAGATGCATGAAAAAGAAGAAAGGGAAGGAAAATATTACCTTATGGTGGTGGTGCCGGTGGTGGTCTCATTGGGTCAAGCGTTGCTACCCAATCAAGATAATGTGGTGGTTCACAGAACCCACCTTTATTGACCTCTTTTTATTTACATATTTATAGTCCCTAATATGAATAGGATCATGAAAGACCCTATCATGAAATTTACTCCCTTTACATGACCATTCTTGAAAAATCATTACGGAGTCATCATAGTCTATATCTATGTCCAATAAAAGAATGTGACTTGGTGAAATGGTTGACTTAGGCTCAAGAATGATAGGTTCAAGAACCAATACTAACTCGGAAAATCAGCTTTAGGTTCGAGAGTCAGTTTCGGTTCAAGAGTTGAGTCCAAATCTAATAATTAAAATTCACATTCTATTCCCATCAATAAAATGTGACTATCCAAAATTGGTGATTCTATTTATAGATCTGTGGGCACGAGAATAAATGTTGACTCGAAAAATTGGTCCAAATTGGGTAAGAATACCAGAGTCAACATAGATTCGAAGACGACAACTGAATCACAAAGTTGGGGATCAAGTTCACATTCATAATCAATTCAATCTCATTAAAATGAAAATTTGCCAATTCGTCAATGGGTTGATATTAGTCAAGTCAAGGTTTTATGGTAAAATTGAATCTTGGTCAAAGTCTTCAAGATACCATGATTCTTGGTTGTCATCAATATGGCAAGAAGTGTCGAGAATAGTCAAAGATTGGGTAGGGAGAGTATCCTTATTCCTACGCATGTTTTCCAATCTACTAAGTCTAGCTTCTATCATATCAAGTGGATCATTTTGAAATTAAATCATGGATTCCATACTCTTTTCTAAGTTGGCATGTTCTTCTTGAAAAATAGAGCAAGGATCTATGACTTGAAACTTTTAATGACATTTTGAGTCTTCTAAATTTTAATTCATCGCTCAAGCTCGTCTAAGGCTTCCATCCTCTTTTCACAGTCAATGGATTCTTCTAATGGTTATTCGGGATAAGAACTATATGAAGATGGATGTCGGTAGGGTGGTTGACAATATGATTTGGCGGAGTTGTGTCCCCATTGACTCTGTGAAGAGTAGTGTAGTATTGGGACTGGGGCTTGTATTGATTAGGATAAGATCAATCTGGCACACTAGGTTGGTTAAAGTTATGATATGCCGGGTTAGTAACATCTGAAGAAGAAGTCAGGGTGTAACATGGATTACCATTAAAGTTGAAAAAATTGTTGTTATAAGCTATATCACACAAGAAATATCAAAATCAAACAAAGAAAAACAAACAAATAAACAAACAAAAAGAAAAAAATCTAACCTATGTAAGGGTAAACCTTAGACCTAGACAACTCCTAATTGATTGACTGTCTACGGGGGGTATATTGCCGAATCTGATCACAAGTTAATCGGCCAGTTAGGGACAAGATCAGTGAGAGGTATCCGTGCCTAAGCAACAGGCCTAATTATGCCAAACCACCAACCTTCAGGGTTTTGCCCCTCAATCCCTAATCTTACACTCCGATTGGCAAGAGTCAAATTCAAATCAACTTTCCCCTTAGGTCAATCTCCTATACGAGTCCGAGATGTCCCTGGGGCCAACATCTACTTAGTTTTAGTTAGCTTGGGTTAGTGAGTGAGGAGATTATTTGTGGGCTAAGGGAGAGTAAGGACTTTCCCACCTTATCTTTTCTATAGGATAAGCCCTTAAATCAATTTAGTACAATGTCTACATGAAAAACAACACTTAAGCAATGTAAACAATTCAACAGTGTTCCTATACTACATGCTTTGCACACGTACCTTTGTTCTAGCACTCTTCAACAGTAATGTAAAATGTAAACGAATTTGACACGTACCTAAATGTAAAGTCTAAATCATTTTTAGCATTTAACAAACATCAATTTACTATTGAGGTTAGGAAGTATGTACAGTGAGTTAATCAAGAAAATAAATAGTTGTAAAAATTTAGCTTTGCAATTTATCTAACCTGTAAAAATACAGGTTAGTAGTTCACTCAGATTTGCCACTGGAATGTAGCAAATCTGAGGGATTCTGGGCTCTGCTTTCTTGAGCAAAGTCCAAGGCCACTTATATGTTTACTACAGTAAAAATTTCCTGGATATCTATCACTGCACACCATGAACAAAGAAGAGAGTTAACCACAAATGTAAACTTAAAAAGAGACTTAATTACCGTCCCTCCCGGCAACGGCGCCAAAATTTGATTGAATTTTTACCTGACACAGAAATACAGAATTTCAAAAATACAAAATAAAGAGTGCAAGTACTCAATGATACCACAATAGTAAATGGCTATGCGGGTCATGATTCACAAGAAGGGACTAGCGAAGGAAGCTTTATGCAAGTTCTTTTTTAGGTTACAATCAGTGGTTAAATATCTTCTTTTAATTCTTTGAAAAGAAAAAGAAAAATAAGTTACAGTTAAAAAAGAAAATGGTAGATTGAGAAGGTGGAGAAAATAGAAAATTGATATATATATATATATAAAAATTAAAAAGTGTGATAAAAGAGTTGAGAGATTATAGTGTTGGTGATCTAAACTAAAAGTTAAAAGAAAAGAAAGAAAAGGTGAAAGAAATACTTACCTCCTCTATTTGATGACTTACCTGGAACCCGTGCATGTTTTACCTTGCTTCGGAGGCGATCATCACATAACCCATAAGATCGAGCTCAGTCCCCATTCACATTACATCATCAAGATGAATAAGAATGAAATGATACGAAATCTTGAGGAGGAGAAGAACATCATGAAATATCGATGGCACTCACACAAACATGGCTATACTGATGCTTCTAGATTCACTTGAATATTCATTAAAACCAAAAGAGAAAAAGTAAAAAGATGAATAGAACATATAAACAAAGAAAAGCATAAATATGTTATCTTTGATTGCTTGTAGAAATGATGAAAGAAAGGAGGAGGCTACATCGATGTTACTCTCAACATAAGTCTCACTCTTAAATACATGATCTTAGTCTAACCTATGCTTATAAAGAAATAAAAGTTATATAAAATAAAAATAAAAACCTACAGTAAAAGAATGAAAAACTGATCTAAAATCTATCTCTGGTTGATTTTCCCTGTTGTCTCTGAAAACCCAGTATTTATAGGCAAAACCCAAGTGAGGGAGAGCGTAGGAAGATAGGGGCAAACGCTACCCCAACAGACACAACAAAGCTGCGAAAATGCGGCCATCGACCCAGGTGTGGCCAGGTGGCCACACCCGGAGTGGTGATACTCCCTGGTTTCGCAATATGATATTATCTCTTGTCGGATTTGCAGTTTTGTGTCCTGAATTTGACAAAACCCTTTTTGATTTTTGGTTTTAACAAATTGATTTGTAGATATTTGTTTTAACTAGTTTTCAACCGATGTTATCTTCTCTGATTTGCTCTGATCTGCCCTGATTTTCTAATTTGAATTAATTTTGAATTAAATCAAAATTTTGATGGCTTTTGGGCTCATTTCTCTTCCCTCTCTTTTAGTAATGGGCCTGCATATAAATTAGACAATAAATAGGATTAAAAACAGAGTTTATTATATAATAAATATAAGAATGTGATAATAAATATGTTGTATCAGTGACTAATCACACCCCATACCTATCTTTTTCTCATCCTTGAGCAAAACAACAAAACTAAACTAAAAATTATTAGATCACTTTTGTATGTCACGCGATTGCACTGAGCAAGTGCAACAAACCATTAAACCTCTAGGTTCCTCCTAGAGGACGAGCTTGTCTCATGAGAATTTTCAGTGGATTACACCCAACAAATCCATAAAAATTTGATGGGTTTTTGAGTCTTTTAAAATTTGAATCCATCGCTCAAGCTGGTCTAAGGCTTCCATTCTCTTTTCCCAGTCAATTGATTCTTCTAATGGTTGTTTGGGAGAAGGAGTATATGAAGCTGGATGTTGGTAGGGTGGTTGACAATATGACTCCGGGGAGTTGTATCCCCTTTGACTCTATGAAGAGTGATGATGATTGTTCCAGTCTTGTTCATAGTATTAAGACTGGGGCATGATTGATTCGGATAAGACCAATCCGACACACTAAGTTGATTAAAGTTATGATATGTCGGGTTAGTAATATCTAAAAAAAGGGCAGGGTGTAACATGGATTACCATTAAAATTAGAAAAATTATTGTTATAAGCCATATCACACAAGAATTATCAAAATTAAACAAAGAAAAGCAAACAAATAAACAAACAAAAAGAAAAAAATCTAATCTAAGTTAGAGTAAATCTTAGACCTAGATGACTCCTAACAGGTTAGACTGTCCACGGGGAGTATATTGCTGAATCTGACCATAAATTAATAGGCCAGGGAGGGGCAAGATCAGTGGAAGATATCCGTGCCGAAGCAACGGGCCAAATTATGCCAAACCACCAACCTTCAGGGTTTCGCTCCTCAATCCCTAACCTTAGACACCGATTTGCCAAGAGTCAAATTCAAATCAACTTTCCCTTAGGTCTGTCTCTTATATGAGTCCAAGATGTCCCTAGGGCCAACGTCTACTCTGTTTTAATTAGGCTTGGGTTAGTGAGTGAGGAAACTGTTTGTGGGCTAAGAGAGGGTAATGACTTCCTGTTGGCCCAAAGGCCTTCTACCCTAGTTTTGATGATGATTAACTCATGTAGTTATGTGTACTAATAATCTTGTGATTTTAATTTCAGATCATTAATCAAGTTATTAGTAGGTGATTAGCTTCAACAAGATGATTTGGAAGCTTTCACATGTTGATTCAAGAGCCGAGCGTCAAAGATCATATATAGCACTTGCTTGGTGGATCAAGGAGTTTTGGATCGAGTCGGCTTGGAGATTGCGCTCTACAAGAAGACATCGGTACCATAGTTTAGTTTTGTGTTTAGATCCAAATTGTAAAGATTAGAATAGTATGATATGCTCAAGTTCACAACACACACGTTTCATGTTTTGAATATTAGTTTTCGGTTTTTCAGTTTTAGGTTTAACCGATCTTGGTTTGCATGAATAGATAGATTCAAAACAAGTTTATATGGTTTAATGTATATTAGATTTGTTCTATATACATGCATGCTTAACTTCCTAGACAAACTTAGTTTTGACTCACTTATTCATGTGTTTTATGTTTTGGTATTTTTAACAAAACATATTTTGGAATTAAAGTCAAAAACATGGATATATATATATATATATATATATATATATATATATATATGTTTCATATATATAGGATTATATTCATATACATCATGCCTAAATGTTGTTTAATATCATGTTTTTGTATTTGGATGAGTTTTGGACAAAATGTATTTTCTATTCAAAAATTCAAGTTTTAGAAAATACAGTTTTCGGTTTTGGCAAAATTTCTATAACACAAAGATAGTTCAAAATGTTTGAGATTTGTGTTAAACTCTTTAACAAAAGTTTGTATTTCAATGAAAAATGATAAAATTATTTTTGTGGATTTTTAGAGATTTAATGGGAATTTTTAAGATTAAAAATTACATGTTTTTGCTGACCTGAAAAGCCTCTGCCAGGCTAGGTCGGTCGACCCAAACGGTCGGCCGCACCAAGTAGCCGGTCGACTGTTCGGGTCGACCGACGTGCACGGATACGTGCACGCTGGCTGCCACATGGTCTGGTCGACCGCACGGGCGATCGACTGTATGCAGGCTAGTCTCTGTTTGTTTCGGTCGACCGGGCGGTCGACCGGTAGCTGGCAACGGTCAAAATGTGACCGTTGGACGGTCGACCGCACGGTCGACCGGTAGGGCATTTTTGACAGTTTCTGCTGCCAACGGCTATATTTTTCTGGGTGCTATAAATACCCCATTAATGGCATGTTTTTCATAAGATTTTTTGTGCGAATTTTTCCTTACTCTCTGGTGTTTTCACAGCAATCAAAAGAAGTTTTTGGGCTTTATATTGATCAATCTATTTGGTGTTTTTGCTAGGGTTTGGAATATCAAAGAAAAGGGTTTTTGGGAAAAGATTTTGATTCAACTTCTATATCTTAGTTTCAGTTTTTCCCAAGGATTTTCTTTGTGATTTGATTTCCATTCCATTGATTTTCTCCACACTTGAGCTACATCTACTTTCTTATTCTATAGGATCTTTGTGTGGGAGAAAGAGATTGTTTGTGGTTGTTGTTTAGACCACCAAGTTAAAAACCCAATCTTTTCTTGGCTTTGTGCCTTGGGTTGTATCCCTCAAGTTGTGAGGTGATCCTTGTGTTTGCTTTGTGCTAATCCCTCGGGTTGTGAGGTGATTGTTTTGTTGGCTTGGAGTTGTGCCTCAAGGAGGAGGTTGTGATTGTAAAGAGAGGAGTTGGGTACTCCTTGTAATTGTGATTGCCCCAAATCCTCGGTGGAGGTTCCCTTTGTGGGAGTCCTTTGTGAACAAGCTAGTGGACTTAAAATCCTTCTGGGTGAAGGCGGGGATGTAGAGCTGGGTGCTCAAACCTCGAAACATATCTTGTTGTTTGCGCTTGATCCCTTGGCTCTTACTCTCTCTCTTTACTTTGTGCCTTGCATCAATTCATATTGTTCATTCATAATTGCTTGGCTTGTTTGAGTGTGCATCTCTTGTTTATTGCAATTAGTTTTTAAATTCCGCATTAAGTTCATTAGATTAGCATAATCACCTATTCACCCCCCTCTAGGTCATTTTTCAATTGGTATCAGAGCCTCCGCTCCTGATATTTAGGTTTAACCACCTAGGAGTGAGATCTTGGTTTGCTAATCTTCATTTGCATTTTCATTTGCACTCATTTAGTTTGCACTCATGGATAGCCCTCCTATGTTTGACCATTTTAGACTTGATACTTGGAAGGTCAATATGAGTAGGCATTTAAAATCTCTAGGTCATCATCTTGTTTATCAAGCCTCCACTTTAGAATCCTTCCCTAATAGTAGTAAACACAAAAAGGCTAATGCATTAGCACTTAGGGCACTTAGAGCATCTCTCAATGAAGATTTATTACATGTTTTTGATCACTATGATTCGGCTTTTGCAGTTTGTTGCATCTTGACATCTCCTGAGCTTCCAAGGATCATTAACAAGATAAAGAGATCTAGGAGAGACATGTCCGACGAGCAATGCCTCATGGTCCAAGGGAAAGACTCCCTTGAGGTACATTCGGATTCTCAATTAGATGATTGCTCTAGTTCCTATTGCGATGGTTGTTTAGAAGCTCAAACTTTAAATATGGAACTTACCACAAAGCTTGAAAATTTCTTGAAAAAACACAAACTTTTGAAAGAGGATAATCTTGTTTTGAAAAATGAATTAAAGGATTTGTGTTCTAATTTTGAATTGGTTTTGCAAGAGAAGGAAGAGATTACTAGTGAACGTGACTCACTAAGATCTCAACTAGACCTTGCCCTTAATGAGATTGATATTTTGAAAAACATAAATGATTGTAATGATGTTGTGAAAAACAATGAGGTTTTATCTTCTAAATTAGATTTTGTTTTAAAAGATAACCTTGTCTTGAAAAATAAAATTGATTCTATTACAAAAGAATTGGATTTAGTTTTAAAGAAAAATGAATCTTTGAAAAATGATTTAGATTCTCATATTTGCCATGCTAGTGTAGCTTCTTCTTCTAGCACACCTAATGCATGATCCACTTTATCTTCAAGTATTGAAAAAGATATAAATGTTTTGAAGAAAAGTGTTGATTGTTTGGGCTCCACTTTGAGCCAATGTACTTCAAATCATACACGCTTGGAAACCTTAGTTTGTAAGAAACAAGGTCCATTTTTACATGTACACCCTCCACGGCATACACATGCTTCCCACGGTCACCACCATTACATGTATGCTCATGTGTACACTTGTACACATTGTGGTCGAAAAGGCCACCTTTCTAAATTTTGCTATGATCGTTTACATATTAAAAATTTAGCAAATAATCTTGTTTGGGTTAGGAAAGATACTAACCCCTATGAACCCAAAAGAAAATGGGTACCAAAGACCACCCCTAAAATTTTTGATGTAGGTGTGGGCTCTCGTATCACGTGAGAGTAGCGGTGCCTTGGAGTGAATGCGTTCCGTGCTTAAGAGAAAACAATTTGGATGCATCACTTTCAAGGGGAGTTTGGTGGAGGAGGACCACCGTTGGTTTGGAGAACTAGAGAGGTGCCTTCATCGGTTTTTGTGTCATTCTCTAACTCCTGTTTTTATTTGCATGCTTTTCATATTATTGTTTATAGCATGTTTTAATGTTTGTTGATTATTATGATTATGCCATGATCATTAGATTAGTGATATACATGTTTAGTTAATTGAGACACCCATGTTTATATGGATCTATATTTAGTGTTCTCACCTTGTTTAAACTAATATGTATGCCCTAGATCTAATGCACATGCATACACATAATGATCATGTGGATGTTTATGATTTTTGTTTTGTTGAATCATGTTTTGTTTAGTATGTTGAATGCCATGTTTATTATATCTTTGACATACATGTATAGCTTTTGAGATCACCCATGTTTAGATGGAACCATTTGTTGTGTTCTCACCATTTGTTTAGCTATTATGTATTTCATGATTCTAATAGCATGTGAATTTTCTTCATGATCATTTTTATGTCTTTCATGTTGTTTTATATCCCGTTTTGTATTTATTGATTTGATTACTTGTTTAGATGTTAGTTTTTATTAAGACTAGAATTTATACTTGTACATGTAGTGGGACACAAATAAATCTTTATATATGTTTGTGCTTGGATGCTTATTTGTACCCATTAAATGTGCTAGTATAACCTAGTTTTGATGATTCATGCATTTTAAACTTGTATTCCTATTTTTAGATTTGTTTTATGTGTATGAGTTTTCATTTCATGTATATATGTCTATTTTGCCAAACTTTAAGATATACATGTATACTCCTTGAGTCATTTGCCTTTCATGCAAATCTATACATATGAACTCAATTATGTTTAGGGATATGTATGTATACTTGTTGTGTTGACAATTCATACATATACCTTGAAATGAAATTTATTTTGGTGAAAATTTAGTTATTCATGTTTTTGTGTTTTTGTGTTTATGTTTAACTTCATGTATATGTCTATTTTATCTAAATTATTGTTATACATGAATATCCCTTTAAGCCACGTGCCTTCATGCATATATCTTTGTGGACTCATTGTGTTTGGATATGTATGTATACCTTAATTTGTATAAGATATACATATACCTTGAAGATTAAATAAGTTTTGATGATTTTCATGTTTTCGTGTTTCAAGGAATTTTGAGCTTAGTTGGAAATTTCATAATGCAATGTCACACATTACTTGTACACTCACCATTTTTAAAATATTTCTCATGAGTATGTTTTCATGAGCATGTATGGACTTTATTGAATATTGAGTGTTTTTAAGTGCTATGTGATTTACATGTGTTTTATGAAAAAAAATTTTTGTTTATTCCTTGCTTGAAGGATTTCGTACTAGTTTTTCCTATAACTAGTTACGGTATTCTTCATTTTGGTAGAGTTTTTCAAAACAAACTATATTTTCAAATCTATTTTTGAAAACCCTTACCCTCGATAGGCGGTTGGATGGGAGATCATGTTCATGTATGCTTTAAAATATAAATCATTTAAAACTTGAACCATTATTGGGAGGTAGTTATATGATGTATACATTTGATCTTATTGTTATTTCAATTGGTATCATTGAATTCTTTCAATTGGTATCAATTTTGACCTTTCTTGTATACTCATATATGTTTGTATGTATGTATGATTTCAATTCCAAGAATATCAATTTCAATTGGTATCTATCTTTCATACATATATATATTTTATTTGTGCTTATTATATCCCTATATCTTTAAGCACAAAATCGTGTTTATGCTAAGCTTGAGCTTCAATTTTGTTTCAATTGATTACTTTTAAATTGGTATCAAGCCTACGCATTGTTTTAGTTTGTATTTCATAAAGGGGGAGAAAATTCGTATTTCATCCTTCAATTAGTATTTGTTTTTCACTCCCATACTTTATGATTGAAAACTTAAATTTGGTATCATATGTTCAAAATGAAAGATATTTACAATTGGTATCAAAATTTTTGTTTAGACATTCAAAATTTATTATGTTTAATTTCAATTGGTATCAAGATTTTCATGTGTTTTGCTTAAAATTGGTATCAATATTTTTTTTGTTTGTTTCCTTTCAATTGGTATCAAGATGCTATTCTCTGACATATTTTCAATTGGTACCTTAATTGATTGTCACCCCTAATTGGTTTTGTTTTTGTTTTAGACAAAAAGGGGGAGAACATTGTCTTTATTAACCCTTTTGTTGATTCGTTGTTTCGAACAAAAAGGGGGAGAAAAATTTATTGTTTTGGTTTTACTTTTACCCTTTTTATTGATTGTTTCTTTGTATTAAAAAGGGGGAGAAGATTTTGTTTTGTTTTGCTTATTTACCCCTTTGTTGATGATTAACAAAAAGGGGGAGAAAGATCTTGGTTTATATATGCATGTTTATGTTTTGCATATTAAGTTCAATTTAGTTTAATTTTAATTGGTATCTAGAGCATGTTTTTTAATTGATATCTAGAGCATGTTTTGTTTTTGAACATTTCATTGGGTATCTAGAACCTTTTACTGTTTATGCATTTATATGCATTCATGTTTAAGAGCCTTTATTGCATATTATTTATTATTTATTTGTTTATGCATGAGTTAAGGGGGAGCTTCTTTGAAGCTTAACTTTAATTCATTCATATATAACTCCATGAGTTTTGTCATCATCAAAAAGAGGGAGATTGTTGGCCCAAAGGCCTTCTATCCTAGTTTTGATGATGATTAACTTATGTAGCTATGTGTACTAATAATCTTGTGATTTTAGTTTCAGATCATTAATCAAGTTATTAGTAGGTGATTAGCTTCAACAAGATGATTTGGAAGCTTTCACATGTTGATTCAAGAGCCCAAGCGTCAAAGATCATATATAGCACTTGCTCGGTGGATCAAGGAGTTTTGGATCGAGTCGGCTTGGAGATTGCGCTCTACAAGAAGACATCGGTACCATAGTTTAGTTTTGTGTTTAGATCCAAATTATAAAGATTAGAATAGTATGATATGCTCAAGTTCACAACACACACGTTTCATGTTTTGAATATTGGTTTTCGATTTTTCGGTTTTAGGTTTAACCGATCTTGGTTTGCATGAATAGATAGATTCAAAACAAGTTTACATGGTTTAATGTATATTAGATTTGTTCTATATACATGCATGCTTAACTTCCTAGACAAACTTAGTTTTGACTCACTTATTCATGTGTTTTATGTTTTGGTATTTTTAACAAAACATATTTTGGAATTAAAGTCAAAAACATGGATATATATATATATATATGTTTCATGTATATAGGATTATATCCATATACATCATGCCTAAATATTGTTTAATATCATGTTTTTGTATTTGGATGAGTTTTGGACAAAATGTATTTTCTATTCAAAAATTCAAGTTTTAGAAAATACAGTTTTCAGCTTTTGGCAAAATTTCTATAACACAAAAATAGTTCAAAATGTTTGAGATTTGTGTTAAACTCTTTAACACAAGTTTGTATTTCAATGAAAAATGATAAAACTATTTTTGTGAATTTTTAGAGATTTAATGGGAATTTTTAAGATTAAAAATTACATGTTTTTGCTGACCTGAAAAGCCTCTGCCAGGCTAGGTCGGTCGACCCAAACGGCCGGCCGCACCAAGTAGCCGGTCGACCGACGTGCACGGATACGTGCACGCTGGCTGCCACATGGTCCGGTCGACCGCACGGGCGATCGACTATATGAAGTCTAGTCTCTGTTTTTTTCGGTCGACCGGGCGGTCGACCGGTAGCTGGCAACGGTCAAAATGTGACCGTTGGACGGTCGACCGCACGGTCGACCTGTAGGGCATTTTTGGCAGTTTCTCCTGCCAACGGCTATATTTTTCTGGGGCTATAAATACCCCATTAATGGCCTGTTTTTCATAAGATTTTTTGTGCGAATTTTTCCTTACTCTCTGGTGTTTTCACAGCAATCAAAAGAAGTTTTTGGGCTTTATATTGATCAATCTATTTGGTGTTTTTGCTAGGGTTTGGAATATCAAAGAAAAGGGTTTTTAGAAAAAGATTTTGATTCAACTTCTATATCTTAGTTTCAGTTTTTCCCAAGGATTTTCTTTGTGATTTTGATTTTCATTCCATTGGTTTTCTCCACACTTGAGCTACATCTACTTTCTTATTCTATAGGATCTTTGTGAGGGAGAAAGAGATTGTTTGTGGTTGTTGTTTAGACCACAAAGTTAAAAACCCAATCTTTTCTTGGCTTTGTGCCTTGGGTTGTATCCCTCAAGTTGTGAGGTGATCCTTGTGTTTGCTTTGTGCTAATCCCTCGGGTTGTGAGGTGATTGTTTTGTTGGCTTGGAGTTGTACCTCAAGGAGGAGGTTGTGTTTGTAAAGAGAGGAGTTGGGTACTCCTTGTAATTGTGATTGCCCCAAATCCTCGGTGGAGGTTCCCTTTGTGGGAGTCCTTTGTGGACAAGCTAGTGGACTTAAAATCCTTCTGGGTGAAGGCGGGGATGTAGAGCTGGGTGCTCGAACCTCGAAACATATCTTGTTGTTTGCGCTTGATCCCTTGGCTCTTACTCTCTCTCTTTACTTTGTGCCTTGCATCAATTCATATTGTTCATTCATAATTGCTTGGCTTGTTTGAGTGTGCATCTCTTGTTTATTGCAATTAGTTTTTAAATTCCGCATTAAGTTCATTAGATTAGCATAATCACCTATTCACCCCCCCTCTAGGTGATTTTTCACTTCCCACCTTCCCTTATTCATAAGACAAACCCTTAAATCAATTTTGTGCAATGTGTACATGAAAAGCAACACTTAAGCAATGTAAACAATTCAAAAGTGTTCCTATACTACATGTTATGCACACGTACCTTTACTCCAGCACTCTTCAACAATAATGTAAAATGTAAATGAATTAGACACGTGCCTAAATGTAAAGTCTAAACCATTATTAGCATTTAACAAACATCAATTTACTGTTGAGGTTAGAAAGTATGTACAGTGAGTTAATCAAGAAAATAAAGAACTGCAGAAATTTAGCTTTGTAACTCAGCCAACCTGCAAAAATACAGGTTAGTAATTCACTCAGATTGCCACTGGAATGTAGCAAATCTGAGAGCTTCTGGGCTTTGCTTTCTTGAGCAGAGTCCACAGCCACTTATATGTCCACTCCAGCAAAAATTTTCTTAATATCTATCACTGCACACGAAGAACAGAGAAGAAGGTTAACCAAAAATGTAAATTTAAAAAGAGAATTTCTTACCGTCCCTCCTCAATAACAGCGCAAAAATTTGATTAAGTTTTTACCTGCACACAAGATACAAAATTTCAGAACTTTATAACAGTAGTGCAGGGTGCTCAATTATACCGAAGTAAGTGGCTATGAAGGTCGTGATCCACAAGGAGGGACTAGCGATGGAAACTTTTTAGCAAGTTTTCTTTAGTTCACTTGAAATAGTTAAAGTTCTTCTTTTAGTTCTTGAAAAGAAAAAGAAAAATAAGTTACAGTTAGGTTAAGAAGAAAAATGGTAGAATCAGAAGGTGAAGAAAATTGAAAATGATTTATACAAAGAAATTAAAAAGAGTAATAAAAGAGTTGGAAGATTGTGGTGATCTAAACTAAAGAATTAAAAGAATAAAACTAAAAAATTTTTACCTCCTCAGTGCTCATATACCTTGGATCGGTAGTTATGACTTACCTAGACTTTGAAGGCGATCAAGCATGGTGTGTAAGATCTTCCCCAGACCTGATCTACACCATGAATAAAAGGCAAGCTAAACTAACAAAAGAATGGTTGTTCATCACCATAGGCCATCAAGGTACTTACAATGGCGATCAGTCTCGAGGTTATCGGATTCTCTTGGATTGAAAATACATCAGAGGAAAGTAAACAAAAATAAGATAAAAAAAGGAAAAAAACTTTGATTCGATTCAAATAATAATAAAAGAAAAGACTTACTTACACCAATGTCACCCTCAGTACAAACTTGCTCTCATTCCTCCATGAAACTCGTATCTCCTCTCAGTTACATAAAAAAAGTAAAATTTACATGAAAGGAAAAATAAAAACATACATTAAAAAGAATGAAAAACTGGTCTAAGAATCTATTTCTGCTTCATCGCTTTCTGTGATCTTTGAAAATTCAGTATTTATACGCAAAAACTCAATGGGAGAAAGCGTATGAAGATAGAGGGAACAAACGCTCCCCCAACAGAGACAACAAAGCCGTGGCCGCGTTTCTGCGGCCAGGGTATGACTAGGTGGCCACACCCGGGGGTGGTAATCCCTGGTTTCGTGATATGGTTTTATCTCTCACTGGATTTGCAATTTTGGGTCCTGAATTTGACAAAACCTCCTTTTATCTTCGGCTTTAACCAATTGATTTATAAAGATTTATTTTAACTAATTTTCAACTTACTTTATCTTCTCTGATTTGCCCTGATCTGCCCTGATTTTTTGATTTCGAATTAATTCTGAATTAAATCAGAATTTTGATGGACTTTTGGGCTCATTTCTCTTCCCTCTCCTTAAGCAATAGGCCTGCATATAAATTAGACAATAAATAGGATTAAAAACAGAGTTCATTATATAATAAATATAAGAATGTGATAATAAATATGCAGTATCAGCGACCGATCACCATCTCAACACAATCCTACATAAACACAATAGCATTACTATAAATTCCACACAGGTAACATAAATAATTTAATAACCCTAAAACTAATTACTTTAATGAATCGAATAAATACCCTCTCATATAACTAATCCTCGCCAAAACTTGCAAACGAACTGTCTCCTCTGTATCAAGTTTTGATCTTCCTCTTAAATGTACTAATCAAGTTTCTAGAGGCTAGTTCTAGGGTTTAACTAAAACGAGAGAGAGAGAGAGAGAGAGGGTAAAGGGGTATGGTGGCGGCCGGCGGGTGATGGTGGCCGATGGCAATAGGGGAGAGGGAGAGGAGAAAGAAGAAAGAGAGAGGAAAAGATGAAAGAAATGAGAACATCTTCATCTTTATGGTTCTAATCTCACATGAGATCTTATCATGTGTCCTTTAAAAACTCCCCTATTTTAATCTCTGCCATACACCTCTCACACACCTCACATACATTTTCCATGCCTCTACTTTATATCATGTCAATTACTATTCAAGTATGGCAAGATAGTAATTAATTCAATAATTTATTATTGCTTGGATGTATTCATGTATTTATATAAGTATTTCATTATGTACATATACTCTCATGGTTTTCATTTTAGAATAGGATATATTAAATTTTCTTATATCAAATTATTTCAATTATCACTCCCATGAACAGTATAAAATCCGAATTAATATAACTGATAATCAAAATCCGTTGAAATTTAGGTTAAATAATTAATTAGAATATAGGTTTTTAATTAATGATTTAAATAAGGCGGGTGTTACAACTCTGACAACTCCGAGGACTCTGAGAACTCCGACTCCAGAACCACGAAGATTCCATGGACTTTGATAACTCTGACAACTCCAAGAACCTCTGCGGACTTCAAGATCTCTTCTTCAATAGGTCGGCAATATTGCATCCATATAAATTAATAACCACGAACATATCTTATGAATAAAAAAATATATGAAGCACCATTCACTATGCAATTAACCACGAACAATCCTCGTGGCGTCCAATCACATAAAACACTTAGTAAATATTGCGCGACCATAATAGCGGGATTAACGCTACAAAACAAGGGTTTACATTACACATAGAATCATGTATATGGTACATGGTATTTGTGATAAGGTTTCATAGACAACATGGCATGTTCAATCTATATTCACGATCAAGGTTACCTCTGATACCATTGAAAGTATAAAAAATTTCTGAGATTGTCTTAAATAGGTACAGGCAGAACAACAAAATTTTGTGTACATGCAATCTTACAGATTTAATGAAGATAGAGATCATACCTTTGAAATCTCCCTAGATTGATCTCATTAACAATCTTTTGTCTGCAAATTGAGATGTCGACTCAAACACCTCGTGATCTTCTATCGTATTCCCAAAGTTCTATATCAGATGGATGGTGGGCTCCAATCTTCTGATCTCTCATTCAACTCTTTTCTATCTTCTTTAGAAACTAGAATTTTTCTCCTTTTGTTTCTTCTGTGTGATGCGTCCGTTCGACCAGGAGCTACGGAGGCTTTGTATATGGCCACGATAGGGACCATTAAGAATCAAATAATGATCAGACTTGCAATAAAATCAGGATACATAATTTAACCCGAATTAGAATTTTTATTTTCATAAATTACAATTCAGTCCACTAAAAAATGTATTTGCATGTCTTTCCTTATCTAAAAATTACTTTCGAGATCCTTCTTATTATATGTCTAAAATCTTCTCACGTAAAAATTTTTGATGTCCGTTAATTATAATAAATTACTGACAATTTTCTTTAATCGACATATTGTCCTTGATACCTACCACTAACTTGTTTGCTATGTCAGATAATTAAATTTACCTGCAGGGTTTGACATGCACAAAACTTATAAGTTTCTCAAGAGGACAACATCATTCCCTCAAACTGGGATGTGAATCCCGTCCATGAATAAAGTCTGTCGTATACATTATATTATCACTCAACTCACTGAAGTTATTAACTCATAAAAAAATTTTACCTTCTTAATGAATCAAAGTGACAAGTATAATATGCACATGTCTATTAAGCATTTTGAATTAAGAGTTTAAGCACTCATAATAATCATGAGGTGCTAATTTTCTAATATAATTAGTATATTGAAAATTATCTCAACTTGGTCATGTCCAATACACACAAAGTTCATTAATGCATCCGAGATATTAAATAGTCTCTTATAGTTAAGATAGATTATTCAAAAAGATTGCATTATAATCTTAACGATGGTGTGTCCAACTCCATCTAAATTATGGACCTAACTTATGTTTTATAGGGATCTGATGATTTGATCTTTCATGTGTAAGCCGAACTCTACACTCTAGATTATCTACAATATAAAATACAAGGTACACATGTATATAATACATGCATCTGTCCATGCATATTCTCATAAAATGGAAATTATATTATTAAATAATATATCATATGCTGAGTTCTAATAAAAAGGTTAAAACTTTTAGTATATCAGAGGAGTTCCAATTCACATAACTTTAGATTTCTGTCACATTAACTGTTTATGATGAAAAATAACTTTAAAAACAGATTCAAAATATATTGAGAAAAAAAATATGTCCAGAATTAATGCTATTTGAACCTTTAAGGATCTCATCATTAATCAATTGAGAAAATATTGCACATCGTACTATATTTATTGTATGTAATCTCTCTCTATATTAAGCCCAAAGATCCTAACATTAATTTAATTTGAGTGCAAACTAGAAAATAGATCTAGCTCTGATCACAATCATAAGATGCAATCAGTTGGGCCATGGGACTCAAAATTAGTGTAGGGCTAAATTATTACTTTAAGCATGGAGAAGGAGCCCAAACTAGGTTTTTTGTTCTATTCTAGTAAAGAAACACATATCTCCAATTTCCTTTGGATTACTTTTTGACCCTTTGGGGCATTTAAATTTAAATTAATGACCCCACGTACTACTAGAATGTGATTGTGAGCCCAATTGGGGATTGTGATCGACAACCGGCCCCACCTAATATATTGTGATCCCACTTTAATTTGGTGCATGTAGGTCAGCCCTTTGTCTTCTTCACTAAAGCCTAAGCCTAGACTTGGCTTGGCTTGCACCTGGGGAAGGTAAAGTATCTAAACAATAGATTACAAAAAAAGAAAGTAGGGAATATTGTGTATTAAATCTATTGCAAAGACAAAGTCACCGTACTAAGAATACTCATACTTGTGTCTTTTTATTACAACTTTGTTCTTTTGTTTTTGTTCTTTTATTTATGGAGAATAAAACCATAGTATTTCATAAGTAGAATTTAAACTTCAAACCTCTCAGTTACTATGATGAGACACAGATAAGAAAAAAAATTAAGATAACAACCAAACAGAAAACTATTTCACAAAAAGAACAAAGAAAGCATATCACTAGAATTATTTCTTTTCTTACGGTAGAAAGAATATTGTGGTGGTGATTTTTCGCCACATGTGATTGGGAGGTCGATCCCACCACAAGTGACAAATGAACTAGGGTAGTGCAAGTAAATAAGCACAACACAGCAAAGCGGAACATACATGATTTTACGTGAAAACCCTTATCAGGGAAAACCACGGGGAGGAGGAGGAGCTTCACTATAATTCTCAGATGACAGGAATTATAGGACTTTGGGGAATGTAAAGTCCAAAAGTGTCAAAGTATCAAACTTTAAGAAATCTTTTTTCAAGTCCGTTTCTTCGTTAGAAGAGGAGGTCTACTTATACTTAACTGACCTATTGGTTTGGAGGCAGATGCGTACAGATGAGATCTTTGTAATGACACGATTTGCACATGTAGACTTGTTGTAATGACCGCGATCAGTGGTAGTGGTTTGTTGGGATTGCATGCTGAAAAATCTGACACTATTCATAACTACCCGCGCTGAGTGGTGTTACACGTTATGAACGTGGAAGATAATAAGGTTGTGTAACTATCGACATGGATCAGGGGTGATCAGTTATTAAGGCTGCTTGGTTTGAAGCTGAAGTCTTTAGAGCAGAGGAAGCCTCAGAGCGAAGAGGATGTTGAGGAGATCGGGTATGTCATGGACTTCGGAGGAGAAACTTGATGCTTCTCAGAGCGTTGGAAGGTGAGGAACACATGTCGTCATCTTGCACGAGGTCAATTTTGACTACTACAGATGCCCCTCTCTTTCGTTTGTCGGAGCTTGCGGAAGGAAGTCAGAAGAGAGGAGTTGGAAGGAGACTTTTCAATGCCTTAAGTTCGTCTTGATATTCGTGTGCAGACGAGAATCTAGACCATAAATGTAACTGTAACGCCCCGATCCCGGCGATACGGGGACGTCACTGCAACGTACATACGTAGGTCAGAACTACCCTCCCGTATATACGCTAAGCATCAGTACAGACAAGAATCAGAGTACGGAAGCAAATGGTGCATTATACATTCCAACACATATATATATACATCACAGAGTTATCACCAGAGGTGATGAACATTACAAATAATAATACATCACAGATATGCACAAATGCGAGAGTACAAGAGATATACATATGTGAATGGTACAAAAGGGAGCTCACATACAGATATACAAGGAAAAGTACAAGAGTAAATAGAAATAGGGCACTCACGAGTTTGCTAAGAGGAAACTCGAGAGGCATACAGGGGGCCTGGAAGGATGTGGCTCTGGACGGTCGGCTGGAGATCCACGCTACCGCTGCGCCACTCTGAGCAGCGAAGGGGTAAATCCACTCGCTCCAAGCTCCAAGACCTGGACGTGAGAATCCAGGGGAGTCAGTGAAACTCCCCAGGCGAGTAGGATACAAGGCCAGGTGGCGAGCCAGGGTGAGCACAGATATGAATATAATAAAGGATATCAAGTTCAGAAGACAGGGTTTAGAACACAAGTATAACAAGTATAAACGGGTATGGCATAATCATCATAAAACCGGAAATCCAAGATAAAGCTGATCATGAGCAAAAGTGATTGTATACGCTTAGGTCACGGTCCCATGAGACTAGTACATCGAAGGAATAGTCCAAACAAGGAAACCCTCATCTATATACCTTTATCTCATGCCACAGAAATATCCAAGCGTATAGAATCAGAGATGCAAATCATATGATAGTCATAACGGGGATGCATAAGAAGTACAACATAAATCCAAAGCAGGAACAAGTAATAGTTAAGACCGGAATCATCACTGGAATCAAGGAAATCATGATAAGTATCACAACTGGAAACATGACTGGAATATCAAGAATCATAACAATACCCATGACAGTATCAATTATTAATATTATTATTATTATTACTCGTCTAACCCATATATCTAGGTATGTGGCTCGGTGTACGGCCGACTCACATACATCCATATATAAGCTAGCCAGGTTGTTAACGGAAGCCGATGGAGAACTGATAGTCTTTCTTATAGTAGTTCCATACCCCTGGAACCGGTAGGTATAATCAGTAATATCAAAACACTTCCACCATTGTATATATATATATGTATATATATATATATATATACTTTAATTCCGTCACTATAAGCAAGGTATCATTCCGGCATCCATCACTTCCTCCCATTCCCCGTACAAGTTGTCCTTTTTATAGCTTATTAATATGATTATCAGATTATGGGAATGAGTAGGATCATAACTGTAATCATAACGGTAATACATAACTGTAATCAGGTACTACACTCCCATTATCGTGATAATTATAAGAATCGGTGTACCATGCTTGGTATCAAGAGATAGCATGATAAGTGGTGATGTATATCAAGTAACATGCATAACAATGGATAATAAGTCTGGGTCAGTCATGACATAACAAGATGGTCTTGCCAGATAGTGGCATGTCGGGTAGTCAGGTGATAACATACTGGGAGTCAGGTGATACCACGCCAGATGTAAGGTGATATACATGTGTTAAAAGTAAGCATGCAACTGATATGTCTGAGGCAATAACATGGCAGTGATAACATAGCAGAAATCAAGAAGTCAACGACCACGAAGGGTCGGTCACGCATGGTATAAAAGCATCAAAAGATATATATAGACATGGAATCAAATACATGAAAATAGGAAATGAAATACTTATCGTTCCGACGAAACTGGAAACTCAAATAGAGATAAGAGAAGAGCGAGGCTACTCGCATACAAGAAGGTAGCGAGTGAGAATACTCGCCTAAACCTCAAAGCGCCGAAAGATCCGAAATCCACGAAATCCGGGGCACGCCATAAACTATGATATATATATGTAGAGTGAAGAGGAGAGAGAAAGAGAGAAGTGGAGATGATGTTAGTCAAGATACAAGTCAAGAAGTATAATATACAACATATAAACCAAGTATAAGATCCAAGTTTGAGAAGGTAAATAACTGTAACAAACAGACAGAATTAGTCGACTAGGGTAGGATGAGTAGTCGACTAATAAAGGGGTTAGTCGACTAACAGTCTGGTATAGTCAACTAATACTGGGTTCCAGAGAGTTGATATTCAGATTCAGGAAAAGTTAGTCGACTAGGGTCATAGGGGTAGTCGACTAACAGACATGATAAGTCGACTGATAGTTAGGCTAAGTCGACTAATACTGTGATACAGAGAGTTAAGGTTTCTGGTCCAGGAAGGGTTAGTCGACTAGGGTTAAGGGAGTAGTCGACTAATCTATAGGTCTAGTCGACTAATCGACTGGAAATAGTAAACAGAACAGATTTCCTAGGGTTTGGGTTTGATGGCTAAATAATCATGGATTGAAGTCATAATTGAACATGATATGAATACACATGTATACTAAGAATAGACTAAGTCTAAATGAGTAGATCACTCACCAAAGAGAGTGATTGGTCTCCATGAGGTGAGGGAGTGATGGTGGTGGTGATTGAAGTTGATGATGAAGAAGATGGTGATGATCCTTTGGTGTTGTTGATGCCCTTGTGGTTGCTTCCATGGTGATGAAGGAGGAAGAAGGTGAAGCTAAAGTGTTGGAGTAGTTGTTGAGGTGGTGGAGATGAAGAGGAATTGGAGATGGTGAAGGCTAGGGCTTTGGTGAAGAGAAGAGAAGAGAAGAGAAGAGAAGAAAGAGAAAGTTGAAGTGAGAATGAATAAAGAAAAGAGAGGAAAAGTATTTATATGTTTTGACTTTTGTGAAGGAGGTGCAATTATGATAGAAGAGAGGGGGGTTTTTGTAAAGTGGGGAGGTGAGGTGAGTGTCCTTTACTTGGCCACTTGGCCGGCCATGGGAGAGAGAGAGAATGAGATATTTGTGGTGGAGATATCTTGGTGGAAGTTGGTGGAAGAAAAAGGAATTTTGGGATTTTGGAAAATAGGAAAAGCTAGGCTTGTGGAGGAAGGAAAGAAATAAAGGAAAAGGAAAAATGGAAAAGAAATTATAATGAGAAGATATTTTCTTGGGAAAGAAGATGAAAATAATGGAAGTGGCGGATTCCCGGGATTCAGTTGCGGATGCGGAAATCTTTCGGGAAAACACCGGGATCGTCCGAAATTCAAGTATCTCGGAACGACCCGAAATAATTACCAAAAATCAATAATAATATATAAAGACCAATAGTGAAATCCGTTTGAAGAAATACTTTATAGTTTTGAAACTAAAAATCCCGGAACCAGTTATCTACCGACTCCGATGGAATTTTCATAAAATCATAAAATCCTCAGAAAAAGCATGTAGGTAAGAAATGTGATTCTAAGAAATAAAGTCTAAAGAATCATCATGAAATTCCAAACTGTTTGAGAATTAAAAATCCAGGAATCGGTCAGCGGCACTGGCCGACACCGGTTTTGAAAACTTTCATTTTAATTTCAGAAAAATCTAGAAAATCATAGAAAATATATAATATTGGAAAATGGTATTTGAAACAGAAATCGGTCAAATCAGAATACCGGAAAGATCAAATCGAGTAATACACTAGGATCGGGCCTTCGGTTCAGACTAGGGCTGACTCCGAATCCACGAATCCAAATCCAAGACAAAACAATCATATAAGGAATTCATAATACAGAATCAATACTGAAGGTAAATCGAAAAATACGATCGGAAAATCTGAATACGCAACTAAGTACGTATTCCGGGAACGGGGTATTACAATCCACCCACCTTACAAAAATTGCGTCCTCGCAATTTCGTTAAGGGGCAAATTGAATACAAAGGGGACAAAGGTGGAATTTATACTAATTAAGATATGAAGCACTATAGGTAGGGCTCTCAAGTCAACTGAATAATAATCATACTCTGCATTTCCGGCTGATGATGTCGTGGCTGTGTAATAAATCTTTAGAATAATGCTGAATAATACTGATGATGTCGTGGCTGTGTAATAAATGAATACTGATGATGTCGTGGCTGTGTAATAAAGAAAACCCCAGAAATCCTGAGCATAATAAAGAAGACCGATAATTAAGAATCCCGAATACCGACTGCTGTCTTCTGAAATATAGCCAGATCAAGATCGATCTGGAGAATACCAAGCTTCATCAAGTTGGCCGAAGAGATCACATAAAAGCTTCATTCTGAACCAGCCCCTACCTCTCTAGTCTAGTCATATCTTAAGATAGTATAAGGCTTCATAAAACCAAAACAGGGAAAAGGATAGGAAGGATTTAGGAATCAAAGGAAGGATAGTCAAGAAATAGATAACTCTGCACTTGTAGTTGGAATGTATAACCAAGACTCATGTATTCCAGTTGCAAATCTCTTTACCATTGATTTGCCTTCTGGACGTACTGAGGACGTTAGAGCCTAAGCTCTGATACCATCCTGTAACGCCCCGATCCCGGCGATACGGGGACGTCACTGCAACGTACATACGTAGGTCAGAACTACCCTCCCGTATATACGCTAAGCATCAGTACAGACAAGAATCAGAGTACGGAAGCAAATGGTGCATTATACATTCCAACACATATATATATACATCACAGAGTTATCACCAGAGGTGATGAACATTACAAATAATAATACATCACAGATATGCGCAAATGCGAGAGTACAAGAGATATACATATGTGAATGGTACAAAAGGGAGCTCAAATACAGGTATACAAGGAAAAGTACAAGAGTAAATAGAAATAGGGCACTCACGAGTTTGCTAAGAGGAAACTCGAGAGGCATACAGGGGGCTGGAAGGATGTGGCTCTGGACGGTCGGCTGGAGATCCACGCTACCGCTGCGCCACTCTGAGCAGCGAAGGGGTAAATCCACTCGCTCCAAGCTCCAAGACCTGGACGTGAGAATCCAGGGGAGTCAGTGAAACTCCCCAGGCGAGTAGGATACAAGGCCAGGTGGCGAGCCAGGGTGAGCACAGATATGAATATAATAAAGGATATCAAGTTCAGAAGACAGGGTTTAGAACACAAGTATAACAAGTATAAACGGGTATGGCATAATCATCATAAAACCGGAAATCCAAGATAAAGCTGATCATGAGCAAAAGTGATTGTATACGCTTAGGTCACGGTCCCATGAGACTAGTACATCGAAGGAATAATCCAAACAAGGAAACCCTCATCTATATACCTTTATCTCATGCCACAGAAATATCCAAGCGTATAGAATCAGAGATGCAAATCATATGATAGTCATAACGGGGATGCATAATAAGTACAACATAAATCCAAAGCGGGAACAAGTAATAGTTAAGACCGGAATCATCACTGGAATCAAGGAAATCATGATAAGTATCACAACTGGAAACATGACTGGAATATCAAGAATCATAACAATACCCATGACAGTATCAATTATTAATATTATTATTATTATTACTCGTCTAACCCATATATCTAGGTATGTGGCTCGGTGTACGGCCGACTCACATACATCCATATATAAGCTAGCCAAGGTTGTTAACGGAAGCCGATGGAGAACTGATAGTCTTTCTTATAGTAGTTCCATACCCCTGGAACCGGTAGGTATAATCAGTAATATCAAAACACTTCCACCATTGTATATATATATATGTATATATATATACATACTTTAATTCCGTCACTATAAGCAAGGTATCATTCCGGCATCCATCACTTCCTCCCATTCCCGTACAAGTTGTCCTTTTTATAGCTTATTAATATGATTGTCAGATTATGGGAATGAGTAGGATCATAACTGTAATCATAACGGTAATACATAACTGTAATCAGGTACTACACTCCCATTATCGTGATAATTATAAGAATCGGTGTACCATGCTTGGTATCAAGAGATAGCATGATAAGTGGTGATGTATATCAAGTAACATGCATAACAATGGATTGATAATAAGTCTGGGTCAGTCATGACATAACAAGATGGTCTTGCCAGATAGTGGCATGTCGGGTAGTCAGGTGATAACATACTGGGAGTCAGGTGATACCACGCCAGATGTAAGGTGATATACATGTGTTAAAAGTAAGCATGCAACTGATATGTCTGAGGCAATAACATGGCAGTGATAACATAGCAGAAATCAAGAAGTCAACGACCACGAAGGGTCGGTCACGCATGGTATAAAAGCATCAAAAGATATATATAGACATGGAATCAAATACATGAAAATAGGAAATGAAATACTTATCGTTCCGACGAAACTGGAAACTCAAATAGAGATAAGAGAAGAGCGAGGCTACTCGCATACAAGAAGGTAGCGAGTGAGAATACTCGCCTAAACCTCAAAGCGCCGAAAGATCCGAAATCCACGAAATCCGGGGCACGCCATAAACTATGATATATATATGTAGAGTGAAGAGGAGAGAGAAAGAGAGAAGTGGAGATGATGTTAGTCAAGATACAAGTCAAGAAGTATAATATACAACATATAAACCAAGTATAAGATCCAAGTTTGAGAAGGTAAATAACTGTAACAAACAGACAGAATTAGTCGACTAGGGTAGGATGAGTAGTCGACTAATAAAGGGGTTAGTCGACTAACAGTCTGGTATAGTCGACTAATACTGGGTTCCAGAGAGTTGATATTCAGATTCAGGAAAAGTTAGTCGACTAGGGTCATAGGGGTAGTCGACTAACAGACATGACAAGTCGACTGATAGTTAGGCTAAGTCGACTAATACTGTGATACAGAGAGTTAAGGTTTCTGGTCCAGGAAGGGTTAGTCGACTAGGGTTAAGGGAGTAGTCGACTAATCTATAGGTCTAGTCGACTAATCGACTGGAAACAGTAAACAGAACAGATTTCCTAGGGTTTGGGTTTGATGGCTAAATAATCATGGATTGAAGTCATAATTGAACATGATATGAATACACATGTATACTAAGAATAGACTAAGTCTAAATGAGTAAGATCACTCACCAAAGAGAGTGATTGGTCTCCATGAGGTGAGGGAGTGATGGTGGTGGTGATTGAAGTTGATGATGAAGAAGATGGTGATGATCCTTTGGTGTTGTTGATGCCCTTGTGGTTGCTTCCATGGTGATGAAGGAGGAAGAAGGTGAAGCTAAAGTGTTGGAGTAGTTGTTGAGGTGGTGGAGATGAAGAGGAATTGGAGATGGTGAAGGCTAGGGCTTTGGTGAAGAGAAGAGAAGAGAAGAGAAGAGAAGAAAGAGAAAGTTGAAGTGAGAATGAATAAAGAAAAGAGAGGAAAAGTATTTATATGTTTTGACTTTTGTGAAGGAGGTGCAATTATGATAGAAGAGAGGGGTTTTTGTAAAGTGGGGAGGTGAGGTGAGTGTCCTTTACTTGGCCACTTGGCCGGCCATGGGAGAGAGAGAGAATGAGATATTTGTGGTGGAGATATCTTGGTGGAAGTTGGTGGAAGAAAAAGGAATTTTGGGATTTTGGAAAATAGGAAAAGCTAGGCTTGTGGAGGAAGGAAAGAAATAAAGGAAAAGGAAAAATGGAAAAGAAATTATAATGAGAAGATATTTTCTTGGGAAAGAAGATGAAAATAATGGAAGTGGCGGATTCCCGGGATTCAGTTGCGGATGCGGAAATCTTTCGGGAAAACACCGGGATCGTCCGAAATTCAAGTATCTCGGAACGACCCGAAATAATTACCAAAAATCAATAATAATATATAAAGACCAATAGTGAAATCCGTTTGAAGAAATACTTTATAGTTTTGAAACTAAAAATCCCGGAACCAGTTATCTACCGACTCCGATGGAATTTTCATAAAATCATAAAATCCTCAGAAAAGCATGTAGGTAAGAAATGTGATTCTAAGAAATAAAGTCTAAAGAATCATCATGAAATTCCAAACTGTTTGAGAATTAAAAATCCAGGAATCGGTCAGCGGCACTGGCCGACACCGGTTTTGAAAACTTTCATTTTAATTTCAGAAAAATCTAGAAAATCATAGAAAATATATAATATTGGAAAATGGTATTTGAAACAGAAATCGGTCAAATCAGAATACCGGAAAGATCAAATCGAGTAATACACTAGGATCGGGCCTTCGGTTCAGACTAGGGCTGACTCCGAATCCACGAATCAAATCCAAGACAAAACAATCATATAAGGAATTCATAATACAGAATCAATACTGAAGGTAAATCGAAAAATACGATCGGAAAATCTGAATACGCAACTAAGTACGTATTCCGGGAACGGGGTATTACAGTAACACTCGTTCCTGAAATACATACTTAATACGTGTTTTGATTTTTTGATAGTGTACATGGAGGATTTAGTTTTTGGGGAAAGAAATGCTCCAAGTAACTCGATTCTAGATTTTGCTTTATCCTATGATTTGATCTTAGCGAATACTTGGTTTAGGAAGAGAGTCTCACTTGATCACTTTTAGAAGTGGATCGAGTGCGAGCCAAATAGATTTTTTTTAGCTAGGAAAGTAGATAGAGGTTGATAAATGGATTGTAAGGTAGTGTTGAGTGAGAGTATAGTAACCCAATATAGACTCTTAATTTTAGATATCTAGATAAGAAGGAGATTTAAAAAGTTTAAACGTAAGTTAGATTCTAAGATTAAGTGGTGGCGGTTAAAAGAAGGTAACCAAGGAGTTTTTATAGATCGAATAGTACATGAAGAAGATTGGAAATCCCAAGATGATCCCAATATAACATGGAAAAAAATTGCTAACTGTATTAAAAGAGTAGTTAAAGATGTACTTGTTGAGTCACGGGGTGGTGCTCCCTTATGTAAGGATAAATCATGGTAGAATGAAGAGGTAAAAACTGTCATTAAGATCAAACAAAACTCTTACAGAGATTTAAAGAAAAATTATGATGGAGTGAGTATTGAGAGGTATAAGTTAGCCAAGAAGGAGGCTAAAAAAACTGTTCAAATTACAAGAGCTAAAATATACAAAGAAACAAAGAGGTTAAAAAGGATAATATAGAATTGCTCGAATAAGGGAGAGAAAGATTAGAGACTTATGTACTGTGAGGTGTGTTAAAGATGAGGATTAGAAGGTTTTAGTTCGAGATGAAGAAATCAAAGAAAGATAGAGAGAGTATTTTAAAAAATTGTTTAATGGTAGTTCTACTCAAGATTTGGATGACCTTACCAGTCAGCGCCAAGATATGAATCGGAATTATATGCGCAGAATTAACGAATCTGAAGTTAAAGAGGCCTTGAAGAGGATGAAGTCAAGAAAAACTGTTGGCCCTGATAGAATTCTTATTGAGGTATGGAGATGCTTTGGAGAGGTGGGCGTGAGATGGCTGACAAACCTCTTTAGCAAGATCTACTTAACTAAAAAGATGTCAAATGAGTGGAGGAAGAGTACCCTAGTACCTCTCTACAAGAACAAGGGTGATATCTAGATTTGTTCAAACTCTCATGGAATAAAACTCATGTGTCACACCATGAAGCTTTAGGAAAGGGTAATTGAACACAGGTTAAGGCAGAATGTTAAAATATCAGACAATTAGTTTGGGTTCATGTCGGGACGATCGACGACAAAGGCTATTCGTTTGCTTCGTCAACTTATAGAGCGATTCGAGAGAGGAAGAGAAATTTGCATATGGTCTTTATTGATTTAGAAAAAGCTTATGATAAGTTGCCGAGAGAGATATTATGGTGGACATTGATGAAAAAGGGAATCCCCATTAAATATATTGACATAATCAGGGACATGTACGATGGAGTAGTGGAAAATGTCAAAACTTGTAGAGGCATAACAAGTGAATTTTCTATCACAATTGGATTGTATCAAGAATCTGCATTAAGATCATTCTTATTTGCCATAGTGATGGATGAGCTTACTAGAGCTATTCAAGATGAGATATCGTGGTGTATGCTATTTGATGATGATATTGTCCTAGTCGTTGAAATGAGAGCTGGGGGAAATATAAAATTGGAATTATGGAGGCATACTCTAGAATCTCGAGATTTTAGATTAAGTAGGACAAAAACAGAGTATATGGAGTGTAAATTCAGTAAATAGGAAATTTGAGATTATAATATTGTGATACTAGATAATCAAGAAATACCGATGAGCAGTTATTTTAAGTACTTGGGTTCTATTATCCAAAAGGATGGGGAAATCAATAGTGATGTCAACCATAGGATCCAAGCAGGATGGTTGAAATGGAGGAGCGCAACAGGAGTTTTATATGATCATCATATTCCATTATAGCTGGAGGAAAAGTTTTATCGGATTGCTATTAGGCCAGCTTTGTTATATGAGACAAAATGTTGGGCTATAAAAAGATATCATGCCCAGAAAATGAGTGTAGCAGGGATGCGCATGCTTCGTTGGATGTGTGATAACACGAAGAGAGATAAGGTGAGAAATGAGGATGTTCTTACTAAGATAGACGTAGCCTTTATAGAAGAGAAGATGAGAGAAAACCACCTACAATGGTTTGGTCATGTGCGACGTAGACATACAAATATGCCAGTCCGACGAGTAGAACGTATCAAATTAGGACAAGTTAAAAGAGCGCAGGAGAGACTGAAGAAAACATGGATGGAGGTAATACGACAAGATATAGAGGCTAAATGTCTTAGTAAATGCATATTGCTCGATAGGAATGAGTGGAGAAAGCTGATCCATATGCTCGATCTGACGTAATTCTCTTTTGGTTCATGTAGCCTACCCCAAATACTTAGGACAAATGGCTTAGTTGTTGTTGTTGTTATTTTTTGATTTTCTCCTGTATTTATTTTTATTATGTGATTATTTATATTATCGTTTGGTATCGGATCCAAATATTTGGACTAAGAATCAGCCCAAATTTGAACTCGAGACCTGATCCCAGAGTACGACTTGATTTGACCTTTTGAATAGTCAGATTTGATCAGTTTCAGTTTCAAATACTGTTTTTCAAAATTTTAAATTTTTCTGAATTATTCTGCAAAATCTTCAAAACTAGTATCAACCGGTGTCACCGATCGATTCTCAAACTTTTAATTTATAAACGTAGTTGAATTTTCAGAAACTACTTTCACATTATTCCTCAGAATCGTATTTTCTATTTTAACGTATTTTTGAAAATTTTCTGAATTAATTAAAATTCGACTGAACTGGTGTCCATTGGTATCACTGATTGCTTTCATGATTTTTAATTTGAAAATAGGATTAATTTTTTTGAATCTGATTTCACCATATACCTCAGTGTAATATTTTCTATTTTTGAGAATTTTGGGGATCTTCCTGAAATTGTCAAATTTTGACCGAATAAAATAATATTTGTGTTCTCTCGTATTTGAAAGTCTTGCCCAGGTATTTCCCTTCTCTTCTTTATTTTCTTTCTCTTATTTTCTTTCCTTTTTCCTTTTCCACCTTTTTTTTTCTCTTTTTCTCTTTTCTTTTTCTTCTTTTCTCCTTCACATCTTCCCTCAAAATATGTCCCTCCAATCCTCTCTCCTCTTCCAAACACGGGGTTCAACCCCGATCAAATGCGGGGCTCACCTATGTAGGTCTCCCCTGGCCTCAGATGTGGGGATCATCCCCTCTTCTCTCCTATAAACCTCTCACAATCTTTCTCTTTTTCTATAATTAAATCTCTCTTTTTCTCCAATCAATCTCTCTCTCTCACTCACTCTCTCTCTCTTCTCTCCCTTAACAGCCAGCAGCCTCCACCCTAGCCCACTGGTGGCGGGCCCTACGCTGCCGATCTAGGACGGTGACGGGGCCTACTCTGACGGCCACAACTCCCCCAAGCTCCATCTCTCTCTCTCTCTCTCTCTCTCTCTCTCTCTCTCTCTCTCTCTCCCCCCCTTCTTCATCATTACCTCCACCACCAAGATCCACCGTCATTTCCACCTGCACTCCTCCCTTTCTCCACCTAAATCACCACCACAACTATCACTTCCACCACCTCAAACCACCACCAACATCATCTTTATCATCATCTCCTCCCAATTTTCACCACTGCCACCAAAATCCGACCAACATCTTATCTTCAAATCCACCACCACCTCCATCTTCTCCACTTAAAGCCTACCACCACCACCAAAATCACCACCGCATACTCCACCACCATAACTCCCACCACCTCCTCCTTCATCCCACATCTCTATTTCACCATCTTCCCCTTCAATTCCATCAATTCCATCCAAATCCAACATCACCACCGCTCATCACCCTCCAACACCCCCTACACTTCTCCTCACCACTTCTCCGGTTAGCTAGCACCACCACCGACCACCAGTGCCCGACGCCACCTCCCTGGTGCCGCCTGGGCCTATGGCCCAGCCGTGCGTCCCCCTGTGCATGAGCAGGGCTGCTCCACTCTTTTTCTCGTTTCCTTTCTTTCTCTCTCTTGAATTCCATTTCTCTCTTAATTCCTTCTCTCTCTTCCCCTATTCTCTCTCTTCCCCATGCTCTCTCTTGGCCATGAGCCACGGCCCCAAGGCCTTGGCTCCCCCTCTCTCCTCTTTAGCTTCTCTTTCCTCTATCTCTTCTCTCTATATTATATATATATTATATAAACGTGTACGCCTATTGGTTATTTGAAGTTCGGGAATTTCACAGTGTATTTTGAAGATTTTAGACGAATGTTCTAGCTTTATTAAGTACCCTGCTTTGGCAGGTGTTCTGTATTTCATACTGTATATAGGATTATTGTATTGTGGTGGACTGTGCATTCATATTGGTGTGGGTATATGCTTGTATTTTGTGGATATGTGTATTTGTACCAGTGTGATATATTTGTACCGTTATGGTGAATGCTTGTAATAGCATACCTGTACATCTATACTGCTTATGATATCTGCTCTATTACTGTGTTGGCTGACCTTTCGTGGTCATTAGCCTTCGGGCTCAGCCTCCGAGATTTCTCCAGCTTTTGGGCTTAAACCCCTTGTGTTTTCTAGCTTCGTCGGGTGCTTAGCTATGTCGTGTTGCTGCGAGCAGAGTGTAATTGCCATCCTCGTCAGGCACGGCTTAGCTATACTTCCTCTTTTTTCAGTCTTCAGGCTTAAACACTCTAGGTTTTACTAACTAACCATGTGGCTGTGAGTAGAGCGTAATTGGCATCCTCGTCAGGCATGACTTAGTTATACTCCCGCTTGCTCAGCCTCTGGGCTTAACCGCTCTACGGTTCTCTTACTTGTTATTTATATGCATGTGTGGTACTAACATTTCTGTAGGTACCCAGCTCAGTCCCCGGGCTACCTAATAGAAATTGGCCTTATACCCTCTGGGTTAAGAAGTAGTTGCAGAGGGCGAGTTTAACCACTATGTGGTTCTTATTCAGCCTCTGGGTTTAACTTCTCTGAGATTTATTAAAATCCTCTAGACTTTCTGTATGCTACTGCTGGTAGGTAGACCTAACACTCAGCATTTTTTGCTGCTAACTCTGTTTGAGTGTAGTTACGCTATAAGCGTTGATTCACCACATTCAATAGCATAATGTTCATTCACTCGCTTCACTGTGTGTGTTTAGATGTGTCTGAGCGGTAATCACGCCAAGTGTGATGGCGTCTAGTATTGTACCTTAGCTTCGCTCCAGTTTTGCTTAGCTCCACTTGGATGTTCGCTTGCTTGCTTATGTGTTTGCTTGCCTACTTAATAGTTAATTAATTATTTTTAATTCTGATTGTGAAGAGTTTGAAATCCTTACTTATACTATTTTTCAAAAATTGTATTATTTTCCTATATTTATACCGATTACCTGTATTGGTACCATTTTCCCATATTATGTTATTCGACAGTTAATATCTGCTGTGCTATCACTTCACATTCTATTACTTGACACCTGGTACCTACATGTTATCACCTGACACCAGTAATGTTTAACACCTGACTCATGATTATCATATTACGTGAATGAAATAATTGATATCCTGATACACTCCTAATACTCATGTACTTGACTTGCTCTTGCTCATTCCTATACTTTGATAATCATAATAATTTATAAATAGGACAACTTATACCGGGTAAGAGGAAATTGATGAACTTCAATTCTTTATTATGCATACAATGGTTTAGAGATGCTGTTCAACTATTATACCTCCTTCTCAGGGCATACAATATGACCCTTTTGCCTTACTGCAATGCTTCACGGTATGTTCCGGTTCAGCAATGGAACGACACTTAGCCATGGTCCCTGGTATATACGGGACCTATTGCAAATATAATTCGATGATTTTCTCATCAGTTTTCAATAAACAACCTAGACTTACTCAAATGTGGATGTATGTGTGCTGGAACGCTAGTACACATACTTAGACATATTGGTCGGATGAGTAATAATTTATCGTGTTGTTTTGCAACGAGGGTTGTATGAACTCAGGCTACGGTGACATGAGATATAGGGTATACATATGAAGGTTTCCTTGTTTGGATTATTCCTTCGATGTACTAGTCTCATGAAGCCGTAAACTGAGCTTGTAAAACTAGATTTGTCCGCATTCGATTTTATTAGTTTTATCAATTTTTATCGGTTTTATGTTGCTTTCTTAGTTTAGAAGACAACTCGGGTTGTATGAACACAGACTATGGTGATGTGAGGTATAAGATATATATGAGAATTTTCTTATTTGGATTATTCCTTCGACGTACTAATCTCACGGATCTATAATTTGGGCTTGTACAACTGATTTTACCACATTTATTTTACTTAATGCCTCATTTCTTGCTCGTGTGTGTTTGTTCTCACGACACGATTTTCATTACATACTTTTTTACTTGGATTTATTGATACACGTGTGCTTGTCTATGCATGCCATTTGGCACTCATCTTACCACTTATTGGGCAACTTGCTGACTCCCTTGGATTGTATGTTCAGACCCCGAAGCTTTGACTGTGGTGGACTTTCTATTGATCAGAGTTGCGCAGCGGTAGCATAGTAGATTATCGATTGACCATCTGGGTCATTTTCTTTCAAACCCCCTGCTCAGCGCTCAAGTTTCCTTTTTGTAACTCATGAGCATCTTCTATGCTGTTCATACTTGTATAACTTCTTGTATTCTCACTTTTGCACCTATCGGTGATGTAATATCCTTGTAATGTTATGTCACTTCTTGTAATAACTTTGTAATTGTACCCTTATGTTGGAATATATACTGCACCACATACTATCATGCTTTGATTCCTGCCTATACTAATACTTAGCGTATATATGTGATGGTATTTCTGCCCTGCATATATACATCACAGTAACGTCTTCGTACCCGCGAGATCGAGATGTTGCAATAAATGTGGATATTCAGGATTTAAATACAGGTTGTACAGTTGGTTGCCAACTGCCGCATCAGTCGGCTAAATCTCTTAGGGTTCAGATCCTGCATCTCTTTGAATGCAGGAGTCATAATGACTGGGGGTAGGGTTTCATAATTTAGATAGAACGGTTAATTTTCTGCTGATTTGGTTGACCAAAAATCTTGGGACGTGGACCAGTTTTTCGGGGATTGAAAATTTGAATTGGAGGCGATTCAGCTTCACTTCTATCTATAAATATAATGGAACCCTTGGATGAAAATCACCTCTGCTATCTTTTCTAAGGAACCCTTGCTTCAAATTTATCTTTCTTTGCTTCGTTGGATCGTCATGTCTTCTTTTTTCTTCTTCATCAAATAGAGAAAGAAAAAGGAGGGGATGAAAGGTGGAGGAACTGGTGGTCAGGCTCTTGCCATACAGGAGTCAGGTTGGTGTGTGACATTAATCATCGTGATGAACCTGTTATGACACATTAGTTGTCATGGCAGGGTACCATCATCAAGGGTGGTAGGTAGGGTTCAAGTTCCCACTAGAGCCGATGATCTGATTTTGAGTCGCTCTTTTTTTAGGGGATGAGATTCGTCTTTTGAATTTTGAACCTCTTTCCTTATAGGTGTGCGAAGAAAAAGGGGGGAGAGAGAGAGATCGATTGTCAGATTAGAAAACCAAACACAGAAAATAATCTTTTGAAATCAGAATGTGTGGTGAATTAATTCTCAATATACCGTGTAGCTCTAGGGTTAACGGGTCATGACCACAGGGAGGAATATGATAAAAGGGTTCCGATACTTTTCAAAAATCAAGTTCTTCTCTGCTTGAAAACAAAATCAAAACAAAGAAGAGGAAAAATGATTGAGTTATTGGTTTTGAATTGAGAAAAGAAAACAAGAAAAAAAGAAAAAGGAAATAAGAAAAGAAGGAAACTCATTTAACAAAAATAGTGAAGAAGAAGACTAAAGAAAATTTGATTGAAAACAAGAGCAAGAAAAAGTAAAGAGAGAATTCAAGAAGAGAGGCTGATGGCTAACTAAACAACAAAACACCATTAACATACTAACTTTTCATATTGAATTATTGGCAAGTGATACACCTTGAATCTCCAAGAGCATCAAGTGTTGCTCATGAAATGAAGTGAGCTTCTACACTTTATGGATGATTGCCTCAAGTTCGTAGTTGGCTCTTGATTAGTATCCAAGCATAGAACATAAGACGGTAATTTCATCATAATTTTTGCATAACAAGGCAAGTAGAATTATTAACCCATCAAAGCTATTGAAGAGCTAGCATAAGATAAGAGACTATAGCCCTAGATTTGTTAGCAAGAACTAGAGTTAGCACCAATTTTAATGATCCATCGAAGGATCTTGCAAAATTATAAGGCACTACATATGAGGCATACATGAATCAATTGGGTCAATCCATCATACAATAAGAGTTTGAGTTAGCACTCAAACTTCATGAAAATGAAGAGTTCATGCAAAAACACAAGGCTGCAAGTGATGCATCCATGAATCACATGAGTTACAAATCATCCAAGGAATTAGTTGTTAATGATGTTAATGATTAGTTAGCCATGAATAAAAGAGTTAGCTATTCATAGTGAAAGAGCAAACAAATTTAAACAAGAAAGTTAAACTACAACTACAAAGCATGTCAAGGGTTAGAGAGAGTATTTCAACGCAAGTACAAAAAAAGATTGTAGAGTAAAAGTGAAATCTTGATATTGATTCCCACTATCAATTACAGTACAACTCTCTCTCTCTCTCTCTCTCTCTCTCTCGATCTAAAACTTACAAAAATAGAAGAAAATTAAATAGAAATTCTAATCTAAAATGAAGAACCATAGCCTAGCCTCTGGTCTCTCGTCCCCCCTCTTTTAAGTCTTTTGGTGTTGTTTATATTGGCATCAATGATTTGAACCCTAAGAAACAAAATCAGGCGTCAAAAATGAGGACCATTAGGCTTGATCATGCTGCGGATCCATGGCAATTGTCGCATTTGCGCGGTAAGGTCGTTGGTTCAGAATTTTGGACCATGTACTCCATTGTATGAGAGAAGCTTCAAAATTTATTTGATATTCTTTTATTTTCCACGTAGCTCCTGCAGATTAGGCTTTCAATTTGGATTGCAATTGGATTTCTATTTTTGGGCTTCTAGAAGTAACTTGGGCTACAAAAATGTTTGAAAAATTGCCAAAAATATGTCTCTTCAGCCCATTTTCTCCATTTTGTCCTTATCCAATGTAACCTGCATACACTAGATAAAAATAGGTTAATAACAGGGTTTTATTGTAAAATAGATGGAAAAATACCGATAAAAATGTAGAATTGATAAATAATCAAGGAGCTCATCAGCTGGGTGTGCTGGTGAGTTGCTTCTCATGGTAGGGCTCAGATCTCCCTCAGAACACCTTGGAGGGAATGTGATACCATCACCTCTTTGCGTATCTTGGAGGTCCAACATGTATTGGAGGTTCCATTCTGATTGGATATCACTGTCTTGTGTGTCTTGTCGGAGTCTGTCTGGAGCCGGGGCATTCTACTTGCTTAGAGGGTTTCTTGGAGGTCCTTGTCATTCTACCTGAGATGAGTGGAGGATGGCTATTCCGGTTTGGCTTCCTCAGAGGAGTGTTCAGGAGGAGAGGAGAAGACCTTTCGCTGGAGGAACCTTTGTTTTTGTGAAGAAACCTCCTGGAGCTTAAATCGGGATCTATGGACAGTGGTGTGAGCAATGAGGTTGTGCCTTCTAACGGATGTTCTCCAAAGAACATGTTCTCAGAGTTCAGAGGATACGGTGTTGGATTGCTTGTTCAGGAGCCATGGCAAGGATGAAGGTAGATGGTTGCTCCAGGAAACATCTTTCAAAGAACAAGTCTTTGTTGCTTCAGCATCGGGGTCTGTTAATGGTGGCAAGACTGGAGGGGTCGTATCATCTGTATTTCTTTTCAAAAAATGTAAACACAAAAGTGTAATTGAACTTTGTATTACTCTTGTTAGATGTAATAAAGTATGCATTTAAAAGAATGTAATCGGAATGGAAGTATTGTTCAGAATAAAGCATATATATATTTCTTTGGAATGGAAATGATTATATAGATCTTGCCTGGCTTGCTTTACTGTTGGCTTTTTGGAATTGATATAATCATGCCTCTCTGGAGTGCTGATCTCTATCACCGGTATAGTTGGCCCATCCTGGGAGTGACTTGGTAAGCTTGTGGTGTTATTCCCGAGTGGGGATAGTCTCATCAGCGGTACCTTGATTAGTCTACGATTATGCATTATTATATCGCATTTCCCACCGATTTATGAATAAATTGTCGGTCTAAACCGTGTTTTGGTCTTTATTGCAGGTAAAGCAAGAGTTCAAGGGCAAAGGAGTAATAAGAGCCTAATTAATCCCAATTTATGGTAATTAATCCCGCATTACTTGGAGGCCAAGCAAAGGATTCTCTAGAAGATACATTGAACCTAAACTCCTGCGCATGTCAGACGAATATTCGGGTGCAAATACCAGAAACGGGATATACCCTGATCATTCTCGAAGCCAGAGGGACCCACTGACGAAAACCAGGGATCTACCTCCTTGGTATTGCTGCGGAAACGCGGCAATAGCCGCATTTCCGCGGCAAGGGAGTGGAGCCACGCGTCGATTTTTGACGCGTGGCCCCGTCTCGTCTTCTGGAATCATCTTTCGCCTATAAATAGACCTGCATAGGCCCAGAGCGCAAGCAGTCTTCGTTTTTAGGAGTAGGTGCAGATTTTAGGAGTAGTGTAGGTAGGTGCTCTTCATTTCTCTTGTATTTTCATTTCTTTTTAGATCATTGTAGTAGGGCTGAGTGATTCATAGAGAGAGAGAGATAGAGAGGGATTGATGTAATAGATAGTGACAGTCTATGTAAAGGTGCCTCCTTTCTCTTCCATTGTAATCTCCTTCATCTTCTACATGATTTCTTGCTAACTTTTATTCTCATGGCAATCTAACTACTAACCACTAACCATCTAACCAATTACTTGATAATCCACATGAATCGGGTAGCCTCTATTAAGGCCTTGTTCTTGCAAGAGCCATTGATGGCCAATGATGATGGGTTCTAACATCTAACTTGCTAACCAAGCTAACTCTCTTTTATTTCATGCTTTCTTTTAGTAGTCTAATAAGTTGATGCTTGTATTAGCTTGATCTTGATGCATGTTTGAATGTGATGAACCATCTATGTGCCATGCTTTGTATCGTCTCTTGAAGCCAAGGATTAATGATGGCCGAGGATCAAAATGTGAGGCAACTATCATGGAGAGGTTAGCATGGTTAGTGGAGTATTTAGTAGTTAGTAGCCATGAGTTTTCTTTTCTCTTGTTTTAGAAATCATTTTCAAAACTCTTTTCTCATTTTTCTATCGATGTTTTCACCGCCTTCTTAGTTCATCCTTGTTTCATCTCCTTTTCTACTTTGTTTTCCAAACCACTCTTCTATTTGATTTTACATCGACGTTTTCATCCCTCTCCTCACCTACCACATTCTGGATTTCCTTTTCCTTTTCTTTTCACTTTCTTTTTCATTCTTTCAACAAAGAAGAAGTGTTAACAAATAACGTGAATAGAAACTGTCAATGCTTCTATCTCCTCCCTTCCCTGTGGATACGACCCGTTAAGCCAATGCTATAACGGAAGTATCGAGGGTACATTAGCACATATTTGAGCTTTTCATTAATTTCACAAATACACACTTTTGAGTGCTAGTTCCGCCCCGATCAAATTTTTGGCGCCATTGCCGGGGAAGGGAATGGTTTTGACGTCACGTTTTTGTTAACATTGTCTTCTCTGTTTTGGTGTGCAGGACATTCTTTTCAGGTGCTTAATCTTGCAGAACATAATCTAGCTTTGCATCTCCCTGCTCTTGAAAGCAGGGACCCAGTTTAAAAGAACCGCACCGCGACATTTGCCGCGAAAACGCGGCCATCTTGTGAACATTGTATATCTTGTTGTGCTAGGATGTGTGAATTGTAATAGCTAGTAGATTTGTACTGCTATCTTTCTTGCTTTGATTGCCTACACACCATAATAAATAAAAGAACTAAATACGGTATTTGGACGTCTTTAAAACGGTTTAGACATTTGCATTTAGGCACGTGTCAATTCAATTCCAATATACTATATTTTGTTCTGTTGTTGTGATCTGGATGGAGATGTACATATGGCATTGCATATAGCATAGAACAAACACGTGGGTGATTTATCGCTGTGTTATATTCTTGTCTATATTGCACACTTGCACGAATTGAAATTAAGGGCAAAACCTAAACAAGATAAGGTGGGATTTCATCACCCTTCCTTAACCCAAAAATCACCTCCCCACTCACACAACTCAAGCCTTAATAAAATTTGATAGACGTTGTCCCCTAGGGACATCTCGGCTAGGTCTAGGTCAACCCTTCTATAGGCTTGGTTTTGATTTTTTTTGTTTTCTTTTTGTTTGTTGTTTGATTCTTTCTTTTTGTTTGTGATTTTTTGTGAAATGGAATTCAACAATAACAATTCTTTCAATCCAAATATGAATTCATATTTCACACCGACCCCATTCTATTCGGATAATTCCAACCCGGCGTTTTACAATATGCACCAACCAAATACATCGGGTTGGCCTTATACGAATCAATACAACCCATACCCACATTCTTATAACTATAATTTCCAAAATAATTTCAACTCGTCACAGAGTCAATGGGGATTCACGTCCCCCGAGTCAAATTTTCAACCTCCTTGTCCACCATATTCACCTTGTCCACAATATTCATTCCCCGATTTCACTTCCTATACTCCTTTTTCTGAACCTCCCATTGAAGAAAAATCTGAGTTCGAAAAGAGAATAGAAATCTTGCAGGAATCTACTTCTCAGTCTGTTGATAGAATAGAAACACAATTGAGTGAAATGGTCAACATTTTTAAAAATGAAGAAACTCTCTCTTCACCACTTTTGACCAATTCAAATATCTCTAACTCTATCAATTTGACCCATGACTCTTATTGTTTTGGAAACCAAGATTCCTACACTCCTTTTCTAGAACAACCACTTGTAGATACATCATATCTAGAAAAGAGGATAAAAGTCTTACAAGAGTCCGCACTAAAATTCAAAAAATCATCTGCCGAGTCTGTCAATAGGATGGAAACACAATTGAGTCAATTGGTTAGCATTTATAGGAATGAGAAAACTCTATCTTATCAACCTTTGACCAATTCAGCTATGCCAAACTCTATTGATATGACCCAGGACTCTTGTCATTTTGAACATCAAGATTCAATTTCAGCATATCCACCTGAACTTGTCCACACTTCAAATCCCATTGACACTTTGGCAAGTTATCCTTTTCCTGAAATTGAATTTGAGCATGAATATGATCATGAACCTCAAATTAGTGATTCAATTCTACTTCCTGATTCAATTATGACTCCGGTGTCTTCACCTGATTTTAATCCTTTCCCGAGTCAGTATTGGATCCAGTGCCAGTCTATTATGAAATTGAATCACCAAACTCTTATGATGATCATATTGAACTTGACCAATTTCATACTTTTGAAAGTCCCATTGATAAATTAGCAAGTTCTCATTTTTGTGAAATTGAACTCAATGAGGAATGTGACTTTGACCCTCAAATTTGTGATCCAGTTTAAATTCCTGAATCATTATTGACCCTGTTATATTACCCAATTTGAGTAACACTTTAGAGTCAATTTTGATTCCCATACCTGCCATTTCTGAACTTGAATTACCAATCTTAGAAAGTCACTTTCTATCATGGGGAAATGAATGTGGACTTGAGCTTCATTTTCTTGATTTGGACCCATTTCCTGAACCAATCTCGACTCCTGAACCTTTACTTGACTTAAGTCTTCTTCCTGACTCGGTATTAGTTCCTATATTTCCTGAGTCCAAATCAATCATTCCATTCTGGGACAAGGGTGTTGATAAATTTCACTCCGAAATTATTTTGAAAATTTGGAAATTAGATGGGGTAAATTTTTAATAAAAATCATAAATATATGCATCTTTTTAGTGGGTTGTATCATGGAGGTCTCTAGTGGGTTCCTCCGGACTCCACGCAAGAATGATTGGGTCGCATTTCGTGGACCAATCAGACTGCCACCGGAACCACCACCTTGAGGTAATTTTCCTTCCCTCTCTATTTGTTTCATGCATACATACATCACGATGCATTGAGGACAATGCATGAGATAAGTGTGGGGGAGGGTTTACTAACTTAGAGTTTTTAGATTTTCTTTCTTTTACACTTCTTTTAGGATACTTTTAGAAATCTTCCCTTTTGTATAGGAATTTTCTCTTTCTTTAAAAACTTTTTGAAATAAGAGACAAAGTTTTGATCTATTTTTAAGAAAATTAAGATGATCTGAGAAATTAAGAAAACCTTAATTATGACATCTTAAACCTAGTTGAAATAATGGATCTTGTTTAAAATTATAGGCTAAGTAAGATCAATTGGAGAGATAATTTTATCTTGAATTTTTGCCTTAGATAATATACACTTCACACTTCACATTTTTGGGATGGAAACAAAGACCTAAAATGCCATAAATAAATAAAAAAAATCATCACTTATTAAGTTGGACAATTATGCCTCAAGAAGCAAGATTATTCACGCCTAACGGTGGTCAAAAGAAACAAATAAATCCCCCTTAGTTTTGTGGCCTTGTTTACTTAAGTCCTTAAACCCGAGAGATGTTTTCTCATCTGGTGCCCTAAAACCATCTGGTCTGGGAGTCATCGGTTATAGGCTCGCTACATGGGTGAACTAGAAAGCCTAAGAAAACTAAGGAAAGAAAATATATATATATATATAAATAAATAAAAATATATATAAATAAATGGCTTGAAGGTTGGAGTTGAAATCCCAGAAATTTTCACTATCACAATGTGCATATTATTTAGGTTTTTATGAGAGATAAAATAATCAATCCAATTTTGAATTCTTACCTTAATTGAAGACAAGATCTTGCATGGAGACTAAGTTTAAGGAAGAATGATTTTTTGGTGGACTTATGACCTTAGATCACTTATATTTTGCAAAAATATTTTGAAAACTTGTCTCTCTTTCAAAATGTGTTTTCAAAATACTAACATTTGTCTTCTTTCTTTATGGATTTTGTGGGTGCAATCCGCTGAAAATCCTCAGGAGACAACACTCCTCCTCTAGGGTAACCTAGAGGTTTAACGGCTTGTTGCACACGCTCAGTGCAATCGCGTCACCTGCGTAAGTGGTGTAATAACATTTGTAGTATAATTTTGTTTTCTTGTTTTGCTCGGGACGAGCAAAAGATAAGTGTGGGGGTGTGATTAGTCTACGATTATGCATTATTATATCGCATTTTCCACCGATTTATGAATAAATTGTCGGTCTAAACCGTGTTTTGGTCTTTATTGCAGGTAAAGCAAGAGTTCAAGGGCAAAGGAGTAATAAGAGCCTAATTAATCCCAATTTATGGTAATTAATCCCGCATTACTTGGAGGCCAAGCAAAGGATTCTCTAGAAGATACATTGAACCTAGACTCCTGCGCATGTCAGACGAATATTCGGGTGCAAATACCAGAAACGGGATATACCCTGATCATTCTCGAAGCCAGAGGGACCCACTGACGAAAACCAGGGATCTACCTCCCTGGTATTGCCTCGGAAATGCGGTAATAGCCGCGTTTCCGCGGCAAGGGAGTGGAGCCACGCGTCGATTTTCGACGCGTGGCCCTGTCTCGTCTTCTGGAATCATCTTTCGCCTATAAATTGACCTGCATAGGCCCAGAGCGCAAGCAGTCTTCGTTTTTAGGAGTAGGTGCAGATTTTAGGAGTAGTGTAGGTAGGTGCTCTTCATTTCTCTTATATTTTCATTTCTTTTTAGATCATTGTAGTAGGGCTGAGTGATTCATAGAGAGAGAGATAGAGAGGGATTGATGTAATAGATAGTGACAGTCTATGTAAAGGTGCCTCCTTTCTCTTCCATTGTAATCTCCTTCATCTTCTACATGATTTCTTGCTAACTTTTATTCTCAGGGCAATCTAACTAATAACCACTAACCATCTAACCAATTACTTGATAATCCACATGAATCGGGTAGCCTCTATTAAGGCTTTGTTCTTGCAAGAGCCATTGATGGCCAATGATGATGGGTTCTAACATCTAACTTGCTAACTTGTTAACCAAGCTAACTCTCTCTTATATCATGCTTTTTTTAGTAGTCTAATGAGTTGTTGCTTGTATTAGCTTGATCTTGATGCATGTTTGAATGTGATGAACCATCTATGTGCCATGCTTTGTATCGTCTCTTGAAGTCAAGGATTAATGATGGCCGAGGATCAAAATGTGCGGCAACTATCATGGAGAGGTTAGCATGGTTAGTGGAGTATTTAGTAGTTAGTAGCCATGAGTTTTCTTTTCTCTTATTTTAGAAATCATTTTCAAAACTCTTTTCTCTTTTTTCTATCGATGTTTTCACCGCCTTCTTAGTTCATCCTTGTTTCATCTCCTTTTCTACTTTGTTTTGCAAACCACTCTTCTATTTGGTTTTTACATCGACGTTTTCATCGCTCTCCTCACCTACCACATTCTGGATTTCCTTTTCCTTTTCTTTTCACTTTCTTTTCATTCTTTCAACAAAGAAGAAGTGTTAACAAATAACGTGAATAGAAACTGTCAATGCTTCTATCGCCTCCCTTCCATGTGGATACGACCCGTTAAGCCAATGCTATAACGGAAGTATTGAGGGTACATTAGCACATATTCGAGCTTTTCATTGATTTCACAAATACACACTTTTGAGTGCTAGTTCCACCCCGATCATACCTACAAACTTTTGGCCTTCGAATGGGAGAAATTTCAGAAACGGAGTTGGATTCACAGTTACTTCCGAGTGGGGATTTGACCCATCAGTGGAGTTGTAGACTTGGAGCTCTGAGAGGAAAATTTACCTACAATAGAGTAGGGACTCTGAGTGGTGGTAGGACCCACACAAGAGGAAGCCCGTAGGTGGGAGTTTGCGTTGTCATCTTCGAGTAGGGGTATTCCATCAGTGGGAGGTGCAGACTTTCGGGGGAGGAAAAATGATGCACACACAAGCATACAATAGAATATCTTATATTAAATATTAGATGTAGCTTAACAAAAGTGATGAAAATCTAATGCGAATTAAACAAAAAACTGTATATACTCATCTTCTAATCACATGAAACTAGTACATCGAGAGGATAATCCAAACAAGAAAACTCTCATGGATATATCATATGTCTCATGGATTATAGGCTGAACATACATAATTCAAATAAATTACATAGATTTGGCTAACAATCGCATGAAACTAGTACATCGAGGGGATAATCCAAATAAGAAAACCCTCATATATATATATCATATGTCTCATGCAGTTATAGGCTAAACATACATAATTCGTGTTATCCCGGGATGAGCAATACATGCAAGCATATGCATAGGTTGCATTCAAATTATGCATGGATGACTGTGCCTTTCCAAAATGCTTGAATTCTTTAGCTTCTAATCACACAAAACTAGTATGCTGAAGGGATAATCCAAACAAAAAAAATCATCATGTACATATTATATGTCTCATGCGGTTATAGGCTTTCTGGAATATTTACCTACAAATTTGGAAAGGGTTCTGAAGTGGGTATGACCCAGCGACATATTGGATGCATCGACTCTGAGCGAGGGTAAGACCTAGAACAAAGTGATATTGGGACCTCCGAATGAGGGGAATCCAGCAGCAGAGTTATGCCTTCGAGTGGAAGAAATCCAAACTGTAGAGTTGGTTTTACGATTGCTTTCAAGTGGGTTTTGACTCATCAATAGAGCTGTGAACTTAGTAAGGACCTGATTGAGGGTGTGATCTATCGATGCATCTACTCCGAGCAATGATAGGACCAATAGCAGAGTGATGATTCAGCTTGGACCTGGCAAAGGGTAACTATCAGAGTTGTGACTTCGTTGATGGGAAGTCTTAGCGGAGTGAGTTTCTCTATTGGCTTGCAGGCTCAGAGTAGATTTGGTGAGAGGACATGAGTGCTCATCTCTTATAGACAGGTTTTCCCCAATTTCGATCTTAGGTGTAGGCAAAAGATTCGTACGGAGACTTCGACTTTCCTCTGTCATCACCATGCTTCGTGGAGTGGTTGGAGAAAATTTTCATTGTCTCTTCCAACTGAATGTAGGACTGAGCTCATGATAGAACCCACTCATTCGAGTGTCATTATGCTTCAAGAGATATTTGCATTGTGGGTGAAATACTTGCAGCCCGCTGATAAACGCAAGTGTAGGGACATCCTCACTGCAGTTGGGGACCTTGGCCAGTTGGCTTTGAAAGTAGCCGATGTAAGCTTTAAGGCTATCACTCTACCTCATCTTCACGGTAAGAAGGTGGTGATTGTTGCTTTTAGCTTCCCGACGAGATGCATCCTGGGTGAGAAATGCTTCCGACACTTCCTCAAAATTATGAAAAGAATGTGGAGATAGGGAGTAGAACCAATCTGAGGCAGCACCTTTCAGAAGGGAAGGGAAGGTAAGACATAAGAGCAGATCATTATGGGAGTAGACTACTATTCTATCCTAAAAATGACTGTGTGTTGAACTGGGTCGCCCATGTCGGAGTACTAGTCAAAAGTTAAATTCGATAAATTCTTTAAAAACTCACACTCTAGGATTTCCTTGGAGAGAGGGAAGTCAAAAGCTTCGGTAGTTGAATGCATTGAATGGATTTGCAGCTTAGCCTCCATGATCCATCTCTAAATAAGCTCGTCGAGGGCTTGGAAGTCGGGAGATCCACTGACTTCGGGCTCATTTTTTGACTGTGTCGGTGTCTGGTTATTCTAGAGGGCAATAATTTAGGCCTACAGTTGGTTGTTGAGCTGCCTCACGAAAGGCGTTACCACGGTCGAGAGCCACTTGCTCTAGATCATTATTGGACTGGGCTTATTGTTTCTTCATCTGCTCTTTCATGTCAGTGTGCATTTGAAGCAGATGGTCTTCGTGGTGCGACGGAGAGCTTGGACATTGGTGGCTGCCCCGGAGGCGAGGAGGAACCAGCGTCTTTGGTAATACGTGGATGATCGATGGCTGGCCGGGGGATCATGCCCCCAATGGTGCTGATGGCCTTGCACTTTGACATGGCACTATTGAGGGTGATATTTTTCTTTCTTGGGGGCATTAACACTATGGAGTAGGCTTTTAGATAGGCTTTTTGAGGAAGATTTTGCGTTGGATGGGAGAGATCTTGAGTGTGGAATCAGCTCTCAACGAAAGCACTAGTTTGTAGTGGTGATTTTCTGCTACAAGTATTGAGCAGTTGATCCTCTCTACAAGCGAGAAATGAATTTTGGTAGTGCAAGTAAATAAGCACAATACAAAAAAAAGACAGACATGATTTTGCGTAGAAACTCTTAATCAGAAAAAAAAAATAACGAGGAGGATGAGAAGTTTCACTAGAATTCTCAAATGATACAAATTACAAAAGTTTGGGGAATGTAAAAGTCCAAAAGTGTCAGAGTGCCAAAGTCCCAAGAAATCATTTTTTCAAGTCCCCTTCTTCGTTGGAGAAGGAGGCCTACTTGTACATGACTGAGTTGGTATGGAGAAAGATGGGTAACAGTAAGATCTTCTAATGGCACGATTTGCACATGTAGGCTTGTTGTAACAACTGTGATCAATGGTGTTAGTTTGTTAGGATTACATGCAGAAAAATCTGCCACTGTCCATAACTATCCACTCTGAGTAGCGTTACACGTTATGAACATGGAAGATAATAAGGTTGCATAACTGTCGGCAGGGATCAGGGGTCATTTGTTGCTAGAGCTACTTGGTTCAGAGCTGAAGTTTTCAGAGCAGAGGAAGCCTCAGAGCGGAGATAATCTTGAAGAGGTTGGGTATGACATGGACTTCAGAGGAGAACTCGGATGCTTCTCGCAGAGTTGGAAGGTGAGGGAACACGTGTCGCATCTTAGACGGGGTTAAATTTTGACCATTACAAATACTTAGCCCGATAAGCTTTTTACTTATTTTTCAATTATTCTTTTTTTTTCCCCCTCTATTTTGAGAATGGAGCATGCATATTATTACTGGGGGAGAGAAACAATGCAACTGATGAAAGAATGAAAACACTATCTATTGAATGGTTTACTATGCAGTAGCCTACTAAGTATTACTCAAACGTAATATGCATTTATCCTTTGTATAAGATCATGGATTTGAGTTTTCCCATCTGCAATGGGTAAGAAGATATTTTTGAACAAAATTTGTAAAGCATACTAAAAAGTGTATTACGAAAAGATTCAACTTCTTAGCATACGAAGGCCACTAGGCTTGACTAGCACTTTGTTCATGGATACTCATGACGTATGAAGCCTGGAGACTTCTAACAGTTTCCTGGATACTCCTTAAAGTTTCATGGAGGTTATTGTTTGTGATTAATTGGTCACCAGACATTTTATTCTCTCTCATAGGAGTTTCTTTCTCTTTTTTGTATGAGGGTTTTTTCTCCCACTGGGGGTTATATAATGTAACCCTATTTACCTTTTTACAGGAAGAAAAAAAAGAATAATCAACTATATACATACAATGGAATTACGATTATAATGTAGTTTTCTCAGAACAAAAAATGTTTGATTATAGTTATCCTATGTTATTAACGAAAAATAATGAAATAACATAAAGAATGAAAATATTATGACAAAATTCCCTATTATTCTTGGATCTAGTTATGTTTCACTTAAAAACTATCAAGAGTGTTGCATTCCCTTGTACAAGAAAACTTGTACATAGCCTTCTGGGACTACAACACAATTAACTTTTTCGTCCAAATCAGTCATGTCTCTATACATGACCCAATTTTATTCCCTTAATTACCCTAGTAACTTATTTGTTTTTGAATTAAATGTTATGAAAAGAAGATGGTGGAGGTGGTGGTAGTGATTTTAGGAGGAGGATAGTGATGGATAAGGAGGAAAGGTTGGTGATGGTGGTAGGTCTTATAAGAGAAGGAGGTAGAGAAGGTGGAGTGGTTGTGATTGAGGAGGAGATGGTGGTGGTGGTGATGGGTTGAGGAAAACGAGGAGGACATGGCGGGCGGCGGAGGAAGAGAAACTTGTGCTGGATCTTTAAAAAAAAGATGGTTTAAAAAGGACATCTACACGTGTCCCTTAAAAAAAATTAAGGGCGTCATAATCCAGAGATCAATGTGCAAATTTTCATAATTAAAGAGATTTTGGCGGTACAATCTTTATAGTGCAGGTTTTTTGTTCCTCTAATCCACCGATCATTTCTTTGTCTCATGTTGCAATGAACCCATCTTTTTCTCTTGTTATATTGCTCTTTTAAATGCTTAAATGAATTTGAGACACTAATCTAATGATCTCCACCTTGGAACCCATTTGTGAACTACATATTCTCCACGCTTCAGGAATTCAAGATTACAAAATCTCAATAATCTTTACCTTGGTTTGCATTTGATCGGACCATATGTTCTCCAAGCTCCACCTTAAAATTCATTTTGGCTCCAGTATGTTGACTTCGCCCTCTTGAGCTCAGTTCCTCATCTTAACGACGAGCCCGTTCTTTTGTGAGGACCTTGAATAAGGCTTCATCTACCTTTACTGATCTCCAACTCTTCATCTTCAATCTCGATGCGGTTCCTTTGCTCTCGTACTCGACTCGAGTCCTCAACGGCAACATTCCCTGTTTTTTAGGTTTCTTAATTCGATCACCTCTTTTGGTCCCCATCTACAAAAGCTTGTTCCTCTATGACACCAAGTCTCCACCCATAGCATGGATTTGTCTTTTCAGTTCCTCAGCTTAAATCAAATCTCCAGTTCTTGACCATCAGGCTTATAGCATTGTTAGCTTTCAGTTCAGATAATGCCTCCACTGTTAACATTGATACCCCTTACTTTCAGTTTCTCAACTAGATTATGATAACAGAAAATAAATTTGAAGGAGGAACCGTGGAAACAACAATGATAAATTTATTTAATCTTTTGTGAAAGGTATAATTCTCACTCAATTCTTTTTTATTTCCTTGCATGCATTCTCACCAAATAACTCCCTATATAGAGATCTAAATGAATCCCGAAACACAACTTTTGAAGTTAAAAGACACATTCCTTCGTAAGGGATAAAATCATTCATTTCAAATAGACACAACTCTTCTAAAGGATAAAACTCTTCATTTCAAAGAGACACAACTCTTTATTTCTTATCATATCGGGTTTAATTCTCAATATTCCCCCTTAAACCTGATGTAACTATCCCAAGTTGACTCCGTATTATAGAGAATATTTCATGTTTCAGTGACTTTGTAAAAATATCAGCAAGTTGATCTTGAGTCATGACAGAAATTAGTTTTACCTTATTATCTTTTGTGATCTCTCTGATAAAATGATTACGAGTGTTAATGTTTTTGCTCCTTTCATGAAAAATAGGATTTTCGTTGTCAATGTAAATCTTCGTTGGTTGTTCTTGGTCAAGTTGAAGATTATTAAGTAAATTTCATAACCAAATTGTATGACAAACTCCAGATGATGCAGCAACATATTCTGCCTCACAAGTAGAAAGAGCGATAATAACTTGCTTCTTTGATGATCAAGAAAATATCGTGGAAAATATCGTATTACCCCAGAAGAAAACATAATCCGTAGTGCTCTTTCAATTATCTACATCTCTTGCTCGATCACTGTCAGTACAACCAATGAGTTGAAAGTTATCACACCTTGTGTAGAGAAGGCCACAGCAGATTGTTCTTTTGATGTAGCACAAGATCCTTTTTGCAGCCATTAAATGAGTAGATTTTGGCTTCTCCATATAACGACTAACCAACCCAACTCCATATAGAATATCCAATCTTATGCAAGTCAAATAGCAAAGACTCCCCACCAAGCTTTTGAAATAAGTGGCATTAACATTGCTTCCTTCATCATATCTTGATAATTTGATTCCGCAATCAACTGATGTACTTACTCCATTGCTCTCCTCCATGTTGAATTTTTTCAAAATGAATTTTGTGTAAGCTCCTTGAGAGATGAAAATTGCTTTCTCCTCTTGCTTCACTTCAATATCCAAATAATAGGACATAAGCCCTATGTCAGTCATCTCAAACTCTCGAATCATGGAGTTTTTAAACTCTTGAATTATTCTAGCATTGTTCCCTATAAATATAAGATCATCAACATACAAACAGACCTGTAAGAAATCTCTATTATTTTCCTTCTTTATACACAGGGCATATTCATATGGGCATTTGATGAACCCATTAGCGTGAAAATGTTCATCAATTCTGCTGTTCCAAGCTCTTAGTGCATGTTTCAAATCGTATAACCTATAGGTTGTTTTTCCATATACTTCTTCTTCAAGATACCCATTCAAAAATGTGAGTATCAATAGAAATGATTAATCTGATAGTTTTAAGACGAGCAATAAGGGCGTATAACTCATCATAATCGTTCCCAGCTTTCTGATTGTAACCTTTGACAACCAACAGAGCTTTATAGCATTCAATAGCTCATTTCACATTCTTCTTTGCTTTGTGTACCCACTTGACTCCAATTGCTTCCTTGCTTTTTGGTAGTGTGGAAAGTTCCTATTTGCTATTATTATTCTTAATAGCTTTGATTTCTTCATCCATGACTTCTCTCCATCTTCTATCTTAGGCTTCTTCAAAGCCTACAAACTCACAATCAGAAAATAGACAAAAGAGTATAAGATTATTTTCATTCTCCGTCACCTCGAACAACTCAGAGAATGTTCTTGTTTTTTGGGGAGGTAATGGATTATGTGCTTCTAACTCCTTTGATGCTTGGATTTCTTCTTCAAAGAATATGCTCGGACTATTCCATTCTTCTTGTAATTTTCACTCCCATGTTCTTTCTTTATCAAACTCCACATCTCTACTTTGGTCCTTGAATCATAGCCGATAAGAACAAATTTGGCACTACGATCATCAAACTTGGTTCTTGTTTGTTTTGATACATGTGCATATGCGATGCTTCCAAACACCCTTAGGTATCCAACTCCAGGATTCTGTCCACTCTATGCTTCTTGCAGTGTCATCTTCCGTAGGCTTCTGGTTGGACTTCAATTCAAAATGTAGATGGCACAGTCTACAGCTTCAGCTCAGAAAGCTTTGGGCATCTATTTCTGCTTCAGCATGCTTCTCATCATGTTCAAGATTGTTCGATTCTTCCTCTTAGCAACTCTATTTTGCTGAGGCGAGTATGGTACTGTTAGAGAGTATCGAATTCCTTGTTCTTTACAGAAACTTTCAAATTCCTTTGATATGAATTCCCTTCCTCTATCAGAACGAATGGATTTTTAGAAAATATCCACTTTCATTTTTCTACATAGGTCTTGAATTTTTTAAATATTTTGAACATTTCAGATTTGTTTTTCAAAAAATAGATCAAAGTTTTTCTTAAAAAATCATCAGTAAATATTAGAAAGTTCTTGTTTCCTCCAAGAGAATTTGGAGAGATTGGGCCACAAATGTCTGTATGAACAAGTTGTAGAGGTTTGAATGCTCTAAATGTTGATTATTTTGAAAAGCTGCTTCGATGGTATTTGCTAAGTAGACACTATTTGCATGATTGCTCTGAGTGATCAATGAAAGGTAGTCTTTTTACCAATTGTTGCTTAGATAATAACTTGATATCTCCAAAAAGTTAGATGTACATACCTTATGTGTCATAACCAGGATGGATCTTTGATATTTGCATTCAAACACATCGCATTGTCAGCTTGAATATTTAGAAAGAACATCTGATTCTTTGTCATTTGAACTTTTATAATTAGCCTCTTCTTTAGATTTCTGATACAAAGGCAACAATCTTTCATATGGATGATATATCCCTTGTTCGTAGTTGTCCTAAGTTGAGGAGATTATTCTTCATGTCCGGAGCATAGTAACATTAGAAATAAGCTGATGACTCTCATTTTTTTGCCGAATTAGAACCTTGCCTTTTGTTTTTTACTGGGATCTTTAAGGAATCACTAAATGAAATTTGGCCATTTATTGATTTATCAAGCTCCACGAACATGTTCTTCTTTTCACACATATGATTGCTGGCACCTGTATCAAGGTACCACATATTTTCACTTACTTAACATGTTCTTCTTCTATGTAAATGCTTCTCCTTCAATATGGTTAGGAGCATGATTCCAGCATTCTGAAGCATAATAACTATACTTCTTGTAATTGTAACATTGAATTTGAGACCTTCCTCTTCGATAAAAATTTTCTTTTCCATGACCTCTTACAAATCTTTGTTTTTGCTTTGTTTCTTCATAGTTTTTGGTGGTGAATCTACTTCTTCCACCTTGTCCTCATCCTTGAGATCCCTCACGACCTTGGAAGCTTCCTTTGCCTTGATAGTTGGTTCAATTTTGATTATCTATGTTTTTATTTTTGGCTTCCCCTGCGCTTCTTTCAATCTAAGTTTTGACTGTAGAACTTGCTCCACTGGCACTTACCTTCTATTAATTCTCTGTTCATTGATTTGCAGAGAACCCATAAGCTCGTCAATAGTCATGACCTCTAGATCCTTGACTTCTTCAATAGTAACAGTAATATAATCATACTTTTAATCAAGCGAAGTATCTTCTCATTCACTCAAACATCTTCAATGGTTTCACCATTTCATCGCAGTTGATTCACAACAGACTGAAATCTTGTGAAATAGTCTGAAATTAACTCTTTGATTTTCATCTCCAGGCCTTCGAACTCCTTTCGAAGCGTTTGGAGTTGAACCTTCTTTACCCTCTATACCCCTTTATAGAAGTCTTGAAGTATCTCCCACGCTTACTTGGATGTAGTTGCATCTGCTATCTTCTCAAATGCTAATTCATCCACAATTTGGTAGATGAAAAATAGGGTCTTCTTATTCTTCTTCCTTTAGTCCTTCAATGCATCCTTTTGGGTATTTGTAACCCATCAGTTCCTTTTGGCTCAGTATAGCAATTCTCTATAAAAATCCCAAGAATCTTGAGAACTTAACAATGCTTTCATTTGAATGCTCTAATTTTAGAAAATTTCTTTGACGAGATAAGAAATAATGAAGAGCGCCATGCCATTTGCCATCTTCTCCCTTCTCTGATACCATTTTGATCACAAAAAATAAATTTGAGGGGAGGGACAGAGAAAACAGCAATGATAAATTTATTTAATCTTTTATGAAAGATACAATTCTCACTCAATTTTTCTTCTACTTTCTTGCATACATTCTCACCAAACAACTCCTTTTATAGAGTTCTACATGACTCTTGAAACATAACTTTTGAACTCAAAGGACACATTTCTTCTTAAGAGATACAACTCTTCATTTCAAATAGGTACAACTCTTCTAAAAGATAAAACTCTTCATTTCAAAAAGACACAATTCTTCCAAGAGACACAACTCTTTATTTCTTCTCATATCAGATTTAATTCTTAGATTAAGTTTCTAGTTCCTCATAAACCCTATCAAATTTATAGCTACTCATCCGGTAATTCACGTTTAACTCTCCAATTCCTTGCTTTTACCTTGAGCCTGTCCCTTTGTTTTACTATTTTAATTTGATTCGAGTCTTCACCTGTAGCATCCCTTATCCCTCCAGGTCCTCACTAAATAAGATCTGATTCACATTTAGCTTTGATATCCCTTGCTTAACTTTCAGTTTTTTAACCCAGTCGAATCTGCAGTTCCTCGTCTTCATGATGATCTCCTTTATGACAAACTCGTTTCTTTGCAAATGTCTCAGCGCTACTTGGGTCTTCACCTGTAATACCCCTTTCCAGTTCCTCAAGAGTTCTTCGACTTCATGACATTCCGATTCCTTTGCTAGTACCTCAAATAAGGCATGTTTTGATACCAGTTTATATGATAATGAGCCCCCTAACTCGGTGAAAGTGTTATAAATATGCTTAGAATTTACATAACCCAAGAAAGAAATACATATTAGAGTTTGAATCTAATTATATCTAAACACTTAATTTTGTTTTTTCTTTTTTTACGTCAGCATACCAAATTCATCTTTGTTTCTTATGACATTTCTTTCTAACATCCATTAGACTTGTCTGTGGTTGATTAGAGACACTAAATCTCAACAATCTCTACTTTTAAATAATCTTCACATAGGCTTGTATATAATCTAACCTATTTTCGGACTGCATGTTCTCAAAGCTCAACCTGCTCAAGTAAATTCGGGGTAAGAACTTTAAAGGTCATTAATAATTTTATATGCCGTGTCAAAGATGTGTTTTTTCCAAGTTTTTCTTAGTCATATATCATTATTGACGCTTGTATATACACAAACAAGAACGTAAACTTAGAAATTATTAGTAAATTATAAGGTAAAAGTAAACAATAATGTATACTAAGAATATTGTAAGTTTCCTTACTAACTCTTACTCTTTTCTTTCAACAAAATTCATTTGTAGTTTTCAAACTCTTTAAATAACAATTTTTTTTCCTAATCTTCTTTTCAAATTATTTTAGCACAAAAATAAATTTTTTATGTGTTCTCTTTACCCAGTATAATAACCAGGTAAAATGAATAAGCCAATAAAACAATAATTCATATGGGAAAATTTGATTCCAGAAGACATAAAAAGAACTAGTTACATAATTACACGAATTAATCTAAATAACCGTGTGAGTGCAACTAATCTACAAAACATTTTATCAGTCTGAGTTGTTCTCTGTATACTTTTATTATTAATTTTTATATATAGATTTTTTTTCACAGTGGTCATGAGGTGAATATTTATTTACAGTGTTAGGTGAAAGCAGTAGGTGGATAAATGGAGTTGCCTTTATATAAATGAATGAAAAAAATGGACTTGGACGTAATCGCATTAGAAACAGTATTTCGTGGATATAGTCCTTTCAACTTATTAGGGTCTACGTTATAATTTTGCCGGCAGTTCCGACAAGAGCGGACGCTGTATTGGGGCTAATAATAAATAGTAATCTTTAAATTTAAACTCAGAAAAGAAATTTTATTTTGAAAAATGCCCCCACAAGGAAAATCGAGAGACTTCCTTTTCATCAGAAACAAAATCCACCATTGTTCAGAAAACTGTACAGTTCTGGTCAAGAGAATTTGAATCAGGTCAGGACAAAAGAAGCGATTCAAGAAAGAGAAGAGAGTGCACTGTTTGTCGAGAGAGAGAGAGAGAGAGAGAGAGAGAGAGAGAGAGAGAGAGAGAGGGTGTAGAAAGAGAGGAAAAAGGGGTGGGTATAGCGAGAGGGCTCTACAAAAGGATAAAGGTGTACGTGTATAGCTTTTTTCTGAGAAAAAGACTGCACGCACAGTAAAATTCCATGCAATGTATAGTGCATAGCTTAATCACAGAGTATTTGTGCAAACCGAAAAAAGCGTTAAATGTCATTGCAAAATAACTTATTTATTTAAGGTTCTTTGTATCTGATGCTCATACTGATATTCTGATCTTTCTGTACACCACTAGTTTCAACATTTTGCGTAATATTTCATCAGTTGTTTGGAAAAGAAAACAAATAATTGAGAGAGAGAGAGAGAGAGAGAGAGAGAGAGAGAGAGAGAATTTTTGGGTAGCAGTGTTGTGGGATTGGTGCAGAAGAGAACTGAAGTCTGAAGTCTGAAGGAGGAAGATCAGAGAGAGAGAGAGAGAGAGAGAGAGAGAGAGAGAGAGAGAGAGAGAGAGAGAGAGAGAGTCAGAAGGAGGAAGATGTGAGAGAGAGAGAGAGAGAGAGAGAGAGAGAGAGAGAGAGAGATTGGCCGCTCGTGTGGCGAAACATCTAGTATCTCGCTCAGAGAGAAGTGTAGTTAGTAGGGGACCAGTGAGAGACTTGTTGCTGATTGTTTTGTTGCCAGGGCAGTCAAAAAAAAAAAGGGATGGAAAACTAATTCCACTCAAGTAATTTTACAAATTTTAATGTGAGCAACTGTTGGAAATTGTAATTCAAATCTGTGTTAAAAAGTTAAATTTTGAGTTGATTTAGAATTTTTGGAATATATAAAATTTAATTTTAGAGTCATAATTACATTAGGATTAGTTTAAGAGTTTCTTATCAAACTAAGAATAGTTGTTTGATTTGAGTTGGACTTGTAATGCTTTGCCTATAAAAAAAGAGACATAGTCAAAATGTTGTAACAAAAAAAAATAGAAAAAAAGAGTGAAAAAAAGAGAGAATTTGTAGTTGAGAAAAGTTTGAATAATTTCTTTTTGTTTTTGATTTTTCAAATAAAATTTTTGTTCTTCTCCGAAAATCAACATCAGTGTCGTCCACGGCGTACAAAGAAGAAGGCGTTAAAAAGAGCAAAAAAGATGGCTAACATGTGGTTTCAACTTGTTTCTTATCTTACTAAAAACAACTATAAAAATTGGAGTGTCAAGATGAAGGAAGTTTTGATCTCACAAAACGTTTGGGAGATCGTGAAAAAAATGTTACGAGGAGAAGCAAAATGATGAGGACAATTTAAGCCAACTGAGAGGATCTTAACAATATAGAATAACAACAACATGACAAAACTCTTAATATACCTCGCTGAAGATGCTTTTGACATCATTGCAGGTGAAACAACAAAGTATGCTTGGAATATTTTACGGAAGATATATGAAGAGAAGAAGTTAGAGATAACTCAAGAAGCTAAAGAGTTCGAAGAAACAATGAGAAGAATTCAAGAAGCACAAAATTTAAAAGAAGAGATGGAAGAAGTTTAAGAAATTAAAGAGTTAAAAGAAGAGATACTCATGAATCTAAAATTTACATTAGAGTAAAATTATGGAAGGAGAAGAAAGAGAATGGAGAGGAGGAAAGGAAGAGAAAGATGAAGAAGAAAAAGAAGAAAATGAGAAGAAGAAAGAGAAGAAGGTGGAGAAAAAGAGGCAAAAAAAATAACAAAGAAAAGAAAATTCATGAAAAAGTTTCATTTACAACAACAAAATTGAAAAAAAACAATACCTAGTTGGACAGTTGAGAAAATCAAACACTCATATAAGAAGAATAAAGAGAATTACAAAGTGAAGATAACTCTCGAAGATGTCATGGAGATCATCATTGTGCAAGCAAAACATCAAGATATCATCAAATTGAATATAAGATCATCAAAATAAGAAGTTGACACCATTAGAACAAATGACAAGAATATAAAAGAGGAGCACCAAAGTCATAATTAAGAAAAATTCTAGATAGAGTTCAAAAGCAGAAACAAGGATTTGAAGGAAGAGGTAAAAATAATTTTGGTTACTATAAAACGAGATGCAATAGTAGAAAGTTTAAACAAAAATCTCAATACTCTAAGCAAATCAAGAGGAATTTAATTGCTATGTAAAATTAAATGTGAGAACTATTAAAGGTGAGAACTATTCATGAAGGATTTAAATTAAGGGAGGCTATTGGATATGTAAATCAAATTCTCATGAAATAGGAAAGCCAAATTTTGAGTTGGTTTAAGATTTTTAGAGTTTCTAAAATTTACTCGTAGAATCATGATTTATTAGGAATAGTTCAAGAGTTTTTATTTTTTTAATAAAGTAAGTATTAGATTAGGAATAAGAGTTTGATTTTTAGTTTGATTTGTATTATTTTGCCTATAAAAGAAAAGACATAGTCAATATTTATAACGGAGGAAAAAAAAAAAGAGTGAAAAAAAAGAGGATAAGTAGTTGAGAAAAGTTTGAATAAAAAATTTTTGTTTGGGTTTTCAAATAAAATGGTGTGCTTCGTCTCCAAAAATCAACAGAAGGTTCTACTCAAATGAAAAAAGAAAATGGAAAGATAATTAAGTGATATAAGACGGGCTAAATATTGAAGTGAGAAACAAGAAGAAGAACGCTCTTGAAAAAACAGGGAAGAAAACTGGAAAAGAAATGTACCTACATTGTTCTCAAACCGAGAATAATAGAATAATGTGAATTCCTTGTCATAGTATGTGCTTGTTAGAAAATGCAATGGGATCAAGTTCGGAGTGTTAAAAAAAAGAAAAAGAAAAGAAAAAAGAGAAAAGTTCCACTCTATCTGTTGATGAATAACAATTCGTGTGAACTAAGCTCCTTATCCAACTTGGATTATTTAACCTAAGAAAAAAAGGAAAGAAAAAATAAACCATAGGGTTCAAACTATTTCTCAACAGAGAGAGAGAGAGAGAGAGAGAGAGAGAGAGAGAGAGAGTCAAATCTATCTGATGATGAGTGTGCAGGTCTGGATCCCTGCAGATCAAGCACTTCATGAGCCCGAAGAAGAAGAATACAGTAGATTGTGCTCAAAGATCATTGGAGCTAGATTACATTCAGAGGTGAGAGAGAAGGATTGAAGATGATTCACACAAGTATCGCTAACAGAGAAAAATTAAAAAGCAAATAACGGGGCAAACTCCTATAGAAGATTGGAAGTAGATTGTGCACAAAGATCTGTCCGAAAAAAAAAAAGTTCAAAGATTCCCATTGCGGTTCATCCCAAAAAGAAGAAGGTACTCCATTGCAATTACTAAAAAGAAAACAAAACAATGGAGGCAAATCTTATACAAAAAATGGAAGTAAACAACGATGAGAGTTCCCTCAAAAGGAAAATTTTATAATCAAAGTTAAGAAAGAGAAAAAGATCTAGGATACCCCATTGCAATTATTTAAGAAAACAAAGAAACAAAATCTCATACAAAATGAGTGAGTATTTGGAAAATAAAAAGTAATCGGCTAGAAAATTTGGAAAATTGGAAACAGATTGCTTTTAAAGTTGGGAAGAACAGAAAAGGTACAGTATTTTTCTATAATTTTACATAATTAATTTGAAAAAAAATTACCGGACCTAAAGCAATGCTAGTGACACTTGACCTCAAAATTTGCTATGAGAATCAAAATGTGAGGTAAGCATGCAATTATCCATATTAAGTCAAGCAGCTAATTATAATTTCTCTCTGAAATATAAAAGAAAAATCAAAAAAAAAAAAAAAAAAAAGCTAAAACAAATCAGCCATGCAAATTCTTGCGCAAAATTAAAAACGACATCTGAAGATAGGAAATTCAGTGCGCCATTAATAATTGCCGCAAATAGAGGATCAATTTCAAAGTCTTCTCTCTCTATAAAAATATCCTTCTCCATCTTCATCATCACTAGAGACCAGCCTCGCATGAGCTAATTATAATCCTCAATCCTCAATAACAATATCAATAATAATTAATAATAATAATAATAATAAATCCTCCCGGGCTACCAGATCTCTATTAATTATTTTTACGTTAAAATCCTGAAAAACAAAAAAGGGGAAATTACGAGTCACCTCCTGCCGCAGGCGGCGCACTAGTAGACCCCTCCCCAGCTCCACCAAGCCAAGCAACCGTTACTGCCGTCGCTGACGATGACGATTCACCAGTTGTAGCAGTAGCTGCGGGCGCAACAGCAGGAGGAGGAGGAGGGGGAGGCAGTCTCTTCCGCTTCTTCTTCTGCTTCTTCTCATACGGAATCCCTCTGGCTTTGGCCTGGCTCCCGCGCACCTCCCGCAGGTAGATTCTGACCGCCCTGGCGGCGAAGGGGTTGGACTCCGGGGCGCCCCCGTTCTCCTCGTAGGCGGCGCGGAGGCGGCCGATGAGGGCGTCGAGGGAGCCCCAGGCCTGGCGGAGCGGGCAGGGGCAGGGGGCCGGGGGGTTGGGGTGGCCGAAGAAGGGGCACCCGGGGCCGTGCACCTTCGTCTTCCCGAACTGGTCCATGTACTTCAAGAACTCGATCACGTGGGCCCCGCTGCACCTGGCCAGGGCGAGCGGGGGCCTGTGGTTCCGCAGGTACTGCAGGAATGTGTTCCAGTCACGCCGCTTCTGCGACTCGTAACGGCTCGGTTGCTGCTGCTGCTGTTGCGGCTGCTGCGGGGGAGGAGGTGGTGGTGGTGGTGTCGGGTCGTGACCGGCGGTGGGGGCTGAGGAGGAGGCTTCTTCCATTTCTTGATTCTTGATTAGGGTTAGGGTTAGGGTTCGTTCTTCATGGGGGATGATGGGGATTTCTTTGATTGCACTCCTCTCTTCTTGCTTGCTGCTCGTAGTGAAGAGGGGGAAGGGTGGGTTGGGGGTGCGAGGTTAAAGGGAAAAGTGAGGTGGAGAGGGGAAGAAGAAGAGGAGAGAGGAGTGAATGGGAAGGGGATTCTCACGTGATGTGGGGTCCTTGTGAGAGGGAGGCTGGTGAGGGGTGAAGGAGAAGAAGGTCAGGTCTCTTTCCAGTCCTTAGGGTCGGGGCCAGCGAAGTGTGAGTGAGGTGATACGATGTGTCGCATGGATCGGTAGCATCTGGGCTTTTTAAGTGTGGGCAATAAGTCAAAACAGTTTATTTATGGGGTTTCATTTCTTTATTTTCTTCATTATATGTTTATTTTCCCAGGTTAAACCACCATTATCTTTCATTGCCGCACGAGTTATTTATTCTTATTGTATTTGTGTTCCTTTTGCACATCATAGTAACGTTTGACACACTTTCGTTGGATCAAACCGGATACATGTTTCATGAGTATTTTATATGTTTCATTGTTTATTGTTTATGAAAAATTACGGTGCTGATATCTTCTTTACTTTATAACTTGAAAAACAGTTAAAATCGTGTTTACTATATTCTCATCAGTTGAATATTATAACTTTTTGCATTTGTGCGCACTAATTTGCTTGTCCCTAGGTTGCTTGTATTTCACAATACATACGTCACTCAAGATCTCTCAATGTCTCATATCCTTCATTTTTGTCTACACCACAGGTTTTCAACAAGGAATTAGAATCACTAGCCATGATTAATATTTTATCTTGCCAATGTACATGACAGCTAATAATTATAACTTTTATTATTATACATATTCCTTAATATTGTTATTTTAATATGCATCAAGAACGAACTGTGCGCCCACAGTTAGAAATATACGTGAGAAGAGGCATCTCTCTCTCTCTCTCTCTCTCTCTCTCTCTCTCTCTCTATGTAGTCATAGCAGAATTATAGACTAGAATAATTAAAACACATCCTCATTTCAGAGGTGATTTGTGTTTAAACTACAAGAAATGATCCCAAATCCTTGGGGAATGTCAAAGTTACCATTGATCATGCTAATTAGTTTGATTAATACACGAGCTCAGCAGCTAGAATTGTCTATTTGTTGTTCTAACTGATGAACAATCACAATTTTGTATCTTTAAAATGTTTGTTTGAACCTAACATGTAATATACTGGTCTAAAATACTGTATTTTTATTTTTTTAAAGTATTTATTTTATTTTACTGGTTATTTTATCATTATTTGTTAACTTGATTTATAATACAAATTATTTTAAGATAGTAAATGGCATTTTGGCCTTATATGTATATTTAGAATTATTAAGTATTATCATTTTAATTACTAACTAGTATTTTTTCCATTACTATTTTTACTATTATTATTATTGTAGTTGCTATTATTGTTAGTATTGATATTGTTATTATTCTTATTGTTATTGTATTGTTTAGTCATTATTATTAATGGTAGCATTGTTACCAAGTATTATTAGATAATAATTTTAATGTTGATAATTTTATTATTATTATTTATTATTATTATTATTATTATTATTATTATTACAACTATCTAATTTTGATTGTTAGTATTTATTATTGTTATTGTTATTATTATTTATATCCTTTTCTTTTTCCTAACCTATAACCCATTACTTTTGAGATCCTTACCCATTAACCCATACCCAACACCCAAGATCCAAACTCAATCCTTATCCTAACAAATCAAATCATAATTTAAAGTCATAATCCTAACACCGAATCCTATAATTCTAACAAACTAGATACTAATTCTAAATTAATCTCCATATCTCTTCCAATCCAGCCAATCACCATTATCTTCCCTCCCACAACTTCTCCATGCCGCATCACTTTTCTTGCTTCTCCCCTTGGCCGGCTCTTCCTCATCAGAGTTCCTCTCCCCATGGTCGTCTCCCTCCTCAAGCCAGACCAAGCAACGCCGTGAGCCCTGTCGCCGCTCGACAGAGTCCAACGACTCTCATCACCTCTATGGCTGACTCCGGCCTAAGCAACACAATCGCAACACCCACGAGATCCATGCTTTCCTTCTCCCCCTCGTCCCTGAGCCGTGTCCCTCCACTTGTCCTCACCTCCTCGCACTTCTACCTTGCCGTCTGTAACATTCCCAGATTTCTTATATCCTCAATTAAGATAAATATTCTTGTAAACCGGTGGATTATCATAATCATCTACAGGTCCCAAAAAAAATTCGGCAGCACTTTCATTGTAAATACCGATATGTCCAAACTTACATTTTAACTCACAATAATTTCGGTCATCATCAGACTACTTACTCTCAATCCAAATATATATGCCAAAGTCAATATTCACCAGTGCAATCATAACAATGATTCTGCTCACAACGACCTACTTATTCTTCCAAATAATAATTTCGGTTTGATATCGCCTACTTATATGAAAATAAAAGAAACATATGCTTGAGAGTACTCCCCTCGACATCCACGACATAAACAGATTTAACTATAACTCTAACTCATCACCATAATCACAGTCTAATTTACCTCATACATATCCATCTCACAAAACTAACATAAGATACAAGTATACATTGAGTAAGATTTCAACAGGAACTAAATTACATCTCCAATACAATCATTAATAGCAGAATTCTTAGCAAAATGCCTAAATCTGAAGCTGGTCTTCCGCCATACCGCGACTTGAAATATGAAACTGGGAGGGAGTGAGCTCGACAGCTCAGTGAGAGAGAATCAAAGTATATCAAGGAAGAAAAACACAAGTAATAGAAAATATGTTTTCTTCAACAATTTTAGCAAGTATAAATCAACAAATGAAATGAGGAAAGAGCAATATCTTATAATGAATAATTAACATAAAGATTCATATAGTCTATGTGACGGTCTGACTTCTCTAGAACCGATTCTCTTTAACTTTCTTTAATTTTTTTTGTTGCAGATTACATGATCAAGGAATTCAATAAAATACTCACTCAGTTATTTATAACTTATACATGATTCTGTTTTAAGTACTTTCAGCACATATCACCACATATATCTCATATATCATACACGAAGTACAACCAACATATTCAAAATTTCATAGGGATAGGTATATGTCCCGGTGATACAACATCACAATATCATCCCATATATAGCTTATACAAATGAATAATACAATCTCACATAATTATACTACACTTCACAATATTTGAATATCATACTTAGTGATATATACATCACATATTATTCATATATACTTTCACAATCATAATGAAGCATGAGATTCTCCGTCTTTCCCCTCCTACCGGCTCCAGCTCGGCCCCTTCCTCCAATATATATATATATATATGTGTGTGTGTGTGTGTGTGTGTGTGTGTGTGTGTGTAACAATATCACCGTCTTTCCCCTCCTACCGGCTCCCGCCTTACCACTTCCTCCAATATATATGTGTGTGTGTGTGCGCGCGCGCGCTTGGGCGCAATAATAACACCGTCTTCCCCCTCTTACCGGCTCCCATCCAGCCCCTTCCTCCAATATAAAAATGAATGTAATAGATGGAAATGCGTATGCCCACATATAACATCCAGTTCATGCATACTACAAAACATCAATCAATGTTTTAATTTTTGCCTCCGCGCTTATCGATTTCACTTTCAAAAATTACATGTTGTTCTGTATATTATGCATAATGCATATATCAGTTGACATTGTAGTGATCTACTTACTTTAATTATACTAGTCATATTCTTATTCGCGCTATGAATGTTCAATCTTCTATTATGATTATGAACAACTACTTCTTATGTGTGTGGATACACACACACACACATGTTGGCCCAAAAGCCCATCACTCTAGTTTTGATGATGATCAACTCATGTAGTTATGTTACTAATGATCTTGTGTTTAATTAGTTTCAGATTTATTGATCAAGATCTTAGTAGGTGTGTAGCTTCAACAAAGGATTTAAAGTCAAGTTTTGGAGCTAGCACGGTTTGATTTAAGAGCTTGTGCATCAAGACCACATCAAGTACTCAAGAGGAGTCTAGCTCTTTGGATCGTGTTTGAACCAAGTCAAGAAGATGAGAAGACTTCAAGTGAAGACTTCAAGAAGATGAAGACTTGTGTCTAGATTTGTTTTATAAGATTTTGTTTTTAGATAAAATGTAAAGGATAGAATAGTTGGTGGATTGCTCAAGTATATATTATGCACACACACTCTTGACTAGATGAGTTTTCATAAAAGAATTTTTATTTTAGAAAAATACAAAAGAGTTTTCTTTTTGAAAAATACCAGTTTGGTTTTTGGTATTCAAGTATTATGTTTTAACCAAAACCATATTAAGAGCTTAATGTCAAAAACATAAATATTTCACCATGTTTGTGTAGTGGATCATATCCATACACTCTATGCTTTAAAAGAGTTTAGAATATCTTATTTTTGTATTTTGGAGAAATTTGGAAAACAAGTTTTGGAAAAATCAATTTTGGAAAATACAGTTTTTGTTTTAAGCCAATATTTTCAAGTTACAAAAATAGTCCAAATTATTTGTAACATGCCTTGATTTTGTGCAAGCATGTTTGTTTATCAAAATATATTGGTAAAACTATTTTTGTAGATTTTTCATGATTTTATGGGATTTTATTTGAGCCAAAATGGCCAAGTTTTCTTTCCCAAAAATCCCTGACCTGGCTTCAGCCGGTCGACCGGGCCGGTCGACCGCGCGACGTACACAGACGTGCACGAGTCTGGCTGGAGGGCCGGTCGACCAAGACGGTCGACCGTCCAGAGAGCTTTGCTCTCTGGAAATCCTCGGTCGACCGGGTCGGTCGACCGACAGAGAGTCTGCTCTCTGTTCTAGAGGTTCGGTCGACCGGGACGGTCGATCGTTGCCCCAACGGTCAGAAATCTGACCGTTGGCGGTCGACCGGGTGGTCGTCCGACAGTTCTGTCAGGCCTCCAACGGCTAGTTTTTCTATCTCTATAAATTGGGCCATTTGGTGGCTGTTTTCTCCAAGACTTTTTAGTGGATTTTGAGCTAGTTTTTCCTACTTTATTAAAAGAGTTTTCTCCATGAGAGCCAATACTTCCAATCAAAAGAGGAGTTATTATCAAGAGTGTTTTAAAGTGGTTTTCTTTGAGTTTTCCTCCAACATCTCAATCCTTATTTTCTCACACAGCACTTGAGCTATCAATTTCTATATCTACTCATAGGGATTTGTTGTGAGAGGATTTTAGGTGATCAAGAATTGTGATCACCAAAGTTCTATTTTGTACTTTGAGGAGGCGGACTTGTGGGTTCGCGTTGTTTCAAGTTCGTGTGTGGACTCGGTGTTTGAGGTGCGGCCTCGGCGAGCTAGAGAGCTTGTGGTGTGTACGGACTAGAGAGTCCGAGAGCTTGTAGGTGTTGCGGCACCGAGTGATCCGGTGGGATCGATTATAGTGGAAATCCTTCGTGTGTCGAAGACGAGGATGTAGAGCAAGGCTGCTCGAACCTCGAAACAAATCCCTTGTGTTTGCGATTGCTCACTCTCTCTCTATCTCCTTATTTATGTCTTGCATGCTTCTTTTATGTTTATCTTTACATGCTTGATATATTGTGCGCTTATTGATATATGCTTGGGGATTGTTTGCTAACATTAGTTTTCAACCAAGAGAGCCAACGCGACACCTCAACTCTTATTTAGAGGAATCTTGAGGAGTTTGTCCAGAGCCCTTCACGGGGAATTCGGCAATACTCTTGTGTTAAACTTGGTGTTTACTGTAAGAAGTTTAGTTTAGGTCATATAAGTTTTTAATTCTGCATTTAGTGACCATAAGATTAGCCATCACCTGTTCACCCCCTCTAGGTGATTTTATAATTAGTATCAGAGCCAAGTGCTCTTGATTTGGGTCTTACAAGCTAGAGTTAAATATCCTCATTTTTAGGCTACTCACTATTTCTGTACACACACCATGGACTTCATGACACCTCCACCTTTGACATCCTTAACATCCAAATTTGGAAGGTTAAGATGTCTTTGTACCTCAAAGGCCTAGGCATTCATGTTTATTTTGCCACAACTAAAGATTCTTATTATTTAAACGGAAAAAATATTGAAGCTAATGCAAAAGCCCTACATGCTTTAAAGTCTACCGTAAATGATGATTATTTATCTAGGGTTGCTAACATTGATTCGGCTTTTCTAGCATGGAACACCCTCGTCTCCCTTGGTGGAAAAGATCTATCTTATGCGGAGAGCGATTCGGATGTTGGAAGCGACACCTCCAACATGTGCTATATGGTCCAAGGGGGTAACCCCCTGAAGTAAATACCGAATCCGAGGTAGAAGATAATGACATGTCATATGATGAACTTGCTTCATTTTATCAACAACTATTAGAAAAATATAACATGCTTAGAAAAGATAATAAAAATTGAAAAAGAAATTTGATTGCATGCTTAATGAAAAAGTTTCATTAGAAAATAATTTTGAAAATGTTTTAAAAGAAAATGAGTCTTTCAAAAATAAGGTTGCATGTTTTGAAAAAGAAAATGAAAGTTTGAAAAATGAAAATGTTTCCTTACTTTCTAAATTGAGTGATCTTTGTGAAGGAAACACTTCATTGAAAAATAAAATTGTTTTGGTGGAAAAACAAAAAGAAGTTATTTTTTAAGAAAACTCTTGTTTAAAAAGAAAATTTTGTAAAAAAGAAAAAGAAAGTTTTTCTAAAAAGAAAAAGAAAAATGAATCTATATCTCATCCTGCTTTACATGCCACCACAAATGAGATTAATACTTTGAAAAATAAAATGAATTGTTTGAGCTCAACCTTGAGCTCATGTGCATTTAATCACTCTAGATTGGAGTTCTTGTTTTCAAAGAAACAAACTCCACATTCTCATGCACATCATCATCATGCATCTGCTTATGTTGCACGTCACGATCACAAACACACTCATAAGCATTCTAAGGTGTACACGTGTACACATTGTGGCCGCAAAGGCCATTTAGTAAAGTTTTATTATGACAAGATGCATCATATTAATTTTGCTAATAAATATGTTTGGGACCCTTACAAGACTAACCCTCAAGGACCCAAAAGAAAATGGGTACCAAAACCCCCATCTTGTGTTTTTAATGTAGGTGAGGGCTCTCATACGACGTGAGAGGAATGGTGCCTTGATGGTGGATGCACATGGACATGATGGACTTATTTTTGGATGCATCGCTATCAAGGAGTTTTGGTGGGATGACCACCATGTTTGGAGTTTTGGAGTATAATTGGTAACTATCTCTAAACTCCTAATTTATTTACATGCTCATAACTAGCCTATACATGCCTATTTCATATGTGATATTTTTAGCATGTTCATGTTTTATTTGTTTTGTTCTTCATGTTGTAAATACATAGTTAGATGTATTATTTATCAAAACTTGTATTTATACATGTACAAATAGTGAGCAACAAATTGAGTCATATACGTTTGCACTTCATTGTTCATTTGTACTCACTATATGCACATGTATAGGCTAGTTTTGATGATTCTTTCATTTACACTTGTTATTGCCTATTTTCATGGTTTACTTCATGTATATACATTTTTATTCAAATCTAATAAATATACATGTATACCCTTTTTGAGTCTCTTGCCTTCATGCAAATACCTTTAATAGACTCTTTATGTCTGGGATATGTATTTATATTATTAGGATTGGATAAATCATACATATACCTTGAAGTTTGTTTTATATGAAAAATGAATTTCATGTTTTGTTTGAGAAAATAATATTCATGTTTAATTTGAGCTTTATTGACTATTTTCATGACAATGCTAATTACATGATTCTTGAACACTCACACTTTATTTGTTTTGTCATGACCTTGGTTCATGAACATATTTTGAGCTTTATAGTCTTTGAGTGTCATCTCTTATGTATTTGGTATGACTCATGAAAAAAAATATGATTTGATTTCTTATTTTTGAAGGATCTTTAACTAGTATTTCAAAAATTATTTTTAAACTAGTTATTATTATTTTTTTTTTTGGAGAAAGTAAATTTTATATATCAAAAAGTATTTACAGACACTTGCCCATAAGACTGACCCAGAAATACATACACGCAATCATAGAAGGTATGTCCACTAACCCAACCTATAGTAGCAATTGCAACCAAAATCCAGCAGCACTTGCAACCAAAATCCAGCAGCACTATGCTCCCAAAGGGAGCATAGCGCTACCAGAACCACCCAGTTCTGGCAGCAGAACTGCTGCCAGAACCGGGCAGTTCTGTCATACCAGAAACAGCCCCACTTCTCCTGTTCTGGACAGAACTGGGCAGCAAACTGCTGCCCAGTTCTGCCAGAACAGGCAGCCAGCCAGCCTACCCCCCTCCACGCCCTATCCCCCACCCACCATCAACCATTCTCAAGCCGCGCAAACTTGTTCTGTCATAAACAGCCCCCAACAGACCACCATTCGGTTGACAGGTGCAGCAGAATTCACCCAAGAGGATGTGCATGTGTATCAGTGTATGCTCCCTAAACTATACAATGAGCAGACTCCAAAAACAGGTCAAAACAGGGAGACCAAACCAGATGTCAAAAATCCACATCAGAATGCGGGAATAAGGAGTATAAAGTCCTATACACATGTAGTTTGATCTTAAATACTATCACCTCCACCTCCAGCGCTTGTCCTTCAAATATCTTCCGATTGCGGGCATTCCATATATGGTAGACCGTACACGCCAGGGCCATGCATCTAGCTTTGGCATTACGACCCGTCCCTCTGGACTCCTTCCTAAGCCATTTCAAAGCACTATCAACAGTCGACATCACCCGAGATATGCCTAACCACTCCCTAATACATGCCCAAACACGATAAGAGAAGGCACAAGAAAAGAACAAATGTGCCACCGATTCCCTACAAGCCCCACAAAGGACACAGGATTCCTCCATCTGCAGGAACAACAGTCTATTCTTTGTAGGCAATCTCTTTCTCGCGGCAAGCCATAAGGTGAACGAATGCTTCGGCGGGACAAAAGAGTTCCATACCCTTCCCGGCCAAAGGAGTTTAGGTCCTTTATCTCGAAAGTAGTCATACCCTCGCGAGACACATAGCTTCTCCCCATCCTCCCAAGCAGAAAGTCTCCTTTTCGCCGCCTCAATTGAACCCTCACTCCGGCAAATTCTATCTCGAATCGCAATAAGGCGCTTGAGCAAAGGCGAATCATCTCTAACACAGTTCCACACCCATGGTGAGACATCCCCATTAAGATATATATGATGTACCCATCGCACCCACAAAGAGTCCTTCTTCTTATGAATGTTCCAAAAACATTTGGCAAGAAGTGAATCATTCCATGTTTTCAGATCTCTGAATCCCAGCCCTCCTTCAGCTTTCGGCAGGCACATGCTCTTCCAAGAGACCGGATGATGACGCTTATGCCATAAGAAATTCCGACATAGCCTAGTCACCCGATCAATGATTGCACAGGGGATCGGGAAAATAGATAGCCAGAAGCAATCCACCCCCTGTAAAACCGAACTAATAAGTTCCGCCCTACCAGCAAAAGAAAGACATGAAGCCGTCCAAGAGTTGATGTACATAGTAATCTTATCCGTGAATGGAGCAAAATGATCCACCTGAAGCCTCTGAGCCGCCAGCGGGACCCCAAGATAGCGGAAAGGCATCACCCCATGCGGGATACCAGTCAACTGCCTTATACAACTAAGCTCCTCCCCATACACTCCCGCCGTGAAGAGACTTGACTTAAGACAATTAGCAGACAAGCCAGACCTGGACCCATAATCAGAAAGACTATCCATAATGATACGAACCGAGGTAGGATCCCCCTAGCCATAAGCATTAGGTCATCAGCAAAAGCCAAGTGCGATAACCTAATATGTCCACACCTCGGATGAAAGTTGAATTCGAAACTGGAAGTGTTGAGCCGAAGACTCCTCGAAAGATACTCAATGCAAATGATAAATAGGAAAGGAGATAGAGGATCACCTTGTCTCAGTCCCTTCCTACCCTTGAAAAAGCCATGGATACCTCCATTCAAGCCAATAGAATAAGAAGTAGAAGATACACATTCCATAACCCATCGAATGAACCGGTCCGGAAACATAAGCCCCTCCAACATATCAGACAGGAAGTCTCAAGAGACAGAGTCATACGCTTTCCGGAGATCAACTTTGATCAAGCAACGAGGCGAAACCCTCTTCCTATTATACTTTCTCAACAGTTCTTGTACCAAGTGAATATTGTCAATCATGCTCCGTCCCTCCACAAAAGCAGACTGCGCAGGATCAATAATCCCTCCAAGTACCTTTCCCATCCTGGCCGCCAGGATCTTCGAAATAACCTTATAGATTACATTGCAACAGGCTACCGGGCGAAAATCTCCCACAGAATGGGCATGGGCAGATTTAGGCACAAGGACAATCAACGTGTGATTAATCTGCTTCAGGAGGGATCCCGATAAGAAGAACTCCTTAACAGCATCACAGAAATCATCACCAATAATATCCCACGCGCTCTTGAAAAAGAGCGCACCATATCCGTCCGGCCCGGGGCCTTGTCATTCCCAATACTAAACAGTGCCTCCTTAATCTCCTCCGAAGCGACTACATTGATAAGTGTCTCAGCTTGTGGGTGGAAATCATTCTCCCATTCAGAAGCACCTCCCGATCAACATGCAATACCTGAGATTGGGTTCCAAGAGTCCTTTCATAGTACCCGACAAATTCCTGTGCCACCTCCTCCAACGAACCAGTTAAAGTACCATCTCCCTTGGATATTGCCGCAATAAACCCCCTACTCTTGTTCCTCTTCAGAATGGAGTGAAAGAACTTGGTACATCTATCAGCCTTAGCCACATAGTTGCATTTGGCCAGTTGGTAAAAATAATCCAGTTCCGCCTTAGATAACGCCAACGCGTTCCTGCGGAGCTCCGTAACCTTAGCCGCAGATCAGGATCATCAAAACTAGACTGGAGTAGAATCTGAGCCTGATTAAGCAACAATCGCGCCCTATCAGCTCTCGAAGCAATATGTCCGAAGTTCTTCTCATTTAAAAGTTTCATTGGATGCTTGAGAAGTTTCAGCTTCCTACAAAATCCAAACTGCAGAGACCCTATGACCTCCTGAGACCAAATATTACGAACAGTGTCCTTGAAGTCATCATGTCTCACCAAAAAGTTCCAGAACCTAAATGGCTTATTCACCGTCCCCGGCCGATCAATAAGAGAGACCACACACGGGGAATGGTCGGAGAGGCAGCCCGCAGGCAAGAAATCAACATGAGTGAACAAAGTCCTCTGGAACCATGAAACATTACCCATCACCCTATCCAACTTAGACCTTACAGTCCCATTAGTCCATGTCATGTGACATCCCGTGTACTGAAGATCAGAAAGCCCCAGGTTATCACAACACTCTGCAAAATCTCCAGTGTGGTAGTGTGTCACCGAAGCCCCCCCTCTCTTCCTGCCTCAAGATGCTGTTGAAATCTCCCATCAGAAGCCAGGGCTCAGCACAGGAAACCCCCCAACCCTTCAGATTCTCCCATAGGCCCCTCCTCGACCTAACTGTATGAAAGCCATACACAAAACTGAGGAGGAACGATACGGAAGAAATCCTACAAGCGACCCTACAGTGAATAACCTGTGGGTGTATCTCCAAAGTGTCCAGCCGTATCCTCATCGGATCATAGAGGATTAAGATTCTGCCACCAACATGAGTCTCAAAATTGTTAACCTGCATCCAACCCCTAAACCGCCTACACATAAAAGCATCCAACCCATTCTTAGATAGCTTTGACTCCAGTACCGCCACCATGCCAATATCCCTCCTTTAACTAGGGCCTCAACCCCCTTTTGCTTCAGGGGTAGGTGGAACCCCCTGATATTCCAGAATGCTAACTTCATTTGGTAGGTTGAAGGGCCTTACCCTTCGCTTTCACCTTAGAACCATAGGTACCGCTGGCAGTCTGATGAAGAGTCCTGTTGGCCTCATCCTCCACCTCACAGTCCTCCGCCCAACTCCGAGAAGCACTCTCTGTAGCCACAGCCATTAATCCCTGTACCACGGGAGCATTCTGGGCAGATTTCAGAGATATACCTCCACCAGATCCAGATACACGCCTGTGTCCCACCCCCACCTCCTTGTCCCTGCCCGAAGAAGTGCGGCCAAGGGCACCCTGGTCAGACAGACCCGCCTCCCCCGGCCGCCGAGAAGCCATCTCCTCCACCAACCTGCTCTGGGCAGCAACAGCAACCTGTTGTCCAGAATTCTTCCTGACTTTCCCCTTGGTACCCTGGGCTGTCCCCCGATTAGTTCTGGCAGACATATCCACAGCAAGGTGGGTAGGATCAGGGGCAGATTGAGGCTCCACCAATTCAGCAGCAGAACCCAGCACCTGGGCACACATCCGGAGGAGCAGAAACATCCCCCGCAGGCTGAACCTCCCCATATTTTGAGCCAGCACCCCCCTTGACCCCAACAGATTGCGTCCTCCTATTAGGAACATAAGCAGAATATTTTCTCTCTCTGATTCCTTTTTGCAATCCTCCTCCACATGACCAAAAATCTTACACTTCTTACAGTATTTAGGATAGAACTCAAACACCACCGACTGATTGTAAACCTCTCCCGTCGGTAGCCTCAAATCCACCCCCGTAACAAGCTCCGTCGACGCATCCACCTCCACCAAAACTCTCGCAAAGAAGAGTCTCTCCTTAGTCCGGGTCATTTTGTCCGTAGATATGGGTTTCCCTACTCTGGACACAATCTTGCTGAGAGCCCGTTCATTCCAGCAATCAAGGGGTAGGCCCGGCAACTGCACCCATACCGGCACAATAGCAAAATCCTCACCCCCAAACCTGAAGCATCTTGGCATAATTTTGATCAATAGGCTTCTACCATAGGCGAAGTATGGTCCACCATTCAAAACATTAAGTCTATCCTCCTCCGCTTGGAATTTGAAGACAATCCAGCCCGATCTATGAAGGCTATAAGTGCAGTTCACCTTCCATCCCTCCCTAATACTTCGGACCGCCGCCAAGCCAGGAAACCTGCCAGCAAAGTGCCCAACCAAGCAATAGCCCCAGGACTCCTCAACCACATCCACATCATCCTCTTCAAGCATCACCAGGTCACCCTCCACATCAACCGCATCCAGCTTGATCCCTATACCCACATTGCGATTATCCTTGAATAGGTTAACCCATGGGGCTTTAAGAGTACCACCCGCATCCATCTCAACCCCCCCAGCAGCAGCAACCCCACCCTGATTCCCATCTGTATCACCTACATCAACCCGGTCTGACTGGGGCAATTCCACATACACCTTATCTGCCAACAGTCTCCCACCATCCAATCCCTGGTCGGCAGTGAGTCCTCCACTCTCACCCGACCTCACCACCTCACAATCGGAATCAGAGGGAGAAGATTCATAGACACCAACCTCATTTATGTCAGAGGAATCCATCTGAACTGTAACCTCCTTCGCATCTTGCGCCGCTACCGCCATCTTCTTCTTGCTTGGGACCGGACCCAACCCCTGGATCCCATCTTGCTCAGGCCTCCATCACTGTCCCTAGGAGCCCCATGCGACGATCTGGTAGATGGCCTTTTGGAAGCCATGCCAAAGAGAACTAAGGAGAAATCACCTATCGGTTCTCTCCCACCAGCCCTCAACAGGGGATGGGGAGCCGAAGATCCAGAGCAATGAGAGTATGCAACCCAAGAATGAAGGTAGAAAGCAGTCAGTTGAAGAGCCAAGGCAAAATCCACCATGGAGGGAAGATCGGCCTGTGAGAGCTTCTCTCTCAAAACTCTTTTTTTTAAACTAGTTATTATTCTTCAATTGGGTAGTGGTTTTCACTATAAAATGTTTTCAAACCCTATTATCAAAAACCCCTTCCTACACCATCAATTGGCGGATGGCTGGGCGAGTATGCCTTATAAGCTTTATTGGAAAATCCTTTACCTTTTGTATATAATGGGTGGTAGGTTATGAGTTATATACTTGATTTACATTATTATTTTCAATTGGTATCATTGGATCTTTTCAATTGGTATCTAAATTGATAATTTTGTATATACTCATATTTTGTTTTCTATATATGTATGCTTCATTATTTTCATAATATCAATTGCTATTGGTATTCTCTTTTCATATATATATATATATGATTTTAGTGTGCTTGCTTTACAATTGGTTTACATTTTTAAAGCACAAAGTTTATGCTAAGCTTAAGTTAAAACTTTATTTTCAATTGGTATCTCAATTGACATTTTAATAAAGCTTATGCATGGCTTTTCAATTGATATCAATACGTTTCTATTTCAAATTTGTTATAAATTTACAATTGGTATCAATATGTATTGCCTAATTGAAAAATTCAAAATTTGTAATGTTTAATTACAATTGGTATCAACATGATTTTTTTTTTCAATTGGTATCTTAAAATTTGATTACAAGTGGTACCTTAAAATTTTTTCTAAGATATCTTAAAATTTGTTTTATTGAGAAAAATTCAAAATTTTGTTTGAATAATTAAAAATCAAAACATTTTTGATGTGTATTGCCTATATGCAAGGGGAGCTTAACATCTCTTCTACATAGAGATTCATGTTGAGTGTATCTTATATTGAGGAGATTGACAACTCTTCTTTATGCGGTACACGTGTGTAGGGGGAGCTTCACATCTCCTCTTATGCATTGCATATTATGCGTTATGTGAATTAGTGCTTGTCATTGATCGGCAAAAAGCAAGCACAAGAATAAGTAAATAGAGTGTGGGTCGAAGTTACTGCTTTTGCGATTCTTCCGTAGTAGCGAAGTGGCTATACGGGTCATATCCACAAGGACGGGAGGCGATAGAAGCTTTACCGGTTGATTCACATTTATGTTAAAAGTTCTTCAAAGTTTTAAAGAATGAAAAGAAAATAAAATAAAGAATAAAAAAGAGAAGTACGGTGAAAAACAAAGAAGTGGGAAACATAGAAAAGAATGATTTTTGTGGTTTTGTAAATCTAAAAACAAAGTGAAAAAGAAAGAAATCTCACGGCTACTAACTACTAATGACTCCACCAACATGCTAACCTCTTAGTGATAGTTGCCTTACATGTATCATCGGCCATCACTAGTCTTTGGTTCAAGAGCTATTCAAAGCATGACCCATATGTAACTCATCACAACCCAACTCATCAAACAAGTGCAAGCTACACTTAAACCATCAATACTATAGAAAAGTAAGCATGGAGTAAAGTAATGTTAGCTTGTTAGTGGTTAGGAAGTTAGAGTGTTAGATCCATCATCATGAGCCATCAATGGCTCTTGCAAGAGCAATGCCAAAATAAGGCTATTAGATTCATGTGGATTATCATAAAAGAAGTTAAACTAGTTGGTGGTTAGTAGTTAGTTGCCATGGGAGAAAAGACTAGCTACACATGTAAAAGAGATTAGAGAGAAGAAAATAAAGATAAGGTAAGAGAGCACCTTTCATTGATTGTCACCTTCAATTACAAGCACTCTTACTTCCCAATACGTACTACTCTCTCCCTAATACATGATCTACAAAATGGAACTTACAATGGAGGAGGAAGAGGAAACTACACTACCCTATCCTAAACTACAAAAGTGAAGATGAAACTACCCTAACTCAAACTACTCCTCAACCTCCCTCTTGCATATCTTCTCTCCCTGAAACCCCATGGGTATTTATAGTATCAGGGGAACAGGGGGGGCCAGGAGACAAGAAATGACTCAAAACGGCGCGCGCGGCGTGGCCATATGGCCGCGGAAACGCGGCAAAAGCCGCATTTCCGCGGCTTCCTGGGTCGGCGTGTGCGGCGCCGCCTGGGGGGCCAGAAGGCAAGATGTGACCCCAAACGGCGCGCGCGGCGCCGCCGTATGGCCGCGGAAACGCGGCAAAAGCTGTGTTTTCGCGGCTTTCCTTAAGCGGCGCGCGCGGCGCAGCCTGCTACGTGATGCGCGGTGTTCCCCTGTCGGCTATGGCTCCCGGTTTCTAGTTTGGCGCCCCTGGTTTTGATAGAATCTGCTCTTTAGGTCAATAGCTATTTTAATAGCCCTTTAATCACCAATTAAATGGTGATTTGGGTCATCTTCTTCATTTGCACACCATTGACCTAAGATCAAGCAAGAAAGATATTATTAGCAGAATTTATTATCAAATAAATGTGAGAATGTGATGAAAATTATGCAAAATTAGAGACTAATCACACCCCCACACTTATCTTTTGCTCGTCTCGAGCAAAACAAAAAAACTAAGAAAATTATTACACCACTTTTGCAGGTGACGCGATTGCACTGAGCATGTGCAACAAGCCGTTAAACCTCTAAATTCCCCTTAGAGGAGGAGTTTTGACTCCTGAGGGTTTTCTGCGGATTACACCCACAAAATTCATAAAGAAAGAAATCAAATGTTAGTATTTTGAAAATGCATTTTTGAAATAAAGAGAAGTGTTGAAGTATTTTTGCGAAAATATAAGTGATCCAAGGTCATAGGTTAACCAGAAATTAATCTTCCTTAAACTAAGTCGAAATGCAAAATCTTGTTATAAATTAAATGTAAGAATTTAAAATTAAATTGACTCTTTGATCCTTTAGAAAAATATGCACTTTGTGAACTGTGAAGATTTTTGGGATATCGACTCTAACTTTCATGCCATTTATTTATATATATATATATTTTTTCTTTCCTTAGTTTTTTTAGGCTTTCTTATTTACCCGGGTAGTGAGCCTTTAGCCGGTGACTCCCAAGCCAGATGGTCTTAGGGCACCAGATGAGAAAACATCCCTCGGACTTAAGGACTCGAGTAAACAAGGCCACAAAACTAAAGGGGATTATTTTATTTTTTTGTCCACCATTTTAGGTATGAATAATCATGCTTCCTGAGGCATAGTTACCCAACTTCAATAAGTGGTTTTTATTTATCATAATAATTTTTTTAAATATATTTTTATGGCATTTCTAGTTTTTGTTTCAATCCCAAAAATTATATAAGTCTGAAGTGCATAAATCTAAGGAAAAAAAATTCAAGATCAAATTATCTTTTCAATTTTACTTTCTTTACCTATAATTTAGACAAGATCTATTATTTTGACTCGGTTTAAAATTTCAAAATTTTAGGTCTTTCCTAATTCCTAAGATAATCTTAATTTCTTAAAAATAAATCAAAAACTATTTCTCTTGTTTCAAAAAGTTTTGTAAAAAGAAAAGAAAAAGAGTTTCTAAAATTTTTTTTAATTTAAAAAGAAGTGTATAAGAAAGAAAATGAAAAACTAACTATGTTAGTAAGCCCTTCCCCACACTTATCTCACGCATTGTCCTCAATGTATCGTGAATGTGTATATACGTGAAACAAATAGAGAGAAGGAATATTACCTCATGGTGGTGGTTCCGGTGGTGGTCTGACTGGGCCAAGCGTTGCTACCCAATCAAGATATCGTGGATCGTCCAGAAATCCACCAATGACCTCTCTAACATGACCCAATAAAAGAATGATTGATTGAATGGTCTTATTGAAAATTTATCCCATCAAATTTCCAATTTTCAAAAATAATTACTGAGTCATTTTTGTCAACATTCTTGTCCAACAATGAAGTGTGATTTCTGAAAATGAGGGATTTAGACTTAAAGGGATCAGGAATAAAAACCGATAGCGACTCGGGAAGTTGACTCAGATCAAGTCGAGAGTCAACAATGAGAGTCGAAATTGGTTCAAAAATAGGGTCCAAACCAAAGAATTGATGTTCACACACTTTCCCCAATAATGAAGTGTGATCATTAGAGATTGGTGATTCTATTTCACGGTGTATTGGTACATGATTCAATGTTGACTCCGGAATAGAGAAAAAATTTGGTAAAGATACTGGAGTCATTATTGAATCAAAAAGTGAAATGGAGTTCCCAACAGGAAGTTCAGGATCACATTCAGGTTCGATTTCAATTTCAGGGAAGGGATAACTTGCCAGAAGGTCCAGGTGACTTTCATAACTTGGAGTTTGGTCAAGTTCGGATGTATGTTCTGAAATTGAAGCTGAATTTCCAAAATGACATGATTCATGGGTCCAATCAGTAGAGTTAGGGATATAAGAATCGATCAAAGGTTGAAAGAAAGGCTTTCCTCGCTCTCATTGATCAATTCGCTCAAAAGTGAATCTAACCTACTGATAGGTCGTGTAATAGAGTTGGATTTGGAATCATGTCTTCCATACTCTTTGTAATTGGTTCTTGAAAATGTGAGTATGAAAGTTGATTTTAGAAATTATGGTAAATTTGTGAGTCCATCGAATTTTGCAATTGATGCTCGGACTCACGCAAGGGTTCCATACTCAAGTCCAGTACTGATGGTTGTTCATTTTGAATAGGTGAGACTGGAAAGGATGAGTAGGACTCTTGAAAATTTGGTTGAGATGAGGAGTCCAACATGTTTTGCACTCTATCACAAAAGACTTCCAAACGCTTTTCTAGCTCAGATTCGTCTTCAATTGGATGCTCTAGAAAAGAAGTATGTGGAATTTGATGTGGGAAGGATTGTGATTTGAGCAAATTTTGCATTTGTTGTAGGGACTCTTCTATACTCCTTTCCAATGTTGATTTTTCTTCGGGTGGTTCAAGAAAAGGAGTATATGAATCAAAATTGGGGAATAAATATTGTGAAAATTGTGGACAAGATGGTTGAAAATTGGACTCGGGGTAGGTGAATCCCCATGAACTCTGTGAAGAGTTGAAATTATTTTAAAAATTATGGTCATATGGTTGGGGATATGGGTCATATTGAGTCGGATAATCCCAACTCGGCATATAGTGTTGGTTCATGTTGGACATTGCCGGGTCAGAGTTATCCGAGTCAAATGAGGTCGGTGTGAAATATGGATTCATATTATGATTGAAAGAATTATTGTTGTTAAAATCCATATCACAATTTACAAAAAAGAATAAAACAAACAAACAAACAAACAAACAAACAAAGAAAAAGAAAACAAGCCTATGCTAGGGTTGACTTAGACCTAGACGACTCCTAATTTGTTAGACTGTCCACGGGGGTATATTGTCGGACGCTGACCACGAGTTAATCGGCCAGGTAGGGGCAAGATCAGTGGGAGGTATCCGTGCCGGAGCAACGGGCCTAATTATGCCAAACCACTGTTCTTCAAGGTTTCGCCTCTCAATCCCCAACCTTAGACACCGATTTGACAAGAGACAACTTCTAACAACTTCCTCCTTAGGTCAATCTCTTAAATGAGTCCGAGATGTCCCTAGGGGCCAACGTCTATCAATTTTTATTAAGCTTGGGTTGTGTGAGTGTAGAGGTGATTTTTGGGCCAAGGGAGGGTAATAACTTCCCCACCTTATCTTGTTTTGAGTTTTGCCCTTAAGTTAAATTTGTGCAAGTGTGCAATATAGATAAGCATGAACACAAAACAGCGAGTAAATCACTGAAGTGTTTGTCCTATACTATATGCAATGCCATATGTATACCTCCTATCACAACAACATAAGAACAAAATACAGTATATTGGAATGAAAATTGACACGTGCCTAGATGCAAATGTCTAAACCGTTTTAAAGCATCCAATTACCGTATTTTAGTTCTTTAAAAATTATTTACAGTGTACAGGTAATATGAACAAAAATTAGCAGCAGAATATAAAAATATAAAAGAATTTACCTGACCACACTTGAGCAAGTGTGGACTTCTGCAATGCTAAAACTTTAACCTGCACACCAAAAATAAAGAAGAAAAGTTAACAAAAATGTGAAATCAAACCGTTCCCATCCCCGGCAACGGCGCCAAAATTTGATCGGCAAAAAGCAAGCACAAGAATAAGTAAATAGAGTGTGGGTCGAAGTTACTGCTTTTGCGATTCTTCTGTAGTAGCGAAGTGGCTATACGGGTCGTATCCACAAGGACGGGAGGCGATAGAAGCTTTACCGGTTGATTCACGTTTATGTTAAAAGTTCTTCAAAGTTTTAAAGAATGAAAAGAAAATAAAATAAAGAATAAAAAGAGAAGTACAGTGAAAAACAAAGAAGTGGGAAACATAGAAAAGAATGATTTTTGTGATTTTTGTATATCTAAAACAAAGTGAAAAAGAAAGAAATCTCACGGCTACTAACTACTAATGACTCCACCAACATGCTAACCTCTTAGTGATAGTTGCCTCACATGTATCATCGGCCATCACTAGTCCTTGGTTCAAGAGCTATTCAAAGCATAACCCATATGTAACTCATCACAACCCAACTCATCAAACAAGTGCAAGCTACACTTAAACCATCAATACTATAGAAAAGTAAGCATGGAGTAAAGTAATGTTAGCTTGTTAGTGGTTAGGAAGTTAGAGTGTTAGATCCATCATCATGAGCCATCAATGGCTCTTGCAAGAGCAAGGCCAAAACGAGACTATTAGATTCATGTGGATTATTATAAAAGAAGTTAAACTAGTTGGTGGTTAGTAGTTAGTTGCCATGGGAGAAAAGACTAGCTACACATGTAAAAGAGATTAGAGAGAAGAAAACAAAGATAAGGTAAGAGAGCACCTTTCATTGATTGTCACCTTCAATTACAAGCACTCTTACTTCCCAACACGTACTACCTCTCTCCCTAATACATGATCTACAAAATGGAACTTACAATGGAGGAGGAAGAAGAAACTACACTACCCTATCCTAAACTACAAAGTGAAGATGAAACTATCCTAACTCAAACTACTTCTCAACCTCCCTCTTGCATATCTTCTCTCCCTGAAACCCCATGGGGTATTTATAGTATCAGGGGAACAGGGGGGCCAGGAGACAAGAAATGACTCAAAACGGCGCGCGCGGCGTGGCCATATGGCCGCGGAAACGCGGCAAAAGCCGCGTTTCCGCGGCTGTCCTTGGTCGGCGTGTGCGGCGCAGCCTGGGGGGCCAACAGGCAAGATGTGACCCAAACGGCGCGCGCGACGCCACCGTATGGCCGCGGAAACGCGGCAAAAGCCGCGTTTCCGCGGCTTCATTGGTCGGCGCGCGCGGCGCCGCCTGCTGCGTGATGCGCGGTGTTCCCCCTGTCGGCTATGGGTCCCGATTTCTGGTTTGGCGCCCCTGGTTTTGATAGAATCTGCTCTTTAGGTCAATAGCTATTTTAATAGCCCTTTAATCACCAATTAAATGGTGATTTGGATCATCTTCTTCATTTGCACACCATTGACCTAAGATCAAGCAAGAAAGATATTATTAGCAGAATTTATTATCAAATAAATGTGAGAATGTGATGAAAATTATGCAAAATTAGAGACTAATCAGTCATCCCTCTTTCATGTAATGTATATGTGTCGGGAAGTTAACTTAGCGTCTTCCTCTTCATGAATGTATATCGCATATACCTTTTATTGATTGATTTGATTTTACCCCTTTATTGATTCTATATTTCGGACAAAAAGGGGGAGAAAAATTTGTTGATTTTGTTTTTACTTTAACCCCTTTGTTGATGATTAACAAAAAGGGGGAGAAGTATTGGAGAAGTATTTTGGTATATATGCATGTTTTTCCTTACTTTATTCATAAAGGGGGAGAAGTATTTATATTTATGCATATATGTTTTGTTTTGCAATAGGAGAAAAAGAATTTGATTTGTTTTATGCTTGATTGGCATGTTTATCGCCTAGGTTTGCATACATATTTATGAGCATACATTGCATATTTATTTGTTTATTTGTTATGCATGAGTTAAGGGGGAGCTTCTTGAAGCTTTACTTTAATCCATGCATATATAACTTCATGAGTTTTGTCATCATCAAAAAGGGGGAGATTGTTGGCCCAAAAGCCTATCGCTCTAATTTTGATGATGATCAACTCATATAGTTATGTTACTAATGATCTTATGTTTAATTAGTTTTAGATTTGTTGATCAAGATCTTAGTAGGTGTGTAGCTTCAATAAAGAATTTAAAGTCAAGTTTTAGAGTAGCACGGTTTGATTCAAGAGCTTGTGCATCAAGACCACATCAAGTACGCAAGAGGAGTCTAGCTCTTAGGATCGTGTTTGGACCAAGTCAAGAAGATGAGAAGACTTCAAGTGAAGACTTCAAGAAGATGAAGACTTGTGTCTCGGTTTTTTTATAAGATTTTATTTTTAGATAAAATGTAAAGGATAGAATAGTTGGTGGATTGCTCAAGTATATATTATGCACACACACTCTTGACTAGATGAATTTTCATAAAAGAATTTATTTTAGAAAAATACAAAAGAGTTTCTTTTTGAAAAATACCGGTTTGGTTTTGGTATTCAAGTATTATGTTTTAACCAAAACCATATTTAGAGCTTAATGTCAAAAACTTGATATTTCACCATGTTTGTGTAGTGAATCATATCCATACACTCTATGCTTAAAAAGAGTTTAGATATTTTTGTATTTTGGAGAAATTTGGAAAACAAGTTTTGGAAAAAATCAATTTTGGAAAATACATTTTTTGTTTTAAGCCAATATTTCCAAGTTACAAAAATAGTCCAAATTATTTGTAACATGTCTTGATTTTATGCAAGCATGTTTGTTTATCAAAGTATATTGGTATAACTATTTTTGTAGATTTTTCATGATTTTATGAGATTTTATTTGAGCCAAAATGACCAAGTTTTCTTTCTCAAAAATCCCTGACCTGCTTCAGCCGGTCGACCGGGCCAGTCGACCGCGCGACGTGCACAGACGTGCACGAGTCTAGTTGGAGGACCGGTCGACCGAGACGGTCGACCGTCCAGAGAGCTTTGCTCTCTGGAAATCCTCGGTCGACCGGGTCGGTCGACGGTAGAGAGTCTGCTCTCTATTCCAGAGGTTCGGTCGACTAGGACGGTCGACCGCTGCCCCAACGGTCAGAAATCTGACCGTGGCGGTCGACCAGGCGGTCGACCGTCAGTTCTGTTAGGCCTCCAACGGTTAGTTTTTCTAGCTCTATAAATTAGGCCATTTGGGGGCTGTTTTCTCCAAGATTTTTTAGTAGGTTTTTGAGCTAGTTTTTCTACTTCATAAAGAGTTTTCTCCACTAAATTGAGAGCCAATACTTCCAATCAAAAAGGGAGTTATTATCAAGAGTGTTTTAAAGTGATTTCTTTGAGTTTTCCTCCACCATCTCAATCCTTATTTTCTCACACAACACATGAGCTATCCATTGCTATATCTATCCATAGGGATTTGTTGTGAGAGGATTTTAGGTGATCAAGAGTTGTGATCACCAAAGTTCTATTTTGTACTTTGAGGAGGCGGACTTGCGGGTTCGCGTTGTTTCGAGTTCGTGTGTGGACTCGGTGTTTGAGGTGCGGCCTCGGCGAGCTAGAGAGCTTGCGGTGTGTATGGACTAGAGAGTTCGAGAGCTTGTAGTTATTGCGGCACCGAGTGATCTGGTGGGATCGATTATAGTGAAAATCCTTCGTGTGTCGAAGGCAGGGATGTAGAGCAAGGGTGCTCGAACCTCGAAACAAATCCCTTGTGTTTGCGATTGTTCACTCTCTCTCTATCTCCTTATTATGTCTTGCATTCTTCTTTTATGTTTATCTTTACATGCTTGATATATGTGTGCTTATTGATATATGCTTGGGGATTATTTGCTAACACTTGTTTTCAATCAAGAGAGCCAACACGGCACTTCAACTCTTATTTAGAGGAATCTTGAGGAGTTTGTCCAGAACCCTTCACGGGAAATTCGGGCAACACTCTTGTATTAAACTTGGTGTTTAGTGTAAGAAGTTTAGTTTAGGTCATATAAGTTTTTAATTCCGTATTTAGTGACCAGATTAACCATCACCTATTCACCCCCCCTCTAGGTGATTTTACAACAACATGTAACAATAACCATAAAGACAAAGCGAAGATCAACTTACCAAATAATTACTTACATTCCTAGCATACATTCTTAGGCCACACAGTGATGTCTTGTAGTTAAATATACTTTCTTTTTTATATGCTCGATATTTGGATGTCCAAAATCGACTAACTATCCATTCTTGTTAGAACTCTGGACATACTTGTAATTGTAGGTTTTTCAGTAAGTCGACTCTTAAGCATCATCAATCATAAAATTTTGTATGTAATTTATCTTACATTGATTACTATGGGTGCCATTCAATTATATCAATGTTCATGTATAACTTTACTTCTATTCATACTCCATTAGGCTATGAGTTTTAGTTTCCTCCCTAATCCTTAATGTAACTAGACTTAAAGTTTAGTATACATACTAACACTAGAGACTTTCACTAAACTAAAAAAAATGAAAGGAAAAAGAAAAAAAATCAACTTTAATTACATAGAGTTCAACAATCTAGATATTGAGATAACTAACCACTCGAAAGAGTGGAAGGTTCATTGTATCAAAGGACTAGTTCAGTTCTACTAAATTGACACACAATTGATCAAGTGAGTATCTAAGGGTAACGAGTTCTCAATAAGGACAACAACCCACATATCAAGAGATGTGTAGACAACTCTGATATAGAAAGAATGAAAGCTTATTTTAAAATCTGACTCTTGCACACTACGAAGGTTTAATGTGTTCAGATTTTAAAGTTAGCCATGTTATTATAAATCATTTGCTTCAAGTCAAACATAAGAGGATTTATTAGGATTTGTTCGTTCAATTTAGACCACAGATTATTAGATTAAATGATAAAAATAAGTTTGAAAATACTCATATCACGTTGGCCCAAAGGCCTTCCACTCTAGTTTTGATGATGATTACTCATGTAGTATGTGTACTAATAATCTTGCAATGTTTAAGTTTCAGATATTTAACAAGATATTAGTTAGTGAAAGCTTCCACACATCTTTCACAAGGTGATTCAAGAGCCTAAGCATCAAAGATGACATCTAGCACTTATTGGAGCAAGCTTGGTGAATCACGGTTTGGACCGAGTCAACTTGGAGACGGCACTCTACAAGAAGACTTAGGTATCCCTAGTTTGGTTTGTGTTTAGATCCAAATTGTAAAGATTAGAATAGTATGATAATGCTCAAGTTCACAAACACACGTTTCATGTTTTGAATATTGGTTTTTTTTTTTTTGGTTTTTCGGTTTTAGGTTTAACCGATCTTGGTTTTCATGAATAGATAGATCAAAACAAGTTTACATGGTTTAATGTATATATGATGTTCTATATACATGCATGCTTTAATTTCCTAGACAAACTTAGTTTTGACTCCTTTATTCATGTGTTATATGTTTTGGTATTTTTGACAAAACATATTTTGGAATTAATGACAAAAACTATGATATATATTGTTTCATGTTATTGGATTTCTACATATGCATCATGCTTCAAAGTGTTTAATTATCATGTTTTTGTATCTGGAAGTGTTTTGTACAAAACGTATTTTCTATTCAAGTTTAGAAAATACAGTTTTTGGTTTTTGTTAAAAATGATTAGATACAAAAATATTTTGATACAAAATCCTCTGCCTACAAATCAATTTTTATGTTTTAATACTTAGTACTATTTAAAGATATTTTTCATAAAAATCAAAGTCTTTTCAAAATGGTGTTTTAAACTCAACTTTTGATCTGAGCCGGTCGACCGCACCAGTCGACCGTGCCTGTGTCAGTCTTGTCCGGTCGACGCGGACAAGTCGACCGTGGTTCTGGCAGATGCACGTATCAGTGTGCATGTTTGCCGTCGACCGGGCGGTCGACCGACTGTTAACAGAGTTGCTCTCTGTTTGTTTCGGTCAACCGGGCGGTCGACCGGTAGCTGACAACGGTCAAAAATTGACCGTTGTGCGGTCGAACCGGGCGGTCGCACGCGCCAGGGTATTTCTGGCATTTTGCTGCCAACGGTTATTTTCTGGATTAGCCTATAAATACCCTTTTGGCAAGAGTTTTTCTCCAAGAATTTTTGTGCGAATTTTTACATACTCTCTGGTGTTTTTTACAGCAATAAAAAGAAGTTTTTGAGCTTGATTTGAACAAATCTATTTGGTGTTTGTGTTAAGTTTGAAAATCAAAGAAAGGGTTTTTGGGAAAGGATTTTGAGTGAACTTCTCTATCTTAGTTTCAGTTTTTCCGAAGGATTTTTCTTTGTAATTTCTGATTTCCAATCCTTTGGTTTCTCCACACTTGAGCAAAAATCTACTATCTAAATCTATAGGAATTTTGTGTGGGAGCAGATATAGTTTGTGGCTGTTGTTCTAGACCACAAGTTGTAAACCAATCTTTTCTTAGCTTTGTGCTTTGGTTGTATCCCTCAGTTGTGAGGTGATCCTTCTATTGGTTTGTGGTTGTGGAGGAGGTTGAGATTGTATTGGTTTTGAGTTTGCCTCAAGGAGGAGGTTGTGATTGTGGCTTGGAGGTGCCTCAAGGAGGAGGTTGTGATTGTAAAGAGAGAGTTGGGTACTCCTTGTGAGAGTTCTTGTGAACTAGCTAGTGGATTAGAAATCCTTCGTGTGTCGAAGGCGGGGATGTAGAGCTGGGTGCTCGAACCTCGATAACATATCTCTGTGTTTGCGTTTGATCCATTGACTCTCTCTATCTCTCTCTTTACTTGTGTATTGTGCAAATTGCTATATCTTATACTTTCTTGTGTGTGTGCATCATTGTTGTAATTACAATTAGTTTTTAAATTCCACATTAAGTTCACTAGATTAGCATGTCACCTATTCACCCCCCCTCTAGGTGACTTTTCAATTGGTATCAGAGCTAGCGCTCCTGATATTTAGGTTTAACCACCTAGGAGTGAGATCTTGGTTTGCTAATCTTCATTTGCATTGTCATTTGCACACATATTAGTTTGCACTCATGGCTAGCCCTCTATGTTTAATTTTGCTAGACATGATATTTGGATAGCCAAGATGAGTAGTCATTTAAAAGCCTAGGACATCTAGCTTATCACGCCTCTACACAAGAATCCTTCCCAAATAGTAGCAAGCATAAAAAGGCCAATGCATTAGCACTTAGGGCACTAGAGCATCTCTCAATGAAAATCTTCTACATGTTTTTGATCGATATGATTCGGCTTTTGCAGTTTGGAGCATGTTGTCATCTCCCGAGCTTCCAAAGATTATCAACAAGATAAGGAGATCTAGGAGAGACATATCCGAAAACCTTGCTTTATGGTCCATGGGAATGACTCCCATGAGGTACAATCCGATTCTCAAATAGATGATAGCTCTAGTTCCTATTGTCATAGATGTTTTGAAGTTCAAACTTTAAATATGGAACTTGTTCAAAAGCTTGAGAATTTGTTAGAAAACATGATTTGTTGAAAGATGATAATCTGTGTTTGAAAAATGAATTAAAGGATTTATGCTCTAATTTTGAATTGTTGTTGCAAGAGAAGGAAGAGATTTCAAGTGAATGTGACGCACTTAAATCTCAACTCGAACTTGCTTTAAAGGAAATGAATTTTTAAAAACAAAAATGATTATATGATGTTTTGTAAAGCACAATGCGATCTTATCTTCAAAATTGGATTTTACTTTTAAAGAAAATCTCACTTTGAAAAATGATATTGATGCAATTACAAAAGAATTGGATTTGGTTTTGATTAAAAATAAATCCTTGCAAAAAGAGATTGATGTTTGCCATGCTAGTGTAGCTTCTTGTTCTAGCACACCTATAGCAAGCTCCACTTTATCTTCTAACATTGAAAAGATATAATTGTTTTGAAGAAAGTGTTGATAATTTGGGCTCCACTTTGAGCCATTGTGTCAGGAATCACTCACATTTGGAAACTTGGTTCGCAAGAAACAAGTTCAAACCTTGCATGCACACCCATCTAGGCATACACATGCTTTTCATGATCACCATCATCATATGTATGCTCACGTGTACACTTGTACACATTGTGGTCGAAAAGGCCACCTTGCTAGATTTTGCTTTGATAGATTACATATTGAAAATTTAGCAAACTAATCTTGTTTGGGTTAGGAGAGATACTAACCCCCGTGGAACCCACAAGAAAATGGGTACCAAGATCCACCTCTTTGATGTTTGATGTAGGTGGAGGCTCTCGCATAACGTGAGAGTGTTGGTGCCTTGAGGTGGATGCATTCTAAGCTAAAAGGAGAACCATTTGGATGCTTCACTCTCAAGGAGATTAGGTGGGAGGACCACCGTGGTTTGGAGAACTAGAGATGCACCTTCATCGTTTTGGTATCATTCTCTAACTCCCCTTTTTATTTGCATGCTTTTATGTTCATCTATTATAGCATGTCATGTTTTGTTATTCATTATGCCTATGCCATGCCTATTAGAATAGTGTTATACATGTTTAGTTACTTGAGCACCCATGTTTTATATGGATCTATATTTAAGTGTTCTCACCTCGTTTAACTAACATGTATGCCCTAGATCTAATGTACATGCATATACATAATGATCATATGAATGTTTATGATGTTTTGTTTTGATGACTCATGTTTTGATTAGTATGATATTTTGCCATGTTTATTAGACTTATGCTTTACATGATTAGTTATTGAGACACCCATGTTTAGTATGGACCCATATTTTGTGTTCTCTTTATGTTTTAGCTATCATGTTTATCATAGGTTTAATGCACATGTCTTTGCCATGCAAATCATATGGTTGACTATGATTTTTTTTTGTTTTAATGATTCATGTTTTGATAAATAACTTGTGTGTATGATTTCTAATTTAGCCACATGTTTTGATGTTTTATAGGCTATCATGTATTTCTTGATTCTAATAGCATGTGGATGTTCTTCATGATCATTTTATGTTTTTCATAATTGATTTGTATCCGTTTTATGCATAATGATTTGTTTACTTGTTTAGATATTAGTTTTCATTAAGACTAGAATTTATACTTGCACATGTAGTGGACACAAATAAACCTTTATATATGTTTGTGCTTGGATACCTATTTGTACCCTTTAGATGTTCCAGTATAGTCTAGTTTTGATGATTCATGCATTTTAAACTTGTATTCCTATTTTTGGATTTGTTTTATGTATATGAGTTTTCATTTCATGTATATGTTTATTTTGCCAAACCTTAAGATATACATGTATACCCTTTGAGTCATTGCCTTTCATGCAAATCTATATATATGGACTCAATTGTGTTTAGGGATATGTATGTACACTTATTGTGTTGGCAATTCATACATATACCTTGAAATGAAATTAGTTTTGGTGAAAATTTAATTTTTCTTGATTTCGTGTTTATTTGTTTAACTTCATGTATATGTGTATCTTGTCCAAACTATTGATTATACATGTACATCCTTGAGCCACGTGCCTTCATGCATATACTTTTGTGGACTCATTGTGTTTAGGATATGTATGTATACTTTAGTTTGTACATGACATACATATGCCTTGAAGCTTAAATCATATGGATGAACTTTCATGGATTTCATGATTCACTTATTTTTCATATCTTGATGATTACTATATTGAGCTTAATTATCCATTTTCATGATGATATGTTTCTCACAACACTTGTACACTCACCTTATTTTGATGTTTTCTCAATTTGATTTTCATGAGTACTATTGGTGCCATATAGATTTTGAGTGTTTGGTGATCATGTGATTCTCATGTTTCATGAAAATCCTTGTGTTTTATCTTGAAGGATTTCGTACTTGTTGATTCATATGACTAGTTGTGATATTCTTCATGAGGTAGAGTTTTTCAAGCATACTATATTTCTAAATCTATTTTTGAAAACCCCACCTTCAATGGGCGTTTGATGGGAGACCATGTTCAAGTA